>JAQIUQ010004701.1:345000-467500 GCA_030378365.1 Hybognathus amarus
GATTCAGAGCAGATGAATTGCTCCAGCACAGACTCTTCTGTCATAATTAAGTTTAGAAAAACAAATGACAGAGTCTAAAGACACATCCGTGGTGGGCTCACGCAGACCCTCACCGTTCCTTCACACACGCGCTCATCTTGAAGGATCGCATGAGCAAATAATGAAGTTACATATCATCATATATGCATTTCTGCTATTTAAATTCAACATGAGATGCAGTTCGGCATTTGCTCCTCATTTAGTGTTTGCAACCCAGGACCTTATTTTATCCTTTTAAGAATTGTAAATTGTTTAATTTTTTTAGATAGATTTTTTATTGTTTTTGCTTTTAAACACCTGAACATATACATTTCCATGTAACAGAAAAAAAACAGCCTCTCAGTATTTTACATTGCTATTCGAGCCCGTTCTCATCCTTTATCGTCATATAGAACGCTATTCGACGAATGATTAAAAAGTGGCTAATCGTAACAATTCATACAGCTCAGTCTCATCCCAATTCGTCATATAACTGACGTTTTGGTACGTCTTTTGACCATTCGTCAATATACGACTTTTTAGGGCCCCCTTAAACGTCGGTAGATGACATTATGGGATCCTAACTCTACCCCAGACTGAAACCTAACCCTAAACCCAACTCGTCACCTAACTGATGGCCAAAGGGCAACTCCACCCATTTGCATTAAGCTTTCCATTGTTAGAAACCCAGTTATACTATTGAATGGTCATGCAACACTTCTATCATTTTCCCCTGAGACGAGAGAAATCTGCTATTTACATTTTTCACTTCCTCCAACAATGACGCAAAAATCGTCATTTTACGTCATTGTTGGCGGAAGTGTAAGAGAGGGCGATTTCAGTAAAAAACTACAAGCCCGAGTCCCCACCCTTTCAAACCCGCCAATAGGGGGTTGGACCTATTGCGCTAACAGACCTATCACAGATCAGTGCCAATGCGTTTCATTTCACTGGCAGAAACGTTTTGAAAAATGTGGACGAAACTACTGAATATACGCTGACGGATGCGTTATGGAGGATTGGGATTAACATTACACATCTTTTTGGAAGCTAAGCTAGCAGGCTCTTGTTCTGTGGAGTAAGCTGAGTAGTAGGGGTTACCGTCTCTTTTTCCTGGACATGTCCGGCCACTCGATGTCCGGGATTCAGCTTTTAATTTCTGAAGTCGCCATTCATTGTTTACATGTAAGTTACAGCTTTTGTTTCAATCTAACTCAATTCCTTATGATTGGTGAATCTGACTGTTGTGTTCACATGAACGCCAAACAAGTGATCGGTTGATGCGTTTTAACATTGCTAAGAAAATTCCTGCTCCTCCGTGAGAGATACGAGACCGGTAACTTACGTCTTAGGTGCCGACTCATCGGTAATCACGCCACCGGCCTCGCGCCATTATCCACACAGCCGGCACTCATCCCGGTCGACACAGTAACCTGGCTCATCTCGCGCCGTTATACACAGCGCTCGCACTCATCCCGGTCGACACAGTAAACATGATGAATGACGACTGTAGAACGCAAAAGCCGAATCACGGACATTTTGGGCGATCTCGAAACACATTTTCTGACAGACTCATCACGGAGAATCACTAGTAGACTGTTGTTTACATACTGCGAGGTTCAGCGTAGGCGTGGCCTCCTGAGGGCAGCGAAGCAAATGAATTCTGGGAGTTGATGTTTTTCATTCACATAAGCCAAAAATACATTTTTGTCTTTTCTCAGTCTAGAAAGCTCCAAATTAAAAAATAATTTTCACATTTCTTCTACATAAATGACCCATTTTAAATACACATTCATCTTTCCAGAGGTGGAATTACCCTTTAAAGGTAAAGCGTCAGTTGTATGACGACCCGGGATCGTCACCTACCGACGTTTAAGGGGGCCCTAAAAAGTCGTATATTGACGAATGGTCAAAAGACGTTCCAAAACGTCAGTTATATGACGAATTGGGATGAGACTTAATTCATACGACCTCACTCGTTTGACCTCACTCGATTTTGCTAAATCGTACATATTTTACGCATTGGCCAATTCGTATGAATTCGTACGAATGACCTACCCCTTACCCCACCCTAAACCTAACCATCACGTGGGTTTAGACAAATCGTACAAATTCGTTACGAGTGAGGTCTCGAGAAGAGAATTAGACACTTTTTAATCATTTGTCGAATTTGTGCGAATTGGGCGTGAGATAGTGTTGCAACAAAACGGCGCTATACTACGCACATGGCACCCTTTGATGTTAATATAACACGCGAACCCTAAGGCGTAATAAATCCAAAAAATCCTTTAGTGTAATATGAGACTACCAGCGCCGGCTCACCCATGAGGACGCTGGGCGCGCGCCTCCCTCTGACCTGTCTGTCTGTTTTTTTTTATATATATATTATAATTTATAAAAAATAATGTGTTAATTATATGCTAATAATGGTTTCTACTTTGAAAGGTGTTTTGAACTCTCCAGAATGATATTTGCATTCACGTTCATTACGTTTATCATGTTGGTGTAGTAGTATAGCCAATAGGCTGTCTTCTTGGGTCTCCAGTTCGCTAAGCCCCACAGTGCTGGAATTTAAGCCAATGGTTCCCCGGTTGCTATGCAAAAAAGTCTATATTTCGCCAATCAGCGTCGTCGAATTTTATGGTTTGGGGCGGCTGAAAATATCGCCCGCAGTATCAGATTAAAGGTAGTGCACCGTGCACGCGCACCACGGGACATATTTTCCCTCAGATGAGTGCAGAATGGCAGCGCCGGTTGACGTCGAGTGGAAATAAGTGTAAAGTTATTCTCCTACTCACTCACACACACGCGGTCATTACTCTTTCTCTCTCTCTCTCTCACTCACACACAAACACACACACACACGTGGTCATCTCCTTACCACGCACCACACACGGTCATCTCTTACTCTCTCTCACACACACACACACACACACACACACACACACACACACACACACACACACACACACACACACACACACACACACACACACACACACACACACACACACACACACACAGACACAGACACAGACACAGACACAGACACACACACAGACACACACACACACACACACACACAATGTTTCACAACTCACACACATTTGATATTAGGATAGGTTACAGGAGGATATACCTGTATGTTTGCTTTGTTTTTTTATGTTTTTAAGTTCTGAGCTATATTACTGTTTCATACTGGTTAAATCAAATTTCTTCCTCATACTTGGGTGTTCCCCTCAAAGAACGTTGTCCCACCTTCTTTCAGAGCCATTTTTCTCTCTCTTTCTCAACACTGTTACTCATTACTGTTATCCATTATCCAATTATCAATTTGTCAAAGATATGTAGTCTACAGCTGGGGATTGATTAAACAACTAATTTGTATTATCTATTATTTTTTGTATTACCTATTATAATTGATCATTATGCGTTTGCACTTTTTCTGTCAGCACACAGAGCATAATAAACATGCAACTTCAAAACTGTTATTATTATTATTGTATTTTTTGACCATTGGTATTGACTGGTTTAAGTTTTTATTGGTATAGGAAGGGCATGGCCCAAGGTCTAAAGCGCACCAGAACTGCAGGTAAATCACATCTACGAAATTAAAAATTTTCTTGGGGGGGGTGCAGATGACTCCCCCCCCTGGCTGGGATAAGACTCCCCGCTTATCCAGCCCCCCCTAATATATTTCAACCAGCCGCCACTGGAGACTATCCCAACCTAAACCTAACCATCAGCAGAGCGTGTCATATTGAAACTTAGCATAACGGATGCCATGTGCGTAGCAGTATAGCGCCGTTTTGTCATATAGCGTCTCATATATGACGATAAAGGATGAGAATGCGTTGGCTATTCTATACCTCTCTCTTTCTTAGTCTTTTATTAACACATTTCAGAAGTTACCACATTTTAAGAATGATCTGAAAGATCCCCAAACTCCATCAAAAATTGTATATTTGTCCCTAAAAATATAAGTAAATCTTTTCCATTGACATATCTGTTACTATTTCTTTTAGCCAATGTCCTAAACTTGGTGCATAAATACTCCAATTTAAAGATATAAGCCGTTTTGCTCTGAAGAATGCAAATATTTAAGTTGTTTCATTTTGAAGAAAGATCATCTAAAAGCCCTAAACATACAATAAACGCAACATTAAACAGAAATGATATTTTTTATGATTTTCTAAAGACACGTGCATGCAGAGAACAGATTTGTAATGTCAGGTGCATATAAGCTTATTTTGTAACATAAAAACACATGATAAAATCTCACTTGTGTTCTCAGTCACACATCTAACCTCAAACAGCTTAGACACTGACTTTTGAGTGGTTTGTCATTTGAATTCTTCAGATTACATCATTCATTTGCCCTTTCATTGACAAGTGTTTTTTTAATTGACAATATGATAATATAAAACCACAAGAAGACCTTTTAATCAGCCTTAAAGAAAATATATGGCAGTCGTTTTCAAAGCATTGTGTCCTTGTGTCTTGAAGCTTCAATCGCATTACACATGTCACCAGCAGATGTCACCATGTGTTTTGAGCACTTCGATACAGTGAATCATGTTGTGAAGTAAATGGTTGATGTGATTCATAGTTGGTTTCCTGTGTCATAAAGCTTTGTTTCTTCCATCACAATATGTCCTAGTCAATTGTGAGTACTATGTTATAGCTTCTTTTTCTTTAATTTAATGGGATGGTTTACCCAAATATTCTGTTTATATGACTTTCTTCTCTCAGCCCAAACACTCTGGTTATTCTGAGTTATATTACAAAATATCCTGGCTCTAACAAGCTTAGATAATGGAAGTGAGTAACTGAGATTTTGAGGCCGAAAAAGAACATTCATTTATCATAAAGATTGTACATGACAGAAATTCCAACAAAGGCTGTTACTTTAATACCGGTAATGATGTACTGGTGCTGTGTGTATGCAATGTTTTTTTTCCCCTCTGGACTTGCCGTAGATAGGAATGATTCAATTGCTGCACAAACATACCGTAAATAATAATGCAAACATACTTTTATCTTAATCTTTTTTTCTCCTTTTTTTGTGACATGGCTTAAAGGGATACTCCACCGAGTTTTTCATATTAAACTATGTTATTCCCTTAACTAAGACGAGTTGATGCATACCTCTCTAGTCTCTATTTACGCTGCAGTCTTGCCGCTGAAACTTTGTTAGCACTTAGCTTAGCCCCATTCATTAAATATGGGCCAAAAAGATAAGCGACCCAACAGCCCCGAAGTTACAAGTGCCAGTAAAAGCGATACAGACACTGTCAGGCTATGGCAGACTGTCATTTCAACCTATCGAAAATCGATGTACCATCTCAGAGGGTTTTGGAAAATATTATAAAGGTTGAAAAAGTTGCATAGTGCTGCTTTAAATGTACATGTGTGAATGGTTACTAAACTAGCAGCTAGGTGGAGCGCATCCTTTATCCGGATTACTGTATTCCCTGTCCCACTGTTTGCTAACTCTTTTTTGGAAATTTCATATGGATCCAAACCATTAAAAGTGCCAAGTTTTGTCCATACAATACCGGTCCCTGGTTTCCTTATTTAACGTATTCTGGTAAATTCCACTTCCTTTTAGGGATTAACATTTTTTTTCTATTCTTTATCCCAACTCTGCTGCTTCTTCTTGTTCGACTGAGTTGTAGGCCTATGTTTATATTCGCAAAGCTGTCAACCTGGCGGCCATGCCAAGTCATGACGTCACAACGCCCAAGCCCTATTACTATACAAGCGCAAGCCATCTTTTGTGCTAAAAAAACTATTGTCAGAATTTACTAAAGACGAGCAGTGAAAAATTTGCGCTGAAAGACGATGGATAGGATTACTTTTGCATATGCATTTGTAGGAGTTTCCCTTTCAGACGCTAAATGAATGGGAGGAGAGTATTTCAATGAATCATGCAAGGTGATTTGCTAAAGTGCACGCTCAGTCAATTAACTGGTATTTGCACCATTATTCAACGCCCCCAAAAGCATGTCTGAAACTCAGACGCTGACTTTGCTCTGTTCTTGGTAGATTGTGTTGCATTAGCTTTTAATTGAAAATGAATTACAGGCTGTGTCCAGTGTTCTATAATTTACGCTCAGGGCTGTCAGTCAAGACCATTTTATGCTTATTAAAGACAAAACCGACAATGTTTAGACCATTATACTCACGAAGACCGAAATTGACACAGTTTTGAGTGTTAAAGCAATATAGTTAATCTGTGAAAAATAACTTTTGTTACTGGCCAGCTGTTCTTGAGGTGGATTCTGCAATGAATGTGCGCATAGTCATCCCAGAGGCGCACGAGGACTGATAGTTTAAATTGCATTAGTGTTAAACTGGTAAGACTTAAAAAGATGTGCAAATGGTAAGCTTTATTCACTGATACACTACTGGCCCGAATGCAAGTGAATATTCCGTCATGTCCCAGACTCCTGAACGTGAGTGTGTATTATTGCGCAGCGCGTTGATGCGCCTTCCACAACACATGAGAGAAGAGAAGACGCAGCACCGTCTAAGACACTTACACGCTGTTTGTGAATTTGCGCCTGGCAGATAGTTATTAAAAGAATGATTTGATTTTATAATCTGTGTGGATTACGATTGCGGGAATATCCCGCACATTATCAAATGGGAGACCTGTGGGTTATTAGAATTGTGCGCAACACCCAGTAACTATGGTAACAGCATGAGAAGACGTGCTCTCGCTCTGTCAGTGAGCACTTTGGTCGGTTAAATTTGGGCATTTTCAGTTAACGTTACCCTGATAGGCTAGTGATAAATGAACACACATAGAAAAATGTTGGCTCGGTGGAGACCAAAAGCATATATTTGGCAAGACCAGTGGCCGAGAGCCGAGACAAGTCCAAATCCGAATACCAGCGAGTCCGAGACAAGTCTGAGACCATAGAAAAGCGGTCTAAAGTAGGACTTAAAGTTCAAGACCAGACTCGAGTACTACAGCCCTGATTTTCAGGCGTACATGAGTTGATCACGCACAGAAATGTTCACTCCCAACGCCGTTTTCTTTGGAATTGCGTTCTCAAATCTAAATCTAGCCCATCAGTTTGCTGATGATGCTTTCTTGCTGATGATAACTTCCATAGTATTTTTTTCCTACTACGGAAGTCAATGGTTTTGGTTACCGACATTCTTCAAAAATATCTTCCACTGTGTTCAGCAGAAAAAATAAATTCATACAGGTTTGAAACAAATTGAGGGTGAGTAAATGATGACATACGTGACAAGACATGTTTGTTTCTTTAAAGGCACGGTAGCAAAAAGGGTCAGAGAGAGGGTAAAAAGGGGATGTGAAAAGCTAAACTCAGATAATTGTAATGACCCCTTTAAATGCACTTTTCTGTCCAGTGGGGCAGGAATGTGTTGTTTCAAAGATGTGGTGCCTGTGTGTGTGTGTGTGTGTGTGTGTGTGTGTGTGTGTGTGTGTGTGTGTGTGTGTGTGTGTGTGTGTGTGTGTGTGAGTGTGTGCTTGTGCAGGGAAGCATCGAGTAGGCCAGCTCTTTTAATTCAAACTGTAGAGTACCACACGCCTACCAGCAGAACTCTCAACAGTTTTAACCAGTCACTGACAAACCATGCAAAACTAACACTCTACACCTTCTCATAAATATCCGAAGCAGAGTAAACAGCTCTTCTTTCAAGGATTACTTCATTGTCAGCATAATATTCATCTCAACTAAAGTGACATCACTGTTGAACGATATGAAACCTGTACTCTGTCAGGAGTGGTGTACTACAGGAGTGACTAACTGCAGCGTATCAAAGGCCTTTAATGTGTCAGGACACAATTCATTACATAACATGTGTGCACTGCATTCTCAGCGTTATTGCAAAAGGAAGCAAGACCTAGCATTAACTGTCATCATCAATTCAGTTTCCCTTTTCAGGTCAACTAATGTGAAACAGCAGTTTGAAGAGAAACTTGCTGAGCAAGTGAAAGTTAGTTAAACTGTCAATGGGTAACCAGAATAACATAGCCGATAGTGACGCAGAAATTTAAAGGTAAAGGCCTGTACACACCGGGACGAATATTCAGCGTGCGTTATTCGTCAGCTTTTTTCAACACGTTTTTTGTGTTCATACCCAAGCGCTTTCGCTGATCGATGAGCCGAGTGAACATGCAAATTCATTCCCTGACATTAGATGGCACTAAATGTAAAACAAAAATAATGGTAACATTTTACAATACGTGTGCACTAATAAGCATTAATTCAATGCTTAACTAATGCACAGATAATACTGAATTAATGATGTTACTTATGATTATCTAAGCTATTCATTAATGATTACCACATTAGGAACTAATTAAGAGTCTGTAAGGTTAATGTATTAGTTCATACATGAATTGTTATTAAACATGTAATTGTGAATTAATTCCATAATAACTAATTTTTTTAACTAATAGTGTTAAATATGTTAATTACCCAAATAAACCAAAGCCTTTGCATTTCAACTTCCAGAATAATATGACAGGTACACTAATATGCATTAACACATGATTAATTAATTGTTAATGCAAATGTATGTGCAAATTACTACAATTACTAAATGACTAGTTAATAATGATGTGCCTCAACAAGTAAAGCCATACCATAATGATACCTTTGCAAATCATTAGCTAATGATTATTTAAAGCAGACAACTGGAAGTTGAAGTGCATAGCTTTGACTAATTGTGGTAATTAACACTTTAATTTACACTATTAGTTAATAAAACATGTTTATTAAGGAATTAATACACAATGACAGTGAATTAATAGCAATTCATGTATTACTTAATCTATTAATCATAGAGACTCTGTAGTTGCTGATGCAGTAATCATTAATTAATGGTATTTCTTCAGATAGTTATACATTAACCCATGATTATCTGTGCATTATTCAAGCATGAATTACTGCATATTCAGTGCACACGTATTGTAAATGTTACCGAAATAATAATAGAATCGTATGCTCAGGGTGATGATATTCATGTCTCAACATGTTTTATTATGACAATTAAAAAATAATGAATGAAATAATGATAGAAATAATGTTCTTCTGTATTAGAAAAAATAAATATATAAATAATACATAACTAAAAAGAAATGCCTCCAAATGTAACAGAAAAATAGCTCGCAAACTTACAAAAACGAACTAACAAAATCTATTTATATCTTAGTTTTCATCCTCTTTATCCTGTTTTTCTTCCTCATCCACCTTGTTTGCCCCTCTATATTTTGCTGTAGAACTGATCTTTCCCAGCAGTTTTTTTTGAAAACCAGGACATTTTCATCACTTACAAACAGCCAGGACAAGACGTGAAAACAGGATATGTAAGCAAAAGTTGAGATGTCCCCAGAGATAAAAACATAGCACTAGTTGTCGGATGAACAGATGCACGAGAGACGAGAGTTGTCGTATTTCCCGCAGTTTAATAAAACCACTCAAACGTTACACTCGTCCTCATACATGGGTGAGCCAGGAAAAACCCCACAAACAGACATCTGGTCACAATAGAAAATAAAAATAAAAGAAAGAATACAAAGGGACAAGAGCGGTCATCTCCTCTCATCACTTGTCAAAATCTTAACTGACACTACGCACAGTCTCACACTATGCATAGTTCTAATCTCAACTCAGATTCCTATAGAGATGGGAGATACTCGCGTCATGGCGCAGTGCACTCTGGGTGACCCGCGGCCATATTTTGCAGGACACGGTTGCCGTAACTAAGGTAAACAAACCCACATGGACCGTGCGAAGATCAGAGCACAAGGTTCTTTACCGAGATAAGCTGAACAAGGAAGCAAAAGGGGCGCTGCTTAGAGAAAATGAGGAGGCAATTAACGGGCTTCTATCCGTTGCGACGAACACAAGAGAGTGATCGACTGCGATTCTCTAACAAGCTATCGCGAAACAACATTTTTCCTGACGTGTTTTCTCTACCTTGTTTGTGGGTGTGCAGCGCACATACACATTTGAGCCGGACACACCTCTCTGTCGGCGCCTTGTCTGTGGTGTGAGCGCATACACATTTGAGCCGGACACACCTCCCTGTCACCAAACAACAACACTGCCAGTTAAACTCTGCGTAAAAACTGATATAGCTATATTTTGAGTCTCTTAAACGTGTTAGAAATAAGAAAGCAATTGAATTCTGCTCTAAAAATGTTCAGGTTGGAAATTAGAAAAATTATTTATGCTTTTTTATGATAATAAATGAAGTTGGTAAGTATCTGTCTATTTAAGCTATGTTATTATTATTCAGATTTATATAGTATTCTTTCAATTAATTTTATTCTGATGTTTTATTTTTTCGGTATAATGTGTTTACTTGAACTGATGCTTGTGTGTTTGTAACTGGCATTCTAATAAAAAGAGTCGAACTGCGTTCGTATAGCCTATATTTTTCTTTTTTACTCAGGAAACATTTTTGGTTCAGGGCTGCTTTACTTTTTATTAAATGTAATTTCCAGGCGAAAAGCTGTTGTTTTCTGTTGCTTCTGCAATGTTTCGAGATTCGTTTCTGTAATAAAAAAATCAGGATCCGGTTTATTTTCCAGGGTTTCACATACGGAGAGAATTTTACCTTGGTATATGTGCTTGACCGTACACATAAACATAAATAAAGAGCTAGTATAATATATCAAAAGTACATGTGTCTACAAAAAACATGCAGATTTTGACTACGATTATTGAACGTTTCCCCGCGCACGTCCCGAGGCCTGAAGATCCCACACGCGCCTTGCGCTACTGGGTCCGACCGCCTACTCACGATTCCCATTTCTCATAAAGCACAGAGTGTGGCCCATTATACACATGTCGGCAAACAGGACTTGTTGGTCACCCTATACTTTTATTACCAGAAATATGTCTGATATAAATGTTGTCTGGTAGCTCTTTATGTCTCACAACATTCGCTTGATGCCCATGCTATCTCTCGCCTTGTGCAGGCTATGTGCTTCTCTCCGCCGTGTGCGATAGTATCCCAGCTGCAGGACCTGCAGCGCACCAGTTTCGGAACCCCAACGCCAGAACCGGAAAGCGAGGGGCAGGGCTTACGTTCTGAACCAACACCAAGGCCGCCAGGGCCGTAAGTGAGGGCGGAGCTAGGTCCTGAACCTGAGTAGGCTCGCGCACCTAAGCGGAGTTCTCGGAGGGTATTTTCACACACATGAAACAGCTTTATTGAAGATGGACGATGCCTACTCTGTCTCTCCGTATGTATGTTATGATGCTACATAACAGAACAAAAAGCATTTTAAAACATTGATTTGTGTAATATAATTGTGTATATAGGATTCAGTTCTGCGTTTCTTGTATTATGAAGTTTTCCTGATCTTGATGGTGAAAAAATAATACTTGGAACTTATGGGCATTTTAATGTATAAAAGATTTAATAATTTTAGCTAAGCAGTTTATACATACGTGCAGATTTATGAAGGTAAGACCTTAGTTTTTTTTAATGAGAGAGTTAACTTTGTATTATAAAGCTTTGAAAGATAAAACAAGACAACAAGCCTTCAAAACTACACAGTTGAAATAACTGATTAGACCTCTGTGATATTTTATGTTCTATTTATTTATTTATTTATTTATTGTGTTTACTAAAATCTTAAATTGTTTTGATATATTGAAGATATGTAGCCTATTTGTAAAATGATTTTGATTGTTTAATAAAGATAAAATAAAAAGCGCATGGGTATTTTTTATAAAATTTCACAAGAGCGTGTACAGCATGCATTTTTTTCAGAGAAATAATAATGTCGAAATCTAAAAGAGAGAGAAAATTCGCATTGTTTTAACGAAAACAGATAAAAATGTATACACAATGACCAATTGAGACCATTGGCCTATTTTATCACAACAATCTTGTATAAATTTAACTTCACGATGTATCAGATGAGGAACTTACTCTTGTTGCTAAAATAACTATAATGCAATAATAATAATCATTCCGCCCCCTCCCTCACTTTCCGGATTTCTGGCGCTGGGGTTCTGAAACTGGTGGTGCTGGGGTCTGCAGCTGGATATGTCTCGCCGTATGTGTGCTCGGCAGAGACCGTTCTTGTGTTGCGCGTGCGCCAACTGATGTTTTACTGTAACTTCAGAAGTACCAAGACACATGAGCAAAACCGCCAATCTCGTTGGTCAGATAGTTTTTGACGCGCGCGTCAAACCAGAAAACGAACCCGAGGCGTTTTTTAAAAAATGAGCGTTTTTACGCAATTTCGTTTTCGCGTCAGTGTGAACACTCAGCATCGGCGCCCATTGTTTAGTCACGAGGCTCTTAAACGTCAATGGATATCAGCGCGAAATTAGTCCCGGTGTGAACAGGTCTTAACTATGTTGCCCCCTCACCAATGAAGTTATAATCTGCCAGACCAATGAAAGGAAAAACATTAAATCTGTTAAAATGTGTTATTTACAAATCAGTGCACATGGTAAAAGTGTTATGGGGTTAAAACATATTGTAAAATAATATCTTTATTCATTTATATCTGCCCCTGTAATCATAATTTGTGTAAAAAGGAATTAAAGTGATTGGTGTTTTACTGCCTCTAGTGTTTTATTTAAAGGGGTAGTTCACCAAAAGGATAGTTCTGTCATTATTTACTCACCAAGTTGTTCTTCTAAGTGTGTGCAGGTTTACTTCTCTTGCTGAACACATAATATATTTTGAAAAATGTCAGTAATTAAACAGTTGATTGACTTCCATAGTATTTTTTTTCCAGTAAACTGTTTGATTACGAACATTACTTAAAGATATCTTCTTTCACAGCTACAGAGAAGAAACTCACACACGAGAATAACAACTGAGGGTGAGTAAATGATGACAGAACTTTCATTTTGGGGTGAACTATCCCTTTAAATGAGAGTTCACTTTTTAAAAACGTTTGCTGATAATTCACTCACCCTCATGTCATCTAAGATGTCCATGTCTTTCTTTCTTCAGAAATGAAGGTTTTTCATGAAAACATTCCAGGATTTTCTACATATAATGGACTTCAATGGTGAACCAAACGGTTCAAGGTCCAAATGAGAGCTTCAGTGCAGCTTCAAAGGGATTTAAACGACACCAGAAGATGAATAAGGGTCTTATCTGGCGAAAGGATCGCTCATTTTAAAAATAAATAAAAAAAGTTAAGTTTTAGAAGCACAAATGCTCGCCTTGAATCTGTTCTGTGATGAGCATTTGTGATTCTCCTGTTCAAACTCGTTCATCAAAATGAACAAATCTTTTTTCGAGTCATGACTCGAAGGGTCCTAGATAAGACCCTTTTTATCATCTGGTATTGTTTAAAGCCCTTTGAAGCTGCACTGAAACTCTCATTTGGACTTTGAACTGTTTGGTTCCCAATGAAGTCCATTATATGGAGAAAATCGACATTATATGGAGAATTTCTTTTGACTGAAGAAGAAAGATGCGGACATCTTGGATGATATGGGGTGAGTAAATTATCAGCAAAAGTTTTTTTTTTTTAAAGTGAACTACTCCTTTAAGTTGGAAACTGCAGTTGTATCATCATCCAAGTGTTGTTTGCCTACTTTTGGCATATATTGATCAGTTATATGCCATTTAATCCAGTTTTGTGTAAAAATGCCTTAGTATTTTGCATCATCCAGATTGACATTACTTCTAATTAATTTGTCACACTGGAAATTGAAGGTTAAATAAAACACAGTGCACTGTACACTGATACATTAGTGAAGTTAGCTCTGGTATATTAAACAGCACATTTGCAAATATTGCAAATATTATCCATACACAGGCAACAGTACACTCAGTATCCAGTAAAATAAGTACAGTGATATGCCATTCTGAACATACCCATCATCCCTTGCATGCCACTCACTTCTGAAGATGATCCTTCTGCATAATGGACTCAGCATTGATGAACCGGTTGAAAGCTGATCCACCACGTACAAACAGCCAAAGGATCAATGAGAATGAATGTAACCTGACCTCTCTGTGTGTGTGTCAGCGTGTGTGACAGTGTGGTGTGTGTTGGCACCAGAGCCCCATCCAAAACATGAAAGACAAAGAAGAACAAACATCTGAGGCTGCGTAATTATCAGTGTGTTGCAGATGTGCTGTGACCCCCCTTACGGGAACAATTCGTTGCTAATCCGATGAGCGAGAGGCGTTAATGGTCGATCCATAGTAGAGGAGAAAGACCCAGGCACATGGTTATTTTGGCTCACTAGCTCTGAGTCAGACAAGAGACGTGGCAAACTCTAGAAGGGGGAAGCCAAAAGGAGGCAACGGAGGTCAGACGTTGCCCAGATTGGTGATGCGAGACTACATTTGGCAGGGTGCAGGAAAAGTCTCACCAGCACTGGAGCGTAACAAAACACACATGCTACAAGTGGCTGACTCCTTAGAGGGCTCGGGAACACAAACAAAACGCAGTTTGCTGTGGCGTGAGACGGCAGAAAGCCAGACGGTAACCAGGTTGAGAAAAAAACACTGAAGCAAATCCTGAGTAATTATTTTCGTGTACCTGTATCAATAAATATTCATATTTTTCAGCTCCTCTTTCGGAATATCTCAATCTTGCCTTAAATATGTTTATCTCTGAAATGGCTTAAAATTGTGATTTTTATTTTTTTTAGCAATGCACAAGATTTGATCCAAATAGTTATTGCCAAGTTGACTTAACTATTCCACCAGCATTTTTGATGATTTTGGTTTTATTTTTGAACCCGCAAACAACTGTGTAAGTACACTGAAATTTTAGTGTACGTTTCTGTAATTATAGTGTACTTTCATGTAGGTATAAGGGAACAATATGTTAAGTTTTGGTAATAAAGGAGTAACAAGCACCACTTTAATTTACAGCCCGCAGGAGTTACACTTACCCTGTAACTACACAGAACAAGGGGTAATAGTAGATAGAAACAACACTATTTGCACTGTAATTACAAGAAAGGTTACTGTTATAAAAACAAACAAAAAAAGAACGTTTTAATTACAAAGTATACACTGTTAAAATGTAATATGCTTTATCTGTAATCAAATAAAATTGTGGCAACAGATTACAACAATATTATTAATTAAATTGAACAAATTAGAGTTGAGTAATAGTTAATCAAATTATTCCTTAAAAATGTTAACTATTTAAAATGAGTAAAGTTTACACCAAAAAATTTAACAAAAATTTCTCACTAACAGGCAGACGTCAAAGATTAATTAATTGATATTATCTTTATTTTATATTGCCAACATTAAAGACACCTGATGTTAACTGTAAAGAAAATCGATAAATTTTAAAACAAATCTAAAACACACACAGATCACCATAATGGTGACTTTAACATACTTTTTGGAGTAAGTTTTACTCATTTTGAATGGTTAACTTTTAAGGAATTAATTTGATTAATTATTACTCAGATTGTATTCTTAAATTTAATTAATAATATTGCTTGTAATCTGTTGCCACATTTTTTGATTAGATAAAGCGCATTCATTTTTACAGTGGCCCTGACATTTAAGTGTCATTGCAGATTCAATGGGATAAGGTAAGTACTAATTACCACATGGTACAGTCTAAATTAAAATCATAGCAAAAACTAATTAGTTTGACTTTATTTTGACTTAAAATTAAGTATATTTAGTAGAGAAAAGTCAATAAATGTAGTTATATATCTGTGTGTGTGTGTGTGTGTGTGTGTGTATATGTATATATATATATATATATATATATGTACACACATATTTAACTATATTGTAATGTTGCTGTTGGTGCATGAACAGTACTCTTGCAAAGTTACAGCACTGAAAGTTAGAGTGTAGAGCCAAGATATCGTCTTTAAAAATCAGGAAGTATAGTGCCTCACAGAAACAGACTTGGATTGGGACTACAGCTGGGTTATGGTACGTCACTAACCCACACATTTGCATATGAACCCTCCCTCAGAATATGCAGAAAATGGCATGCGCATACTTCTGAAGCACAATGTGAACTTCGATTAAAGTGTGTTGTTCACGCAGCTGTACAGGTCTTCTGTGTTCGGGCTTCCATGGATGCTGTACTTCGTCAACAATGGATACAATTTATGTTTGATTATGTTCCTGAAAATGACGATGAGTAATCTAGCGAGTTCGACACCGGATTCAACAAAAAACTGTTACTAAAACATGAAGCAGTTCCGAACTTTTAAAACAAGAGGCAGCAGTTGTTGGGCCACAATCTGTAATGTAGGCTAAGACTTAATCATTTTAAAATGTATTTGCATGTATATATTCAGAGACGTAGCCTTGTGTTTTATTTTTTTCAATGCCAGCGCTGGCTTTATAGCCACTACTAGTGTTAGACTATGCTATTTTGTGTTGCTCCGACAACGCGTACAAACATTATGGACCTAAATTTTGTATAAGTACTAATGTTTTAGGCAGTATTTTCATGTATATGTGCTTTATGACATTATTTTCAATTTGATAAGAACGTAAACATGCCAACGCTGTTGAGTATAACATTCATAGCCATAGGTTGCTATTGTTGCTCAGTACAGATGCTATACTGTGTAAAACAAACGTGTCTAAGAGTTTGAAAAATGTAGCAATTACCATTCAGAGACGTTTAGTAAGAGCAGATATGTGGTGAGGCTATGCTTGAACTCTCTTCGTCGACGACTCTTCTCGGATGTCGTCATGCCTGGAAACTGATACTGCAGTTCGACACGTATTACAGTCTGGACAACTCATGGTGACATGATGCCCGTGACACCGATGGAGGTAATGGACGTAATCTTCTGGACAGCGATCAGCGAAGCAGTTTAGCCAAATCACAACACACCGGGCCAAACTAACCAATCTGAGGGGAGTGTTGTCAGTGGAATCAGAGAAGTGAACCGCTCGATTTCAGGGACCAGAGGAGAGAGCGCAGCTGACAAATAGAGGTGAAGTTTATGAAAGAATAAGAGTTTAGAGAAGAAAAGAAAAACCACGGATACATGTTATATTGCACCCATTAAATACAATCATGCAAAAGAAAGAAGCAAGTCAACCCCCCTTTTAAACGTCGGATTATATGGCGGATGCCGGGTCGATTCAGTAGCACTGACGCTCCTGAGCGTCGAGTTCAGTGGCGGGGGTAGCAGTTAGGGTCAGGTTTAGGTCTGGGTGAGAGTTCAGAGTCCGAATCAGCGTCATACTAACCGACGTTGAGGGGCCCTTAAAAGGCGGTGTCGACGGTATGAGTCAAAAGACGTTGCAAGGCGAGTCACAGTCATGTGGCAGTTCTTAAAGAATGTAGCTGCAGCTGTTTCTGCTGTTTTTATTGTCACTGTGTTTGATGGGATTCCAGGTATCTGTTTTCAGAAGATGCATTATGGCGCCCCTACCATTATAACAGTGGAAACATGGAAAGCTGTGAAATGATGGAAGATGTCCGATAAAATGAGCACAGAAAGAGGTAAAGATGTACAGGCACACAAAGAAAGAATTGCATTTTTCCCACCATTAAAATTCTGGTGCATACAGTATTGTATATCTCTCTTTATATGAATATAATTCTGCTGTTGACCTCCGGTTACTAATCATTCCCCAGCATCTATTGTAACACCTTTACAAAGTAGCACTTTACAAAGCATCAAGTTAAAACAACAACAACAACAACAATCTATTTGAACATGAAGGGTTTAGCTGAAATGTTCAGGGGCAGCTAAAAGCAAAGAATCAGGGAGAGATGAGACAGCTCTGACCCTTCCCAGCAGTTTGCCTGCAGCACTTGCAGTACGCTCTAAATATATTTAGTGATGCGAAGGAACTGATCACGAACACCTTGCCTCTCTCCCAGGAGAACAGGAATCACTTCGAAGAGACAAGGGCGCAAGACTAGGCTGATTTTCAGGCCATGTCTGTTGTCTGGAGACGTGGCAAGAAGCTCTAATTCAGTCTACAAAGACATGCTGTGGGTCACACCTGTCTGTACAGCACACACATGCACTGTTGGGCATTCACCAAGCTCATATGTTACTGCATATTTAGATGGGATTTGATACATCTAAATAGAGCAAGAGAACTACAAACATTGAATAGTATTTAACCTAAAGCGTTCAGCGGAACTGCCGATAATCGTAGTTATTTTTACAGTCCTTTGTTCCACCAGCGCATGTGGTCACTGTTGTGATAAACAGTGAATAGATGTGTGATGATAAGCGACTAAACAGAATTCTGGCCCTGTGGCATGGAGGCGAGGCCGCCTTTGGGGTGCTGGGCGGCACTGCCTGGAATTCTTGTGGAGACCACAAGAATGTTGTTATTCTCTGAAAAATTTTGTTTGTCTTGACGACAGTTAAATGATGTCGGAACACTGCTCAGATTATAGGCTTTATCAAGGTTTTACTTAAATGGAAACTTTCTTCTTCTTCTAAGTTACTTTCTTCTTTGTACCTGCACGCTCACGCAACGATCATCCAGCGCGAAACACAGCGGCAAGTTCTGGAGTTTGGGAACCCAGGTGATCTTTATGAATGAACTCAGGATGTCTCCCAGAGCTGTGTGGCACTCTCCCTTTTCAGGGTTGTTCCCGATTCCGAAACTCATGATCGTGGCTGTGCTGGAGTCAGTGTCCTGAATCAGCCATGCATGGCACCTACACCTATAGAGGCTGGTGAGTCCGCCCCTTCAGCTAACCCCGGCTGGACCTCTAGGTTGAAACCGATACAGTGCAAGTGAATGAGGAGGAATAATTATTTTCTAATCCCGATCTAAATTTTGCCGTGAATGTAACATATATGTTGTCTGTGTGATTTTTATATAATGTTTCGATGTAAAGATGCTACAGTATTAGCTTTGTAAGAATTTTTCATACGGCTAGACTTTGTGTGAGAGCACTTGTGGACTACATTCTCGCACGATGTTTTGATATCCATGGCACCCACTAACACACGGATCCCGCTAAAGACATGCCTGCGTCTTGGGTGCACTTCACCGACCTTCTCTTCAGGGAGAGGACAGACTGAGTCACACGTGGTGAAAAGCAGTGATTTGTGGAGGAAAATGTTGGCAGCAAGGACAGTCACGTATGGGACGTGTTTATCGCTCTTTCTCTCGTTATGTCTATTCCAGGCAAGCTGCTAGCAAAAGAATCAGTACAATGGACTTGTCAAAACTCTGTAACATCAGAATTCTGTATAAAAAAATTCACAGGAGACAACATATGTTACATTCAGTGGCACAGTTCAAACAGGATCAGGAATAGTTATTTTCTCTCATCCACTTGCATTGACGCGCTTTTTTAACCTCTGAGGTGCACTTGTGAAGTTTACCGGATGGAGGAGCTAAGGCTGTATAATAGTGCTTGTTATTCAAACTGTTTTAAGTTGTCAGGGGTAGCTACGTTTATACCATTTACATTTATTTAAGAGCTACATTTATAGGCTCTATGGAATTTACATCATTTAGCAATAATTATATAAATCATTATTACATTTACTATAATAATTGTGTGGCATCCTAAAACACCATACGATAATGTTAATATCAGACTAGAGCTCTCATTAGCTGAAAGATGTTTTGAGCCCTCTTTATTGTCCTCGATACAAGTTAGATTCTTTCTCTTGTTCAACTCAGCAAGTCAGTGGGTTAAAGCTCTCAAACTTGAATCTCTACAAAAGACTCAAAGGATTGATACGTTAACCTTAATGTACACAAAATTTTTCTAGCGGGAGCATGCCCCCGGACCCCTATAGGAACAGACTGGGCCCAACATAGTTTTGCAAATTTGTTCATGTCTTAAGGTTATTTTTTCTGCTGGCCTCAGGGTACTGCCGATGAAAATGAGCTCTTTCAGGCTGACTCGGTGTACATTTTTCAGTGTTGCTATGTTGATTAATGTGTACACTGTCCCCCCTTTACAGAATGTCAATAAATGAAAGAGAGGGGTGCGTGCTGTGGGTGTAAAATGTGGGTGGTGGCATTCAGGGGCTCATTGGGATACTCAGCCGCCTGAGGCTCTGTTTAACCCTGGACAAATCGCCCTGCCCATTATAGTTAAGTACAAGTGGTTCGTTCGATGTTAAATGCATGGTAACCAAACTCAGGCTTCTGGGTTCTTGCATGATAACAATGGATCAAATTTCTTTACCGGTGTCCTTGTTCCACATACATGTACTTGGTAGTGACAGTAAATTATGCATAGTTACAAGACAATCTGTCCTTAAACCAAACTCTAACCCTAATTATAGGTACATATTGTTTCATTAAAATGACTCCTTATGTATTTGTAAAATGACACTGTAATGGTCACCTAAAAATAAAGGGTTAAGGCCTTGCACACTGAGGCTCTACTTGTGCACCAAGGCAGAATAACTTTATACACAACGCATGTCTACATGCTGATTTAGCACGCGCGAGAAAGCAGGATTTTCCCTGCCACAGACACACGCTCGGTAAACTGGGAAATTAACTTGCGCTCCCTGGGCGGTGCGCAGAAAGAAGGTGTGTTCGCGCAAACATTTCCTGAGTGCTATTTACACTTCCAAGAAAACAATTTGCGCCACTGACCAAATCCTGGGTCTAAAGTTGTGTGTTGTTTCATAATGTCTATTTACTAGCGCGCGTGCTGGCCAGTGATTTCACGGTGTCACGGACGACGCATGCGCTTTGATATCTCTGATAGCAGCACCAGATGCAGCAGCAGTTCTTCTATTCTTTGCAGATCAGTCCATTATCAACAAGGAAAATGTTGACACATGAGGAAATCAGTCTGTGGTTTGCATGGAGGATGAAAAACCTTGTTACCCATTTTCACAAGGCTAATTGTGTAGTCTGAAGGATAGCGACCTGCTTGCCCAAATGGTGGCAAGGAACATGTGTACATAATGTTTAGCCCGATCGTTAAATGTGCGGAGGTTCTCGCACCCCAATACTTCAGCCGTCAGCTTTGCTCTGTCTTTCACTGCCCTGAGCAGAGCGATTCGTCGGTTCTCATCGAGCTGTGAAAAATGCTCCTGCAGCACGCGGCCTGCAGTGGAACCCACCGTTATCGTGACAATCCGTGGTCATGCAACATGCGCATCCTGCTCTTGTAAGAGGGGTCTGTGCGATGAGCGCTGTGATTGGTTTATTTTCACCATTACACTCACGGACTCACACCTATGAATAATTGAAGCTCTTCAGACCAACCCCTTATGCAGATTTGCAGCAGGCGCTGGAGGCATTATCTGCAGCGGGAGAAATGGCAGCTGCCGCAAGGATCCTGACCACACAAAGTTACTTGCAGCTTGAGCACTTGCATTGTCAAGATGGTTAAATGGGGCCCTGAGTCCAAAGCTCGCGATCCGAAAGTTTGCTGGTGCTTGCACCTTCTCCGAAACTTCGATTTCCATCGTAAAAACAAATTTACCATCGGTTCAATTTTCTAGTTTTTTTCACATTTGAAGCAAGCCGTTTGAATGGTGTTTTTTGGATTATGTTTTGACAAATCTCAAGCCACTGAATAGAGTAGCGCAGATGAAAATTTCGGACTCAGTGTGTCGATGGGCGCCTTCTACTTACTTTAGTTAAGTTCTTTTTGTTCACACTATTACTATTCATTTAGTACTTAAGGTATGAAGTTGACTACATCAGGTTCGGGATTCAGGTTTGGCTTTGTTTCAGGTTCGTTGCCAAGCGATTCTACTGCAAAATTTTTATTCCTTATTTCTATAGTGACTGCATATAATGTTATATTTAAGACAATGACACGGTAAAAAAAAATGGACTGTAACTGTGACATTCACACCGCGCCGCCGGCAAGAGCTTCAAAGTGGCCAAGGTCTATCATCGTTCAATGAGGAGCCGCGCGAGAGCTCGGAACAGAAGGTAAGCAGTGGTGGCCGCCTGAGGCGATCTTGGAAGCAAGCAAGAATTTGAATGGTGTTTGAGTTATGTTTGGCAATTTAGAGCCACTGAATCACGAATACGGATATAGCGCATACGAAAATTTCCAGACTTTGTTACCAGGCCAAGGGCCTTGCTCTTTATTTTAGAGGTGTCTTTGTTACACTGTCTGTCATTCAGCTGTAGTTGCTTCGAGTTATGGAGTCGTAACTACATCAGGTTTAGGGCTGGGGTTTGAGGTTTGTTCTATGGTTAGTCGCAAGCAATTATGCAAAATTTTATTTATTTCTCTATAGGTAACTGCATGTGATATCTTTAGCGGATGACACTCTGCAGAACTGGTCTGACTGCTGACTCGCACCGCCCGAGGCGTCAGAGGTGGCAGAGGTGGATCACGTTTTCCGATGAGAAGCCAGCGCGACTTTCCGACGAGAGTCACGGTGGGCGCCTGGCGCAGTACTGGAACAGAGCAGTTTGCAAATAGTGCTTTGAATTATGTTTTGACAATTTTGAGCCACCTGAATCACGAATAAGGCATCTGAGAAACTTCAACTCAGTATCCAGAGGGCCTTCTACTTCTGTTTCAGTGTGCTTGTTCACTGTATTATTGATTTAAGTACTTGCTCTAATCTAAGGATAACAGTCTCATTACTAGTTAGGTTCAGGATTAGGTTCTTGGTTTCAGGTTCAGTTGCAAAGCGATTATGCAAAATTTGTAAGTTATTTCTCTATAGTAACTGCATGTGATCTGTGTACGACAAGTGGCACTATGGGAATAAACTGCGACTGTGCGTTTAGCGCCGGGCGCGACGCGGGCAAAGTGGCCGGAAGCGAGATCATTTTCAATGAGGAGCCAGCGGCGAGCTCGGACGGAGGTCGCGCATCTTGGGACGGTGGAGGCGGAGGAAGACCCATGGGCATACAGGTGTCGTCTTATAGTAATCGAGCACAATAGATGCAGGTCAGCAGCTACCAATGGGAGCATTGAAACTGGAGAATCTCCAAGAAACTTTGTGGATCCAGTTTTGTAAACAAGTCCTGTAAACTCTGGTTTCAGCAGCACATTAGTTCACAAGCAAATAGAAGATAGTTCAAACAATTTAATTTGATCATAGGCCGTGCAGATGCTATTATAGGCAAGATTTTCAGTGTGAAGACTTTTTCAGTGGGAATGCAAATTATAACAGCACTTAACCATGAACACAAAAGCCACACCACACAAATGGCTTTTAATTTGTTTATTTCATTAGCAAACTTGCTCACTGCAATTGTTAAGTTCTTTGCCATCGATAAATTTTCTGCAAAAAATCACGATCGACATGCTTGTTTGCTTGCCAACCCCTGTGGGTACGGTTTTAAAAAGACGACTCGAATCTGAGGGCAACATCGATCTGTGTAGCAAGACGATTCCACGGCGTTCCACAAATCTCCAGGTCGCCTGGCAGGCGCGGCACAAGAGCGGTGCTTCTGTACGCACAACGCAGTGTGAGCAGTGAGGGGTTCTTAGTGGGTTGCGCTTTTGCCACCTTGCTCATGCCATTGGGACTTCTGTTCTGATTGGCTGAGTCACAGCTTGAATGTGCAAGGAATCGTATCTGCGGCAGATGCAAGCGATTTTATGTCACAATGATTGAAATAAACCACAGATTATGACGCAGAATTGCTGTTCAGATTTGAACATGGGAAAATTGCTTTCAATTTGCATACTGGAATGTGTTGATATGTAATGTGGATGTGGTATATGTTTATATGTATATGACATCAGTCCCATCGCATTCAGATGTCCCTTTGGAACATGCACAACACACACACACAACGCACGCACACCACACCCGGCACACACATGCACAGCCCAGCACCACACAGAGGGTACAGTCACTAAACCAGAGACAAATGCACGATTCTATGCTTCGAACTCTCCACTGATTAGATGGATGCTCAGTGCTGGGAATCAGTGGTTGAATGTCCTGTTGTATTCAGGAGATGAGATGTGGGTAACATGAGTAAAAGAGTTGCATTGTACTTTACACAAGAACTGCCTATGGAGGCTTATGGCAAGAACACCTTCGTTGAGCAAGATGGCCAATCTATTGGTATGAGTTTACAGCATGGCGTTTTTCTCACAATATAGCACTGAGTCCCAAGTGTCTTATTTTTATCATATGTGGTTAGTTACAATACATATAAAAACATAAAAAAGTAAAGACTTATGCTTTCATTACAGTAAGTCCCCCCCCCCCACTGAAACCGAAAAAATTAATAAAATGATAATAATGATAATTTTACCGACAACTAATGAGTGTGTGCATTGTACGTTATGATCAGTTTGCCTGACTACAGATTTTTAATGAAATACCTTTAAGAGATTTAAGATATTTTTTTTACCCACTTAAAATTATAACATTTAATAATTACGTTTACTGTCTTTCTAATTTGGTTAATGTATTTTGGTGAAATGTACTGACAAGTCATTTCCATCAAAAGAGTATAGAGGGAATGCAGTTGACGTCACTTTCCGCCGGAACAACCCCCTCAGCCTGACTGAGTGGCAAAAGATCTGCTGCTTGACTGGATTTAATAGGGAAAACTGCAAAAATGTGACTAAAACGAACAATTGTATCAATTTAAACTAAATGTTAGACTCAATATAGTGTTCCTTACAACTTACTAAAGATCCAGTGATCCATGGATATTATTGACATGCAGCCAGGAATCGTGTCGCCTGACATTTATGTTTGCCTGATTTCGACACCGAGGAAATAAAAGCAAGTATAGACCTAAACATAAAGCAAATTTGCCTGTGAACGCTTTATATAAATACAGTATAGGTAGGTCTAATCCGAGGTAATCACTAATATCAGTGTTATATATAGCCTATATATCAGTCAGTGTCGATCCAGCCATAAAATCTATACATCTTTTTTGGTCAGTGTTTATTAAAAAACATCCAATAATGCCGAATATGCAATGATAAATGTTTAAACGATGAGTTGTTAAAATATGGTTTACAGCTAAATTCAGCATATTGACACGAAATGATAGTTGCAAATCCACCTTTGGCTGACTGGAGTTCCAGTTGTTTCTGTGAAATTCACAATCCATTCTTCTTTCTATCGCAGTCTGTAAAAATATACCTCTGATTGTTTGTCAAATCTTGTACAGTCAATCGCAAAGCTCTATCCCAATTTCATATGTGTCGTGTTTGTTTCTCGCGGGCATTCACGCTGAACACATATACAGCCGCTCAGTCTTTTTGCCACTCACTGTGAGGAACTGCAGGGCACTCGAGCCAACGGTGGCATCATGCGCATTCCCTCTACTTCACACACTACCAGTTAATGTACCTTTGCACGTGCTTTAGCTTTGTTAGTCAACGCATCAAAATGAGTGTTACTTTAAAGCATAACCAAATTAAATGCTTTCTAGTGATTTTAAATGTTCTTTAAAGTCCATGTAAAGTCAAAATAAAGTATGTGTTCTGTCGCACCACAAAAATTGCGTATTAGCCACCAGCAAATTTGAATGATAAAATAAGCTATCAAAATCTTGAAAAAATGAGCAGTTACCTCTGTTCTAAAACACTGGGGCGTGTCCGCTGGCTGCGTGGAAACCCACGCCCACTCAACGGGAAAGCTGTCGACGGATGATATTAGCTGATGGAGCTTTCGACGAGAGGATGACGCTGAGGGCGGGAGAGATCGCGCTGAGATGAGTTGGGCCCAACTTACACCAGCAACAGCGATTATCAAGGAAAGTTTATAAAACAGATCCAGTGTAAAGCGATCACTACAGAGATGGGTGTTGGCGGTGATCATCAGCTCTTCATCAAGGTTAGCTCTCTTAAAACCTCTTCTTGATGTGATTGTTTTTAGGGAATTTAAATAAAGATACACTATCTGTTTTCTACGTGATCGCATCCAGGTCAGTAGCCCATGCATTTCTGTGTTGAAGGCATAGCTAGCTAGAAAACTGTAGGCTCAGCTGTAGTAACTAATAGTACTGACAGTCACTCGTGATTGAGCTGTGAATGCGAATGTGCTCGGGGAGTGTTATTGTGTTTAAGGGGAGATATCGGACTCTGTGCATCATCAAATAGGGGTGTATCCAGGAGCTCATGGGCTCAAGTGCATCATTGAGCCCTGTTTTAGCCCCACCAAACAATCCGTAAAATTGCAATGGTGAAAAACTGTTTAACGGTCTAACTGCACATTTTCTGTACTTTCACAGTTCACAGTCTTTGTAATATGTTTTAGCAATACACATGTAACATTTATAATGTGTTTAGAACTTTTTTGTAGGATTGCCTTTACAGGGACTTAAAGGTAAAAAAAAATAGTAACAGAAGAGATGAACATTTTAGTTCATATTCGGATGATACATAAAGGCAAAAAAATGAAGAGAGAATTTCTGGTTGAGCTATACCTTTAAAAACAGGAAAATAAAGACCTATTTCCCCGGTGAAACTGTGTGAGGTTCTGTCATGCTGTCTGGCTCATCTGTGTCTATGGCACTACCCTCTGGAGTGTAAACCTGAGAACAGAGTGTTCCTCATCCCTCACGCAACATCCACACAAAACCACACACTGCTCTTCAAAGCTTGCATGGGCATTCACTCACACACACACTTCATTACACCCCTTCAGGAGCTCTATCCACTCACAAGCCAACGCCAAAAAAAAATAAATAAAAAGCATTTATTATTTACCTTTACATAATAGTCCTGGTAGATTTATCCTAATGCCTCCCGCTTGCATTTCTTTTCCCTTTTTTTTGTTGTTGCTAGTTTCAACCCCCCTGCAGCTCCCTTTTCTTTGTCATTTTCAAAGAAGGCACCCCATTACGTAACACATTGTTTTCTCTGTGCATCTTTGAGTCTTTGTGTTAGACGAGGAGAAAGAAGCAGAGTAGGAGTGGACCTGCCAAAGAGTGTTTGAACACATGCTTTCCCCCATACAAGCACAACCTTGGTGTGCCAAGGCAGAGATTGAGAACACCGCAGTCAATCGATGTCGAGCAGAGGAATTCACACAGCCGAACAACATCAGACTCATGTGGCGGGATTCAGAGAAACCCTATTAGTGCTGTCAGATCAAAACCAAACAAACAGCCGCGTGATTGGCAGAGAAACACAGGAAACACAGAGAGTGGCAGACAGGAAGTGTACATCATGAAGGCAGCAGTAAAGAGATAGGCTATGTTTGACAATAGCACAACTACTACTAAAACTGATAACAGTATTAATACTAAAGTCCTTTACAGTTTTCTGCAGTATTTAAAATGTGTATAACCAGAGGGCGTTGTGTTGAGTAAAAACACTTTATTAGGATCCAATTCTCAATATTAAAATAACTATTTACTATACATTTTGAATTAATAGTTGTGGTAAGTTTAGGTATTGGGTAAGATTGAATATTCTACATTATGGTCATGCAGAATAAGGCATTAATCTGTGCTTTATATAAGTAAGCAATAAGGTTCGAGAGGCTGTGTCGTATGAATAAGTAACGGCTGAAGGGCGTTGTCAGGCATGACGCGAAAGCAAGAGTATGTATGCAAAATAGAAAAAAAACATATGTATTATATGAAGTTAAAATGACTGAGAAGCCTTCCACTAGAAAAAATAGTCCCTGACCGTGAACAGCAACAATGTGTAATATGCATGAAAGCTCAAATAAAAACAACATAGGAACTGCAGTGTTGCGCAGTGATAAATAGAACGGTCATAGCCGTGATTTATCTTGCATAAAGCACAGCTATTGACCAATCAGAATCAAGGATTGGAACTAACCGTTTTATAAGTACTAATAAACAGTAATAATCCTAGCTATTAGGATTATAATCCTAATAATCCTATATATATATATATATATATATACACACACACACCACACACTCACCGGCCACTTTATAAGCAGCCAATCACATGGCGGCAACTCAGTGCATTTAGGCATGTAGACATGGTCAAGACAATCTCCTGCAGTTCAAACCGAGCATCAGTATGGGAAGAAAGGTGATTTGAGTGACTTTGAACGTGGCATGATTGTTGGTGCCAGAAGGGCTGGTCTGAGTATTTCAGAAACTGCTGAATCTACTGGGATTTTCACGCACAACCATCTCTGAGGGTTTACAGAGAATGGTCCGAAAAGAAAAAAACATCCAGTGAGCGGCAGTTCTGTGGCGGAAATGCCTTGTTGATGCCAGAGGTCAGAGGAGAATGGCCAGACTGGTTCGAGCTGATAGAAGGGCAACAGTGACTCAAATAACCACCCGTTACAACCAAGGTGGGCAGAAGAGCATCTCTGAACGCACAGTACGTCGAACTTTGAGGCAGATGGGCTACAGCAGCAGAAGACCACACCGGGTGCCACTCCTTTCAGCTAAGAACAGGAAACTGAGGCTACAATTTGCACAAGCTCATCGAAATTGGACAATAGAAGATTGGAAAAACGTTGCCTGGTCTGATGAGTCTCAGATTTCTGCTGCGACATTCGGATGGTAGGGTCAGAATTTGGCGTCTACAACATGAAAGCATGGATCCATCCTGCCTTGTATCAACGGTTCAGGCTGGTGGTGGTGGTGTCATGGTGTGGGGAATATTTTCTTGGCACTCTTTGGGCCCCTTGGTACCAATTGAGCATCGTTGTACGCCACAGCCTACCTGAGTATTGTTGCTGACCATGTCCATCCCTTTATGACCACAATGTACCCAACTTCTGATGGCTACTTTCAGCAGGATAATGCGCCATGTCATAAAGCTGGAATCATCTCAGACTGGTTTCTTGAACATGACAATGAGTTCGCTGTACTCAAATGGCCTCCACAGTCACCAGATCTCAATCCAATAGAGCATCTTTGGGATGTGGTGGAACGGGAGATTCGCATCATGGATGTGCAGCCGACAAATCTGCGGCAACTGTGTGATGCCATCATGTCAATATGGACCAAACTCCCTGAGGAATGCTTCCAGCACCTTGTTGAATCTATGCCACGAGAATTGAGGCAGTTCTGAAGGCAAAGGGGTCCAACCCGTTACTAGCATGGTGTACCTAATAAAGTGGCCGGTGAGTGTATATATACACACACACACATATATATATATATATATATATATATATATATATATATATATATCATGTGTGTGTGTGTGTGTGTGTGTGTGTGTAGTATATATATATATACATTTTGTATATTTTAAATGACTGTGGTGGCAAGTTGGTATGCCACCACAGTCATTTAAAATATACAAAATAACACATAAGTGAAAATAAGTAAGTGGTATTTTGCATGGTTTATCCTATATTACTGTACTATACTATACTAGATTATTCTAATATTGAACTGTTAATGAAACATATGGACACACCTGATTAATAGAATTAACCTGTGCGAAAATCCTTCACAGCTCAACGTACTTTTTGGTAATTTTCACAACTTGCTAATTGAGAACATTTACTACGATGTTGCATGCTCATACTTTATATAGCTCTTTATATTTAGTGAAGTGCAACTGAACAGTAAGCGCTACGAGGCGAGCACCAGTTCAAGGATTTGACGGAACAGGAGAGTGTTATTGTGTAACAAGTTAATAATATAACTGCAACTGAGCATTCGATAATGGAACGGTTAAGTAAAAGAGAACGGTTTGGCCCGAACTACAGTTCTGTACTGAGTTATATCTCTAACAGCTTCAGGATTGAAAGCTGGGTAGTGATGCTGAGATAGCATGACTCAATCTTTCAAGCTCCGCCTCATCAGAGGCAGCACTTTCACAATGTGCTTTAATAAAGAACTTCCGTTTCCGCTGAGCGGTGTGGCTCCAACAGCTGGGCTGTGAAAGCCGGAAGCAGATGAGATGACGTCCGTAGCCCTCTATGCAGCTGAATGCTGTTATTTATTACAGTCATGCATGATCATTAGCTGGCGTGTTCCTCATCTCCACCCTCACACCAATCTCCAGGCACTTGGTTACAAAGGCTACGGATCACAGTATTGCTGAACTGACGTTAAATGATTCCATGCAAATGTTAATGCATGATTCAGAAGCTCCACCATCTTCTCATTTGCAATTTAGCAACTGGACACAAATAGGGCCTGAAGTTTTGTTTTCTTCAATAAACGGTCAGTGAAAGGATAACCTCAGGTTAATTTAGAAAAATAACTCATAATTAAAAATATTGTTTACCTTAACAGGATATCAATTCAACAGATTAATGTCATAATCACTGTATAATTTCAATTGTTAGATTCAGAGGGTCCAGCCATTTGATTACATTTTAAATTGTTTAATCCTAGCTACATTTTAAGCAAAGGTTGTTTTCGATGTGATAAACAAAATGTCTCAAAAAAGAAAAAGATTAAAAAGAAAAGTAATGGGATGAGTGATAAGTTTGATAAGTCCCTAAACCACACAGTGTACAATACTGGTGCTTAAATGAACTAAAACTGTATTTTATTATCAGTAGACACCAGTGTTAATTTCGTTAACGAAAACTATGACGAAAAATGTTCGTTGACGACCTTTTTTTCCCTGACTAAGACAAGACAAATGAGAGACTACACCCACATCATTAAACAATCAATATGACTATATCAACACATGCAATATCGTCATGCACCAGTCATGTGCAGTCAGGGCGCAAGTCGTGAGCAGGAAGTAAAGCCGCGAAATCAAGGCCGCGCCCTCATTCTCGCTGAATTAAACGCAAGCACACGCCCCGCACTTTCATTAAGTGGCCTCTGTCTGCTTCGTTCTTCTCCAATGATGTCTGCTGATTGCAGAACCTCGTTAAAATAAGGTAAATACAACTACTAGCCACATAGTCAACATTATGAAAAAAGTCCGCTGGTGCTTCAGTGACTACCTCGCACAGAGAACCTGTCAATCACAGCTCTCAATCATGACGTCAGAGCACCGTTTTTATCATCACATAACTAACTAAAAACAAACTTATTTTAAAAACGAACACTTGAAATTACATCAACGTGATAGAAACTACAGTAAATGACAGAAACTATCTTTGGAAAAAGGATATGTGAAGTGTAATTTAATTGTTTAGTTGGTCTCGCGTCCCATTGAATAACATGGGGAGGCGGGGGTTATGAGCTATTACTAGGACCGGTCACAGGGGGGCGATCGAGACGTTTTGGCTTCACTTTTGAGGGCTTGCGCGGCACACTTGGTTAAAAGAAAACAATTTTCAGCCGGTCTTTTCAATAGTATCTGGCAACCACGTGCATTGCGATGGGCACACCATCTCTCTACACTGCTGAAGAAGTTTGTGGATGATCTGAAAGCACAGACAAGTTAAACTGGAGTTCAGCGATTTTCATTTGAGATTTTTAACTTAGAGGGTCATTCAGTCGGTATGTGTTCTGTCACGAGCTGCTCAAGCTCTTTGTGCGACTAAATCTGCGATCAAAATGCAGACTGACATCCAGCTGTGTTTTTAAATGTTGATTTAAACAAACAAAAGGGTAACGTTACAGATAAGTGATGTTCTACATTTATGAACGAATCTGTGGCTTTGAACGAATCGTGAGATTGAATGATCCGTTAATAAAGCAACTTGCTTCGTTACTGAATGAATGAATGACTCTGTGACTCACTTAAAGCATTATTTATTTTATAAAGATATTTATAAAGGTAAAAAAATGAACTGGAAAAATCGATTATGGGGCAAATATTGTCCCTTAATGGAAAGGTGTGACTGGAAAAAAATTGGAGAACCACTGAACTAAGGAAAGTGTTACTGCTAAAGAGTGCAAAGTCAACAAACTGTTTTAATTTCTCATAAGCTCAATTGAATTGGCCTAAGAGAAAAAAATGTATGACTTATTTTTCTAAATAGTAAAGACTACATATAAATCGCTACCAAAATTAATGTTGGTAACTGGCAGTTTGACTAAAAGTAATGACTAAAATTTGACAAATATTGCAATGACTTTTCGTCAACTAAAACTAGACTTAAAACTATGAAAGACAAAATGTCTGAAATGTAAATAAGACCAATAAACATTTTCGTCTGAAGATGAAGACCAAGACTAAATAAAAAATGGGTGCCAAAATTAACACTGGTAGACACGCATTAAGATTTTTTAAGCATTAAGATTTGTTTGTTTCTCCAAAGCTCAATGATAAAGCTGACTTAGGCAGAGATTCATTAAGCAGACAGCTCAAGGTCAGTACATCTGACCATTTGCTTATTGATCCTGGATTAGTTTTCTTGGAAACCCACATATATTCCAAAAATGGCCTTATGTTACTTGATGGCATGGTGAGAAGTGTGAGTTTTAAGGCAGAATTAATAATGCAAGAGGTTCCTGTCCTTGAGACAAGCAGAAGAAACATCATAAACATTCTAGCCAATCCATTAAATCAATCATTAGGTATATTCTGGTGTACTGTCGATGCCTTTAAAGGTCTTATATTGAGTGATCTAATGCCTATTTCCAAGCAGTGACCTTATGCTGTTCATCCTTGACTCCTGGGAAGCTTCTATGCTCTCATACACCAGAAGGACAAATGCAGGATTAGAAGGAGTGAGCACCTTTTCCCCAAACACCATAAATAATTGAGCGCTAGCAGAGGTCATTTCTGGAGCAGGTCTAATTAAGGACGGAGGTGGAGCGTAGAGTCTGATGGTTTCTGGTCCATGAAGGCTAGAACACCACCTCACCGGGTGCTTTTAATGTGTTAGTCAAAACATGCTTGTGCAATGGCATGCTGTAGGTTTGACCACAAATGCACAGTGAGAAAAGTTCGGCCTACACAATTATCTATATTTGCATGTCTTTGGTGGTTTGTATTTCTAATGATAAATACAAAGTTCTGTCATTGAAAACCTTAAAGGGTTGAAAATGAAAAATCTAAATTCTGTCAGTATTTGTTGTTCTACCTCATGTTGTTCCAACCACATAAGACCTTCGTTCATCTTCGGAACAGAAATTAAGATATTTTAGATGAAATCTGAAAGTTGGATCACTCCTGCATACTAGTCCATAGGCTTTTTGAGGAATTGAAACCTGCCGTCCTCAAAAGATGTTATTAAATACATCGTTAAAATAGTCCAAGTGACTTCAGTGGCTCAATTTTAATTTTATCAAGCGATCAAGAATGCTTTTTGTGCGCAAAAAGCAAACAAAAATAACGACTTTATTTCAACTATTCACTTCCTTCTCTACACTGCTAAAAATGATTTTGTGGTGAAGTAAATACCACAGAAAAAAACAATGTATTTACATGAAAAAAGTTAGTTTAGGCAAAAAAAAAACTAAATTCTATAGTAGAACTCAATTCAATCGTGTAGAAATGAAAGTGTAAATATCAACATTATAAAATTAAGTAAAATTACTCAACTTTTCTGATACTGGTGTTCCCATCATGCACTGGGCCATGAAAAATTAATGAGGTTGATTTTTCACTGTTTTCCAGGTGTATTTACACTATTTTATCATTACTTTTGTTTTTTAGGACTAGTAATTTGGCTAACACTTTAGAATATCGATTCCTTCGTTAATGAATAACTACACAAGAACTAATGAGTAACACAATATTAACAATCTAGTAACTATTATTAACTAACAAGAAACTCTGATTAACGAACTAGTAAGTAATAGCGCACCGACGAAAGTGGTAGTTCACTATTAAGTAATCAATAAATACTATTTTTTTAAGAGAACTACTGAAAAAGTTTATTAACAATCTAGTAACTACTATTAACTAAAATAAACTCTTATTAACAAATTAGTAAGTAATAGCTCACAGATGAAATTGTTACTAGATAGTTCTGTGGGAATTACTAATTATTTGGATTCGTATTATAAAGTGAAGATCATTGGAACTAACTAGTAATTACTCAAGTGTTACTACTTGATCTAGTCATGATTTGTGCAAACGTTTTTGGTGAAGTTTAAAACGAATTTTTGGTGAAGTTTAGTATACTTTTAGAAAAAGTCTTTAATAACACTTGAGTCATTACTAGTTAGTCCCAATGATGTTCACTTTATAATACGAATCCAAATAATTAGTAATTCCCACAGAAGTATCTAGTAACACTTTCATCTGACTATTACTTACTAATTCGTTAATAAGAGTTTCTTTTAGTTAATAGTAGTTACTAGATTGTTAATAAACCTTTTCAGTAGTTCTCTGGGAAGTATTAAAAAATAGTAGTTATTGATTACTTAATAGTGAACTACCACTTTCATCTGTGCGCTATTACTTACTAGTTTGTTAATCAAAGTTTATTGTTAGTTAATAATAGTTACTAGATTGTTAATATGGTGTTACTCATTGGTTCTTGTGTAGTTATTCATTAACGAAGGAACTGTATTCTAAAGTGTTACCGTAATTTGCCATTTTGTGACATTTGGAGTTTACTTTCTACTTAAAATGACACATTCACACACAAAAACAATCTATCGAATGTTAGTCATTGTGTATTGTCTACCAAGTATTGAGGTCTGTGTTCACACATGCGCTATATCAAAAGTGAAGATGTGATGAGACACACTGCAAGTATTTATTACTTAAACAGTGTGGTCTAATTCAATGTTATATTGTTTGAGTGAAATTCTGTACTAAGAAAAATTCAATTAAATAGACTAGATATTACTTAACCTTTAATTAGCTAAATAAAAATTACTTAATTTCTTATGTTACTTTCACTTAACTTAGTTAAGTATAGTTTACTTAATTATATGTGTGAAATTTACTCAAAAAAATATCAGTGCAAAAACTTGCCTTGAAAAAATTAAGTAAATTTTACTTATTGTTTTTTACAGTGTATGAGCCTCTAGTCAGTTAACGTAGTGTGATAGCACAGAGCTACGTCACACGTAGGCTCACTATTGGCCGACGCTGGTCATGTGTGTGATGCGTGTGACGTACAATAACAGAAGCTTACGTTATTAAACTAGTAACCTGACTCGAGGCAAAGAGAGAAATAAATGAATAGTTAAAATAAAGTCGTTATTTTTGTTGTTTTTTTGCGCACAAAAAGTTTCTCGTCGTTTGATAAACTTAAGATTGAGCCACTGTAGTCACTTGGACTATTTTAACGAAGTCTTTACTAACTTTGAGGCCAGCAAGTTTCAATCCCTCAAGAAAGATATGGACTAGTTTGCAGGAGTGATCTAGCTCTCCAGATTTAATCAAAAATATCTTAATTCGGTGTTCGAAAATGAACAAAGGTCTTATGGGGTTGAAACAACATGAGGTTGAGTAAATACAGACAGAATTTTCATTTTTGGGTGAACTAACCCTTTAACTCAAGTCTGCTTGCAATCATATTGTTCTCTATAGCACAGCTGATCTATTCCTGCTGAGTCAGCTTGCTGCTCGGATTTTAAACACTTGGTCAGTGTCATACATAGCAGTTGATAGCATGCTTATAGAAGCCCTCCACCTTCCCCAGCTCCACCTGCATAGATCTGCTATGGGTAATTCATGTACATACTGACAGAATTTTCATTTTTGGGTGAACTAACCCTTTAACTCAGTCTGCTTGCATTCATATTATTCTCTATAGGGCACAGCTGATGGATTCCTGCTGAGTCAGCTTGCTGCTCAACTTTTAAACACTTGGTCAGTGTCTACATAGCAGTTGGTAGCATGCTTATAGAAGCCCTCCACCTTCCCCAGCTCCACCTGCATAGATCTGCTACGGGTAATTCATGTACGCTTTTGTACAGCAGCAGCAGGTCTTACTTACTGACAGCAGTGTGTTGTGTATGTATTGACAGTAGCAAGTCTCTGTACTAGCTCTGTAGCAACAGTAATAACCTACAGCTGTAGCAGATCTATTGTGCCAAAACCAAACATATTAACAATGCATTCAAATAATCCATCTGTGTGAACGCACGCAGTCATATCTCATTCAAAAGATACACCCGATTCTTTAGCATGACACAAACGCTCATGAGACAATGCTAATTCACAATCAAAGCTACTTAATGATGATTCCTGTCTTGTGTTCCACTTGTCTTGTGTGTACTTTTGTCATTTCCTGTGCTAAGTCTTGTAGTCCTATATAGTTTTTCCAACGCATTCTCACCCCAAGGAATCACCTTTTGACCATGCTTCAATATTCGACACTTTAGGCACCCTTTAGCGTCAGTTATATGACGTGATCCTACGGCGTCATCTAACTGACGCTGAAGGAAAGCGTCAGTTGGATGACGCGGGTAGGTTTAGGTCTGGGGTAGGGTTAAGCACGTGATCCTAGGGCGTCATCTAACTGACGCTAAAGGAAGCCTAAAGTGTCAGATATTGAAGCATGGTCAAAATGCTTCCCAAGGCGTCAGGTAGGTGACGCCTTGGGGATGAGAATGGGCTGAGTTTTTCATGTTCGATTAGTCTCCCCAGGTGTGTCTTGTTTCCTCATTTCCTAGTTAAGCTTGTTTGCCTCTGTGTATTTATAGCCCTTGTGTTTCACTTGTCACTTTGTTGTACATGTATGGTTGCTTCTAGTTCGGTCCTTCTCATGGTTTTATCTCTTTGTCCTTGGAGTTCTTTAATATTTGTTCTATGTGTTATTTCATTAATAATCCCAGCTGATAGATTCTCACCTTCGCCTGCTTTCTCCAGCAACGTTACAGTCACAAGACATAAGAGAGCCAATGCCATTTCACTATCAAAACTGACATAACGCTTTTTCGGGCGGCAATTTTCTGAATGTGTGCATAGGATGTAGAGCGAATGGAGATTACCTCTTTTGAGTCTGTTGTTCACACAAATCAATCGCTTGGACTCGGAACACCTGCAGTCATATCTGCCTGTTACATCCTTTTTTATATTATACAATATACAAATGGGTTTAGGTTTAGGGGTGGGGTGGGGTTCAAAAGTGTCTCAATAGTGTAAATAAAATAAATAAATACAATTATGGTAGCTAATTAAATTAAATTTATAATGTTGCATCATGATGATAACAATCCAATGTCCAACGCATCTGTGTATGACGCCACAGGTTTCTCATTGACACCTCGGGTACCTTTAGCGTCATACATTTTGACATGAAAGGCACTTGACTGTGCTTCAGTTTTTTACGCCTTGGGAGTGAGAAGGGGTTGGAAACATAGACGGTAAAAGAAATGGACACAGCGCCCATTTGATTTCAATGGAGAAGACTAAAGCCCGATTATTGCACTTCCTGTCTGATGTCTGAGCGACTGCGCAGGCTCAAACTGAGCATGACGACAGTCTGACATTTGAAAATCTTTTAGTAGCTGTGCCAAGACAAATCTGAATCGCCTAATTCCTCAAAAACGTTGAAATATTTTGTCCTGTTGCTTTTATAGACTCTCTATTTATGGGCTTCCACCTTGACTTTGTGCCTTCATATCCCGTGAATGGTTATGATGCAATCTTTAGCCTATTTTTACATAAACGGCTTCTACGGTGCCGTAACGTAAGATACAAAGTATTGGAGCATTTTATACATTGTCGTGTTTCTTTATAAGTAAATAATGGACAAATTAAGTCTTTGGATGCCTCAGATGTAAAGTTATTCGCTGTCAAAGTGACGCCAAAATGAATGGGAGTCAATGGGATGCTAACAGCAGGTGTACAGTAGTTCTGCTACAATGCCAGCTCCCGTGAGGCTTCAACTTCTGATGGATTACCCCCTTGGAAATAATTGGTAATGCTAGCGGATAGCTTTCTCCAGGTAATAGAGCTTATTGGTTGGAGTTATGAACAGTGAGAAGGTAAAAGTAAAGCTGTTTCAGAGGTAGAGCAATTTGTTGATTAATTTTTATCTTTCAGAATAAGATCAGGAGTCTTGTATTATGAAATGATTTAAATGAGGAAAGTAAATGTGAAAGTAAATTGTGAATTCTTGGAAAAGTTTACGAAGAGGGTAACTACTTTAGCAAGATACTAAAAGATTGTCTGTGGTTCAAGTAGAAAGCAATTTTACAGCCATAACAACAGCTTTTCTGAGAGGCTGAGAGGTGCTGGTCTTTTTTTAGTCCTAGATAACATTAACCTGATTGGTGATAATGTGAACAGTCATCTTTGGGGTGATATCGTCATCTATTTTCATTCTTTCACAACTGGTCTCTTTCTTTCTCTCCTCTCATCCCATTTGGCTTGTAATCTGTAAGAATGTCTACGTCTGTGTGGACATGTCTGGTTTAGGTGTGGGGGAGTTGGCTCCTTCCCCACATGCGGGGGCAAGAATGGGAGGTAATAGCTTGTGTTGTGCCCCTCGAGCTCTGCGGCGTGTGAATTACATCTAGTTTGGCCTCCATGGAGTCAAGAGCTCTATCTCCGTCAAAACCGTGCACTGTTCCCTTCCCCGTCATCACCAAACCCACCGAGATATTTCTGATAACATTAGGTTAATAGGTATGTGACCTGTGCTTTGTGCAGGAAAGAGAAAAAAGAGATGAGAAATACACCAAGAGACATGTCTGTGTCAGATTTTAAGCATCAGCATTCAGTTTACACTGCATCTTATTTTGGCAAAAAAACACCTGCTTAGCCAGGAAGTGGCTGCCTAAAAGACCCAATACAAAGACTTTAGATATATAAATATGGTGCATGTTACTAGACTTGTAGTCAAGACCGCCTAAACCTGAGACTAAGACACTACCAAGACCAGAGGGTATCGAGATCAAGACAAGCCCAAGACCAAGACAGACCAAGTTGAGACCAAAGACTGATACCAAAAAACAGACTAGTGTTGTTGAAGCTAAGCAATAACTTGTAAGATTTTGTTTTGCATTACCTGTCTATCTCTGCCATTTCTAAGTCTCCACATGAATCCATTCTGCAACTTTTAAATACATAAATATTTTTAAAAACGAAATTATAAGCTTAAGTGCAGGAACCTAAAGTAGGTTGTTTTGTTGCTATGGTTACACACAAACACACACACACACACCATTGGCTGTGCGCTCTAAGTCATCTGTCAGTTGTGCAGTTACCCAAAATCTCCTGAATGAAGTTATAACCTATCATGTCACTGATATGTGTTTTACTAAATATAAATACATCAATAACTGTACATGATGTGTTTTTTAAATCAAGTGATCAAAGTGCTCGTTGCTCAATCTGTTGCGGACATCGTTGTGGATATTGTAATATTGTATTGCTAATCTTCTGAACCACTATGTCTGTCCGAGACAGTCGAGACTCTTGATAAGACTGAAGAGGTGCGAGACCAAGACAAGACCAAGACCAAAGACCGTCAAGACCGTGACAAGGCAGAGATCACGAAAAGTGGTCTACGGTGGCTAAGCCGTTTCAGAACATACATCACTACATGTTACTATGAATGGGAGAAAGTGCAACACGCAATATGGCAGAATTAGCCCCTGCATTCTAAATAAGGGCCAACCACTGATTGGCAAAGTCATTGCACCACTGCAGCTGCCATTAGAAATTCCGGTTTCCAGAGAAACAGTCAATGTTCTGAGACACGCGCTTGGAAAAAAAATCGGAAAAAATTCAGTTTTTTGTCATTATTTGAGTGGTTAGATTTCATTGGTAATTTCAAATATGAAATTTAATCATAAGCTTGGTGAGTAGCTTTGGATAATTAAATTTTTCCCCATTCAAAGAGATGGGAGTTGTACTTGCATGAATGAAATAGCTGCCTGAGAGGCATTTCAATGATGGCCACCGAGTGAAATGACTTCCATTCAAGGGACTTTGCCTGATATAGCACAACAACCTGAGCATTACCATGTTTTTTAATTTTTTTTTTATACAAACAACGGAAGTCAGTGAGGTCCAATATTGTTCCCAAATGACTTTCTTTGTATGGTCAAAAACATTTCCTCAAAATACCTTCTTTTGTCTTCTTTTTTTAAAGGGGTCATGAACTGGCTTTTTACATTTTATTATATTGTTGTATGAGGTCAACTTATGATGTTCGCTTGGTTTTTACATTCAAAAACATCAAAATTGATAAGTAATAGGCTATTTTCTACCCTAGTTTTGAGCCTAGCTCAGAAACGCTCGGTTTTTATGGGCGCTCGCACTGAAGACTTAGAAGTAAACGCCCACTGCTGTGAGTGGATAACAGTTTTGCATCTTATAATGAGTTTCAACTCACTTGTCGGTGCACGTGGGGGAAATTTTTGAAAACGTCCAATGTTGTAAAATGGCAACCGGAACTGATTCGCCCATACATGTTCGACACAAAGTCCGTGTGTTGCACCATTCCAGTTGAATCCAACATAGAAGGCACAGCACCGTTCTTTAATCTTAATTGGTCAGCAAATCCAGTCTTGTTTACAAAATAATCCTCAGTGAAATGAAGCGAACAGATGGACAATGTTTTACCCTCATCAGCTGGAACGTCAGTAAAAATAAAGTTTAACCATGCAGTCCTATTGGAATCCAGAAGAAGCTTATGCAGCGACTGTCTTCTTCCACAACCAGGCACTGCACAATATTTTGTATTGCTCGGTAGCTCGAATCTAGTTTGTCATCACGAGGTAGGCCTATATTATTTAGCTATGCGTGTAATGCGCGAATCGGGTGGGCGGGGCTAAACTAGCCGTGTTGAAGTAGGCGTTGATCTTTTTTCTGCGGGGTGGTGTTTTATCCTCTTTGACATCATAATTCCCCACTTTGAAAAACGAGTTGTTTGCTGAGCCTGGTGTCAATAAAAGCTTTTATTGGACTAACAAGGATACAGGATATTCGTATTATATGATGAACTCTTACATGTCAAAAGCTCAAGGAAAATTTGATTTCTCAGTTCATCACCCCTTTAATGGCAATAAGTGAAAAGCCATTATGGTCCTCTGTAACATAAGGCGGAAGATTGGTTTAAGATTTTGATGCCAGGTACACAGACTGGAGAACGGCAGGCATTCTCTGATCCACTTAATCCATTGAAAGGCAGTGACTTGGACCAACTCAAAGCATAAGGCCACACTCCACCCTGTGCCAGTCAAAATGCACAAGAACACAGCAGTGTTTTTCATTAGCCACCCGAAGGGTCGGGTATCAGGGTCAGTATGGCAGCAGACCATTTGGGCATGGAGGTGAAAGAAGAGGACAGCTGGAGAGGGCAGAGGGAAAAAAAGGTGAAACAGAAAGCAGGCCTAAGATGAAGATTGTTTATGGAACTCAGGCTCACACAGATTGATGGAGGGTGGAAATTCTCAGTATGGAGAGAAGGTGTGTAATGGTGCGTTCACACCGGACGCGAATAGCGTGTCAGGCGCGAATTATTTCAATGTTAAGTCAATGCAAAGACGCGTTACGCGCATAAAAAATTCCTGCGGCGCGAATGAGGCGTGGAGCGCGGCGCAGAAGACGCGAATCGCTTCGTTCGCGCGAATGGCGCTGAATTGAGCGTCCGGTCATTAAGCGCGTCACGCACAAATGAATTAATTAGCTCCATTTGTGCATCCACGCGTTTCACGCGAATTCGCGCCTGCCGCCGAGTCTGAAAAATCTGAACTTTGGCGTGAATTCGCGTCGCGTTAACCAATCAGGAGCCTAGCTGCTTGCTCACGTGGTGAAGTGTCTGGATGCTTCATTAAATTATTTTGTAATATGACTAAATGCATTGGTGGGATTATGCACAACAAAGCAAATATTTTATCACTTAAAACATTATTTCTACGAGACATGTTCATTTTGTATTGAATGTAGATGAAATAGTATTATGATGTAAAGACAATCAACATGTGCATAAGTTCGGTGTCTGGACGTGAGAGAGAAAAAAAAATCACAGGACAGGTTAATAACTTGTGGAAGCTGGCTCTATTTATCATCAAAACAAAAATAAATGACAGCTAGATTAGGTGGATGAGGGCGAGGGTGATCCTCGCTCCGATGCGGGACAACAGGTCATCAAACTGGCCGCGGGACAGGCGGAAGTACCGCTGACAGCGGCCGTCATCCAGCGCAGCTCCTGGAGCGAGCAAATGGTGAAACTAGCCAAACGGTTCACCTCGGAAGGGTCCGGAGGACACAAATATACGGCGACGATGATCCCCACGCCACTGTTCTGCTCTCCAGAGCAAATACAGTGCGGTGAATCTCTCGATGAATACTTGGTCGACATAAAAACAATGGCCGCCAACGGATTTCGATTCTGACAGCGCGTCAAATTCGCACCTGACGCCTCTAGTTTGACGCTTGACCACTTTGTGTTAATTCGCGTGTCAAGAGTGAAACTCAACGCGCGTAAAAACAAAAGTTTGAAGCAAAATTTACGCGCGTTAGTTTCACTCTTGACACGCGAATTAACACAAAGTGGTCAAGCGTCAAACTAGAGGCGTCAAGCGCGAAATCTGACGCGCTATTCGCTTTCGGTGTGAACGCACAGTAAGACGTATGAAGGAATCACTTCCCTTGAGTTAAATAAGAGAGATGCTTGAAATTTAGAGAGATCTGTAGTTAGTCCCCCCAGGATTTCACGACGAGGAGTAATAAACTAGTTCCAACCTCACAGAAAAAGGTGGTGATTACCTATGTGCAATGTGAATAAGGGTAAGGGTTGTAAATTTAAAAGTAATGCGTTACTTTACTCATTATTTGGAAAAAGTAATCTGATTACCTAACTCGCATTACTTGTAATACGTTAACCCCAACACTAAAAAATTACAAGTGTCAGATATAAAGTAGAAAGAGAGTCTGTGTATGCCTCATGAATTCACTGACACAGGTGCCATCTGACTTCTGTGTGGACAGGGATGAACAAGCAACCAGAAAAGCATGTGTGTGTGTGTGCATGTAATTCGGTTTCTTCTCTCTCTCTCGCTCCACATCCCCCGCCTTACTCCAGACGCCGCCAAGTGAAGTTATTGCATGTGACACGCTCAGCAGTAGGAGAGGTTTGCGAGCTGAAAAATTGCATTACTCAACAAAGCAGAATGCCAGGGGAACAAGATGAGATACATCTCTGCTTCTTGATAACACTGGAATTATTTAAAGTATGAGGGGGAGAAGGAGTGGATAATATTTTCTAGTCTATATTTAGATTTGGAGCAATTGCAGCAGAGCAGACAGGCGGAGCTTCTATCTGCTTCAGATGAGCTACACGGTGGGCCGTGAGCAGGCAGATCTATCCGTCTCTGAGCTTCAGATTAAACCACAAACTGAATCAGAGGGAAAACGGCAATTCTAAAAGAACATACACATTCGCATAGGCTGCATGTACACTGCAAGAACTAATGCACAGCAATATTTTGACACCTAGCCGATTTTAAATCCTCTCTGATTATATTCACTTTAAACTAGGACTGTCAGTCAATTAAACTATTAAATCACTATATTAATACAGTTGCTTTTTAAGAGCAGACAACTTCATAATATGTGTAATTATTGGGATCACTAGTTTGTGTTGATACTAAAGGCAGAATATATGTGCATATCCACAAAAAGACACTGAACCGAGGTTGTAAAAAGAACATACCAACCTTGATTTGATGGATTAAAAACTGAATATTAACTACTGCACTGATTACTTTGGTAACCTAAAACTATATAAAATATTTTCGTTACTTGAAAAAAAAAAATTTAGCTGATGGGCTGTGCAGTTGAACTTGACATCTGGCCCATGGCCGAGTGACCATTGAGTGTGGCCTGGAATCTCAGACGCACCCTAGCGGCAGCAAAAATCATTTCACCGCCAGTGTGGTCTAGCAACTCTCAATAGACCTTTAAGCTGGAAAAACCCAACTCAGGTCAGGCCAATCACATCGTGTATAGAGTCGGCGGGCGGGCTTAACATAATGACAACAGAGTTGCAATGGCTCAGAGCATGCTCGGACATATTCGGTTTGAAGTCGTTCATCCTCGGATGTGGCGCCACGCGCGCTATTACATAAAAGCTGTGGCGAAACCATAAGCTTGTAATTTTTGCCGTGCTTGTGCGGACATCGAGTATAAAGGCTTTGTTTACTCCGTGTCAGCATGCGCTCTGATCAGTAACGGACCTCCGAATCTTCTCCAGCACTCAGCCTCTGAAGCACCACTACTCGCCTCCGTTTCCCTCATAAGCTGATAATAGTATTTAAACATTCGGTAACACTTTATTTCTGATAGTCCACTTATTACTAACTATAAGTAACTTTTCAACTACATGTCAGAGAAACGGTCGTTAGAGTATTAGTAGACTGTCAGCTTAATATCTGCTAACACTTTATTTTGTTGGTCCCCAACCGACATTCAATTCAAATTTATTCTCCTAACCCAAAGCCTAACACCTAACCATAACCTAACAGTCTACTGACAGTCTACTATAATATACTAATACTCTAATGAGAGTCAGTTGACACAGTAGTTGAAAAGTTACTTATAATTAGTAAAACGTCTAAAGTGACTATCGAAATAAAGTGTAACTCAAACATTCTCTATGATAATATTTGTTTTTATTACACACTGTCTCTCCTCTGGATTAGAGCTCCTGTCAATTATGAGTTCCCAGACCAAACATCTTGATGTAGGTCTGGCATGCCAGGCTACCATCGATGGCGTACAAAAGAAAATATTGGTTAGCAATTAAATATTACATCACAAACATGGAAACATTTAGATTCGTGTCAGATTAGAAAGGTACATGAGCCCATAAATTCAAACCATTTGTCAGCATAATGTTTCATCAATTCAATTTTCACAGAATTTAACAATATTCCAGGAGTTTTTCAACTGAACTTTTGCATCTTTTGGACAATGGGAGACGGAGCAGAAGATGGTGAAGCTCTGAGCACAGATGGTGAGCAGATGAAACTAGGCAGTGGGAACTAACCAGGTGGAGCCATAAGTCGGATGGTCCAAGGCAATTCCAAGGGAGGGAGGAGCCAAAGAGTCAGTTGTGATCCACTCGACTTGTAGGAGATTGATGATGGAAGGCCCGAGTTGAATCCACACCACAGAGGGGAGGTCGAGCAGGAGTCAAGGGGTTGACGGGAAACAGTGGAGATAGAGCTAAGGGACTGACTGATTTTGAAAGAGGACACTGAGAGAGGGAGGCTGGGTGGGAACTCTGGAGACTTCAAGCTGGATGAAACCAGTGGGAACGCAGGAGATACTGAGCTGGGCTGAACCAGTGGGGAGGCTGGAAATTCTGAGCTGGGCAGAACCAAATGGGAACCAAGGGGATTCCAGCGGCTGCTCACCCTCAATGGTGGTAGTGTGGAAGGGTCCTATCTATACACAAGAACTCCACGAGTACTCACACGGTGGACAATGTTGACGGCTCACACACCTGGTCAGACATCTTGCAAAGCTCAGGCTCTGGGGGTGATGGCTTGCTATGACCTATTCTCCAGCGTGGGCTCATGCATTTTTTCGGATGTGCCTTTCGTTTACACGGCAATGGCGTTTTGGGGCTTGAAAATGCAAAAAGTGAAACCACCCACCAGAGTGGAAATCTTAAAACGCTCCACCAGTCGTGTTCCCGTCTAAATGGCAGAAATGCAACTCTTCTCATGGTGGCTCTCATGGCATACACGTTTACGTCACAGGCAAGTGCCAGTCAGTGTTGGGGAGTAGTTAACTACAAGTAGCGTAGCTACTAACTTAACTACATTTTTCAGTAGCTTGGCAGTAGCTCAGTTGCTTTTTAAACAGTGTAGCTTTTCCAGTAGCTAACTACTTTTTGCAGCAAGTAGCGGTGTAGCGCGAGCAAAAGCTACATTGCCGAGCCTGCGGGAATCGAGCGCGATGCAAGGATATTCTTCTTCTTGTTAGATTACAAACTAATTTTTTGCCATTACCGCCACCTGTTGTTTAATCACGCATCTTGCGGCTAACGGGTTCACTGACGTACAGAAGTGGGTTGACGCACCCATATTATGATTATATAGCAAGACGTGACGGCAGATTTGGAGGATGGAGAAACAACTAAAGTTAATTACCCATGGCCTTATTTGTCCAATTTCAATCAGTATTTTTGAGAAAATGTTCTACATGCAATTTACGTTGGATGTACCTATATTCGTTCTTGCAGTGTTGTAGGCTATTTGTTGCACTTTTGACAAACAGTCAGAGATATTTTTGTGTTGTGTGTAATAAAACAATACTCTTTGAAATCGTAATTGCATTGCCTTGTTTTAAACACTAAATATTTTACTTAAAACATTCCTCAGACACTTATTCAGTTATTTATAATATACGTTGTTCAAAAAGCAAAAGTAGTTTCAATGTAGCTAGCTACTTTTTGATTGTAACTTGTAGTGTAGCAAACTACTTTTCTAAACAGGTAGCTTGACTGTAGTTAAACTACTTTAACTTACGAGTAGCTTGTAGTTTGTCAAACTACAGTTTCAGAGTAGCTTCCCCAACACTGGCGTCAGTACAGAAACATAACGACCAACGTTTTGGATTATTTCCACACGTCGGACCTTCAAGTTGCCCTAACAGCTCTGATTAACATACAAAGTCGTTTCTGCAGTTGTACTAAATATTCTCACATAATATTACCATAGGAGTATTACAGATCAGAGAAGGCACACTGAAGATTGTACGCAGGCGTGCGGACTTGGTGTTGTTGTGTGGCAGTGCTCCACATCGCCACCTAACCGCCTGGAGGGGATACTACATCGAAATATACACACTTTTGCGTCACTGTATAGACGCAGATTTCTCAACCACTGACGCTCGTCTAGATGCAGAATAAAAAGTGAAAAACACAACGCCACTTTTGCGTTTTCTCTTCAGATCATTTCTGTGTAAACATAGCCTTAAATACAAGTGGAGTAATGAGGATATTAATTAAACAACAGGCGAACAAAATCAGTAACTATGGGAACAAACTTTTCACACCACATTGATTGCTCTGGTCTGAATCAGTTGATGAAACAAACCAAAATGGAGTCATGTGACAACATCCACATTACTCGTTGGCCAGATGTGTCTTGAACGTATTATCACAACTGCACTTTGATTGGTCAGAATTAACGTGCAGGAAAATTCCACAGATCTATGAAAACCCCTTCCGCTGAGCTGTTTGCTAAACAAAGCAAAGATTTTTGTTCTTTGATGTTTTGAAAGTTGGGTCCTAATATTGTCATCAGACCAAATTTTTATGAGGATCCGCACCTCCTCACAACTCCAAGTTTGTCCGTGTAAACTCTCAACAAACATTAGTCCTCATCCCATAATTCAAAGCACAGTGGACTAGGGCAGCTGGTGTAGTCCAAAAATGCGCAGTTCTTTGTCAATTGGGTCTGTTCGAGCTCGGATCAGCGTTCTACCACAAACGAACCACTCCAGAGTTCGTTTGAAAGTGAAACCAGACCACCTTTTCGAGGAGTTCTCGGTACGCTTGTTTGGCACGCTTTTTGCTACACACTCGAATGCAAATGCTGCATTCAGACCAGCCCAAACGAACCACACCAAGGGGACAACGAACTCTAGTGTGATTCAACCTAACTAAATGAGGCAAGTGTGAAAGCACCCTAAGTAACCAGATAATAGATACCAATTAGATTCAGATTCACATTTGCAAGTAGCCCAAATCAAGAAAATCTAATCCTATGCCTTATTTGACCACAACAAATTCTAAACCAAAGCCAGATGTCTGTGAAAATACAGTTAACAAAAAATTGTTTTTTAAAAAATGTCCTTGAGCAAATCTCACAAAAATGGTCAATAATGTCCAAGTCCATTTTTACACCAAAATCAAAGGATTTTTGCATAAAGAAAATAAAGAATATTTGAAAAAACAGACATTTTCTCATGCCACTCATAAACTGGTACTATTTTAAATAGTTAAAACATTTGCTTTCTATAGGACAAATGCACAGGAAATGAAGTCCTCGATATATACTCATGGCGAAGTTCTTTTTTTCAGCTTTCGATTGTTTAAAAGCAAGCAGATTTACAGTAATAAACATGAAACACGTGTCAGTTTCTCTTCAACTAGAATTACACTTTCAGTTTCTACTATAAACTGACTCTCCATTGTATTCACTTGAGGATGTCTGACCTCGATGGACCGAACAGAAGAAATGAACCGGAGAAGATTTCTCAGAAGAGTCTCAGAGCCACACTTACCTATTACATCATCACCACGGACTAATGGTAGGTCGATGGTGCTTACCAGCCAGGGGGAACTTTATGGAAGAAGCTTTGCAAAGCTGGTTCGAACTCCAGAAACGAACACAAACAAACTTTTGTTCAAAATGTCACACTAGTTTATACGGGCGTTATGGTCACATAAAGAGTGATTAAATGGCTAAAATAGTCTTCCACCATCATTCTTTAATTATCTCAAAGATTATTACTTTCCAGGACCTTGCATGTGCTAAGCCTCTAAATCAGTTCACTTTAATTGCATTTACCCTTTCATGTTAAGACATGCCCACAGCTTCCTGTGAATGCCACTAAACTGCAATTACTGTGAGCCAAACGGCTCTGCTAAATAAAGCACATGACAACATCTGTCTAAATCAATACTGAGCCCGTTCTCATCCTTTAGCGTCACATAAAGCGCTTTATGACAAAACGGCGCTATACTACGCACATGGTACCCTTTATCGTTTATATAACACGCAAACTCAAGGCGTCATAAATCCTTTAGCGTAATATGAGACTACCCTACCCTACCCCACACCTAAACCTAACCATCACAGCGCGTGTTATATAAACGATAAAGGGTACCATGCGCGTAGTATAACGCCGTTTTGTCATATGACGTTCTATATGACGCTAAAGGATGAGAACGCGTTGTAATACTTCATCGATACATGGGCAGCAGATTGTTTATCAGTGAAATACCTCGGCTAGGATATCTATTTAATCCTAAATTGCTTCAGTGCATCCTGCACCATGTGAACATCTAATTAGTATTGTAATATCATACATTTTAAAAAAATATATAACTTTTGCTGTATTTTAGAAGGTTCCCGGACCAAAACAAGCTAAGCTCTAACAAAAATCTGTGGCTTCAGTGTATAGAATATTGATATGCTTCCTGCGGATTGATTTTTCTCCATGTATCAAATCCTTTTTTATATTCTTAAAAATATAATACATAAATCACCAGATTTAACAGCATTCAGTCCATAGAGCTCAACTCTAATTGATCCCGCTACATTTCTTTAATGCTTAAATTAGTGCCATTAAAAAGGCATTCTCCTCCTAATTGCTACATTACATTGCAGTACAAGTCTAAGAATATTAGTCACCAAAGCGCCATTAATTTTAACACTCCTAAAGTAATACATAGTAAAAATGACTGCAGTCATAAAGCTTACCGGAAAGTACAGGAGGAGTGCTCCAAACATGATGGCCTCTAGCAGGATGAGTCCTGATGCTCTGATACTCTGAAACACATCAAAAAGAACATCACATTGGAAAACTTCTCTACTTAAACTATTCTTTTGCTAGAAATGGGTCAGTGGAAACCTTCCATTTGTGACTACTTTATAACTTATCCCTTTGCGCACAAATGCATTCTCCTTGGACTATTCTAATGTGTTCACAGGGGTTGATTCATCTTTGTTCTCTTCCGACTAATGCCTTGCCCTGGAATAAACGTGCTCTGTTTCACAAAGACATTCACAACTTGATTTTTTTTAAACACTTTCCAAAGAATATTAGATAGGTGTTTGCTATGAAGAAGTGCTTGCTAAAATACTTTTATTGCCACACTTGTGCACAGTGTTCTGGGTGGTTGCTCAAAATATTCCCCTACATGATATTTTGGTAAATAAAACAAAATAAATTGTTACTCATGATAAAGTAGTATCATATTTCAATGGAAAGATATTTTTACCTTTTAGTTATGTGAGGCAAAATATGATAAACTAAAGATAAATTTAAATTCATGGCATTTCAACACTACTGTACTTCTACTCAGATATTTGAAGGCTGCTATCCGCCTAAGTCTGACGTTGTGCAATACAGTATCCGAAGTTCAAATGCTCCATCAGATCCCAAAAGCAAAACTCATGCGCTCATAAATGAACGTCCTTATTTTGCAGAGTTAGACCCATATTCATGGTTCAACATATTTTGACAACATTCCTGTTCCAAAATGTAATGCCAACCATATTCCTACCCCTAAACCTACCCATAAGTTACACCTAAAATCAGTGGGAAATGATGAACAACAGGTGAATAACACTGACTACGTTTACATGCAGCCAATAACCCCTTTAAAACTGGATATTAGCAATAACCCGGTTCGCGAGTGGCCATGTAAACACCGGCAAAAACCCTATGCTCATATCCTGGATTTTAAAAACCGGGATATTATACATGGGGTACCCCTTTTCTAACCCGAATTTGTGGTCATGTACGCGATCGGCATATCCCCATAGTGATTTGTGTTCTGCGCATGTTCTATACGCAAGGAAACTTGGTCTTTTGAGTAGAGAAACTTCTCGGCGCATGCAAAAATCCGCGTTTAGTTTACTGGAAGTAAACATGGCGAGACACAGCACAGCATACTTTTGTAGCGAGCCCAGTAACGTTACTAGCATCAAAGCGCAAACAAAGGCGATCGCTATCTGCCCCGAACTATTCATTATCCGCATGCTGCTGTTGTTGTTGTCTTTGGATATAGGAAGAAGAATTGGAAATGACGCATATTACGTCTTAAGGTTGTCCGTACGTCTAGACGCTAACTGCGCGTCACCGTTTACATCTGGATATTGCAATTCCATGTATACAGGAGAAACTCTCTATGCTCACGGATGTAAACGGGTTATTCCTAATGTTTCAGAAACCCGAATAGTGACCTTAACCCGATCATAACCTGAAAATTGGCTGCATGTAAACGTAGTCATTGATTTGTGTTCTGCGCATGTTCTATACGCAAGGAATCTTGGTCTTTTGAGTAGAGAAACTTCTCGCGCATACAAAAATCCGTGTTTAGTATACTGGAAGTAAACATGGTGAGACCAGGCGAGACACACCACAGCATATTTTTGGAGCGAGGTCCGTAATGTTACCAGCATCAAAGCGCAAACAAAGGCGATCGCTATCTGCCCCGAACTATTCATTATACGCATGCTGCTGTTGTTGTCTTTGGATATAGGAAGAAGAATCAGAAATGACGCATATTGCGTCTTAAGGTTGTCCGTACGTCTAGACGCTAACCGCGCATCGCCGTTTACATCGGGATATTGCAATTCCATGTAAACAGGAGAAACTCTCTCTGCTCACGCATGTAAACGGGCAATGCATTCTCATCCTTTATCGTCATATAGAACGCTATATGACAAAATGGCGCTATACTACGCACATGGCATCCGTTATCGTTAATATAACACGCGCTGTGATGGTTAGGTTTAGGTGTGGGGTAGGGTAGTCTCATATTACGCTAAAGGATTTATTGGATTTATTACGTCTTGGGTTCGCGTGTTCTATTAACAATAAAGGGTGCCATGTGCGTAGTATACCACCGTTTTGTCATATAGCGTTCTATATGACGATAAAGGATGAGAACGGGCTGAAACGGGTTATTCCTAATGCTTCAAAAACCCGAATAGTGACCTTAACCCGACCATAACCCGAAAATTGGCTGCATGTAAACGTAGTCGGTGATTTGTGTTCTGTGCATGTTCTATATGCAAGGAATCTTGGTCTTGAGTAGAGAAACTTCTCGGCGCATACAAAAATCCCGTTTCAGTATACCGGAAGTAAACATGGCGAGAACAGGCGAGACACGTAGCACAGCATATTTTTGGAAGCGAGGTTCGTAATGTTACCAGCATCAAATCGCAAACAAAGGCGATCGCTATCTGCCCTGAACTAGTCATTATCCACGTGCTGTTGTTGTTGTCTTTGGATATAGGAAGAAGAATCGGAAATGACTCATATTCCGATTTAAGGTTGTCCGTACGTCTACATGCTAAGCGCGCATCGCTGTTTACATCGGGATATTGCAATTCCATGTATACAGGAAAAACTCTCTCTGCTCACGCATGTAAACGGGTTATTCCTAATGTTTCAGAAACCCGAATAGCGACCTTAACCCGACCATAACTCGAAAATTGGCTGCATCTAAACATAGTAATTGATTTGTGTTCTGCGCATGGTCTTTTGAGTAAAGAAACTTCTCGGCGCATACAAAATACTAAACTCTGCGTTTAGTATACTGGAAGTAAACATGGCGAGACACAGCACAGCATACTTTAGGAGCGAGGTCAGTAACATTACCAGCATCAAAGCGCAAACAAAGGTGATCACTATCTGCCCCGAACTATTCATTATCCACATACTGCTGTTGTTGTTGTCTTTGGATCCAGGAAGAAGAATCGAAAATCGGTTGTCCGTACATATCTAGACGTTAACCACGCATCGCTGTTTACATCGGGATATTGCAATTCTCTCAGCTCACGCATGTAAACAGGTTATTCCTAATGTTTCAGAAACCCGAATAGTGACCTTAACCCCACCATAACCCGAAAATTGGCTGCATGTAAACGTAGTCACTAATGTAGATGGCCTAAACTGGATTGTAAGCTAAATTTGTCATGAACTTTAAACGTGTTCCCAGATTCGTATTGGTTGATTGGAATTTTGTTCCAGAATCAAGGAACATGTTGTTCTTGTACTTGATGAAATCAGGTTTTGCCTTATAAACAGAGGTTGTAATAGTATTCTAACTTGAAACAGATTCAAGGCTCCCAAAACAGTATATGATGTGTCACAACTTAACAAGCGGATTGGATCATTGAGGGTAAATATTATTATGCGACTACGCATTACTTTACGGGAAGCTTACGACCTAGTAGCTACATGCTACCTTAAGAACAAATGGTGCAACCCAATAAAGTACAGAGTTAGTTTCAAACTAGCTAGAAGGTACTACATATTGAGGAATTTAAATTATCTAACAAAGCTAAAAAAAGAAGAATTCTCTGACAGTGCAGCATGTCTATTTAGTTTGTCCAGCTGGCTCAAGCATGTCTCCTTTCAAGCAGAGAAATGAGAATTCCATTAAGAGGCAACAGGTGAGCTGTCAACTCCTTTTGAAATCAAACGGCCAATGAGAAAGCACTTGACAGTGCAGGCTGAAACAGAACAAAATTTCTAATCCTAACTCTGTCGCTTTCATTTTAGACTTCTCCAGCATTTATGGATCGCTTTCAGGCAGCGCCCAGACGGAGCATGCTTCTAGAGTAAATTAAAATGCTGGCACTATCAAAACTGAGTGCCCTACATATCGACAGCCTAAACGGCGCCTCACTGCAGGGATTAATGAACCTTCCTCGCAGTCAGTGTGAATCCAGTCCACTATTACTCAGACCATAGACTACACGTCTGCTCAACCTGAGACAGTAGCATGTGCGGTGTACTGTGCGCTTCTGAAATACTCAACGTATACGCCAATGGTGTGTTAAGTGTAATAAGTAGCCGACTGCATTCATAATCTGTGCACTAATCTACATACTCCTCCTGAGAGAGAAAAATAATAATAATTTTATTGAATCTAATTAACAGGGAGACAATCCAAAGACCGGGCTTGCAATTAACTTACAGAATCAAAGAGAAGGTCAGTGTTAAAGTACAGGTTGGACTGAACCATGTTGGCATATGCCATGACAGAAATCCTTAAAGGAACATTTCAGTGAAAAAATATAAATTGTCATCATTATTTACTCATGTCGTTCCAAACTCTTAATACTTTCATTCATATTCAAAACAAATGAAGATATTTTTGATGCAACCTGAGCGATTTCTGTTCCTCCCATTGAGTCGATCAAAGCTTTTTCAAGCTTTATAAAGTTCATAAAGACATTGTAAAAGTGGTCTTCTGAAGAGACACAGTCACTGTATAGAGGGAATGTGCGTGACTGTCACCGTCAGCCGGAGTGCTGCAGTTCCTCACAGTGAGTGGCAAAAAGACTGAGCGGCTGTATGTGTTCAGCGTGAATGCAGCGAAAACAAACACAACACATATAAAATGGGAAAGAGCTTTGCGATTGACTGTACAACTAGATTTGACAAAAAAATCGGAGGTATATTTTTACAGACTGCTATAGAAAGAGGAGCAAATGGATTGCTGCAATTCACAGAAACAACTGGACTCCAGTCAGCAAAAGCTGGATTTGCAGTTTTCATTTTGTCAATATGCTGAATTTAGCTGTAAACCCATACCCATATATTTTGTATTGTTATATATATATTTTAACAACTCATCAATTAAATATTTATCATTCCAAATTTTGCATTATTGGATGTTTTTTTTAATAAACACTGACTAAAAAAGTCTAAAGTTTTAGGGCTGGACCGATATAGATGATATATAGGCTATATATAACACTGATATAAGTGATCACCCATATTTAGACCACTATTGTATTTATATAAAGCGTTCACAGGCAAATTTGCTTTATGTTTAGGTCTATATTGCTTTTATTTCCCCAGTGTCGAAATCAGGCAAACATAAATGTCAGGCAACACGATTCCTGGCAGCATGTCAATAACATCCATGGATCACTGGATCTTTAGTAAGTTGTAAGGAACACTATATTGAGTCCAACATTTAGTTTAAATTGATAAAATTGTACGTTTTAGTCGCATTTTCGCAGTTTCCCCTATTAAATCCAGTCACGCAGCAGATCTTTTGCCACTCGGTCAGGCTGAGGGGGTTGTTCCGGCGGGAAAGTCACGTGAATGCATTCCCTCTATACAGTGTGATGAACATATTCACATATAAACATTGATCATCATATAAAAATGGTAAACTTTGCTTGCTTGACATGCGAGAACAAATGAGGTTTATTCTTGTGCGTCAAGCTAGCATGTTTAAACATCCGTTTGCCATCTTTAACGAGCTGAAAATTAAAGCCAACAGTAAAAATATCTTCATCCGTGTTTTGGAAGGTGAATGAAAGACTTATGAGTTTGGAACGACATAAGGGTGAGTAAATGATGACAGAATTTCCAGGTTTGTCAATTACCCAAGTTAGTTTGCAACAAATATTCTTTCTCCTTCCTCTGTAATTCATTTGTAAATTTAGTCTCTATCTTTCCCTTCTAATGGTGCAATCCATTAATTTAGTCAACTAGAAAATCCATTCTCTCTGTCTTTATCAACATTATTTGTCTCAACTTGTCTATGCACTAAATATCTCTTTAATTAACTATAATACAGGCTTAAATTACACCGTTTCTTATCCCCTAGACATGCTGTCATGAATTTTTAAGTAAAATCAAACTGCAAAGTGAGAACCTGCAGTGATTGCGCTTTTTTTGTCACACTGAATTTAATGGGTTAGTTCACCCAAAAATGAAAATTCTGTCAGTATTTACTCACCCTCATGTTGTTCCAAACCTCTGTGTTTTTGTTCTGCTCAACACAAAGGAAGATATTTGGAAGAATGTTTTAATCAAACAGATCTCATTCCCCATTGACTACCATAGTAGGAAAACATACATACTATGGTAGTCAATGGGGAATGAGATCTGTTTGATTAAAACATTCTTCCAAATATCTTCCTTTGTGTTCAGCAGAACAAATAAACACATAGAGGTTTGGAACAACATGAGGGTGAGTAAATACTGACAGAATATTCATTTTTGGGTGAACTAACCCTTTAATTTCTGATAGAGAATAGTTTACATTCTGAAAACTCAGATGGAAGCAAAGATGTAGTTGTAACATCATGATGAAAGCGGTGCGCAATGTACATTATACTTGTATTTTTTAACTTTTTTTGTAATAATGTATCTCAAAACTGTCTACTTTGTAATTTAACAAGGAATAAAATATGACTTAACAGGCAAGATACTGTACGCTCAGAGTACAAGTGACTAATTGTAATGTAACTCAGCATGAAAACACCTCGGTGTCAATAAGAACAGGATGTGCTTCATGGAAACAGTTGCCATCTTAATTAGCTCCCTCCGGCAGCACATGCTTACCTTGTTCCTGCGGAAATGGTAGAGCAGCACCATACTGATGAAATCCACCAGCATGCACAAGCCCTGGAAGGAAAGCACCGCCATACGCAGGGCGCCATCACCCCGGGCCACGCAGGGCGTGTTGTCCTTGCAGAAATCACAGCCTTCCTGGCAGGGCAGACAGTGGCTGGTACTTTCTGGAACATCCCTGTGATGTGGTAAACTCTCCGTGCTCTTCACACCAGCTTTCCCTAAAATAAATAATTGAATGATGTTACATGATGTTCGTTCACTGTAAATCTTGGGTTCTCAAAACTAAATCCTGGATTGAGCCTTTTGACTCTCACTTGTTATTTTTTCAGGGTTTGGGTAGTTTTTGTGTAACCCAGAGCCATGGGTCAGACTTAACAACCCAGTATTTGGGTAGTTTTTGTGGTACCCAGATCTTGGGTCAGATATAACAACCCAGGGGTTGAGTTATTGATCGCAGGCTTTTTGCAGCCTCTTCAGGAGAGCGCAGTGCAGGTCCATCAAATTGGTATGTGTCTTCGGTAAAATACAGGTTTGTGTAAATGTTTTGTATAAATTCATTATTGCTCTGTGTATTATGAAAAGCAAAATACAGGAGCGCGATGTGAGTCACTTAAACGGGTGTCGCGTTGGTCTTTCGCATGATGGAAACACCTGATGCCTTGCATAAAATTTCATAATTTTGTTTAAAGAAAATATACAGAATATAAATACTTCAAAATGTAAAATATGTTCTCAGAACTGTACACTGATTGTGTATGGACAGGTTATGGAGTCAGTCACAGCATACACTGACCTAAAGGATTATTAGGAACACCATACTAATACTGTGTTTGACCCCCTTTCGCCTTCAGAACTGCTTTTATTCGTGGCATTGATTCAACAAGGTGCTGAAAGCAGTCTTCAGAAATGTTGGCCATATTGATAGGATAGCATCTTGCAGTTGATGGAGATTTGTAGGATGCACATCCAGAGCATGAAGCTCCCGTTCCACCACATCCCAAAGATGCTCTATTGGGTTCAGATCTGGTGACTGTGGGGGCCATTTTAGTACAGTGAACTCATTGTCATGTTTAAGAAACCAATTTGAAATGATTCAAGCTTTGTGACATGGTGCATTATCCTGCTGGAATTAGCCATCAGAGGATGGGTACATGGTGGCCATACAGGGATGGACATGGTCAGAAACAATGCTCAGGTAGCCTGTGGCATTTAAACGATGCCCAATTGGCACTAAGGGGCCTAAAGTGTGCCAAGAAAACATCCCCTACACCATTACACCACCACCAGCAGCCTGCACAGTGGTAACAAGGCATGATGGATCCATGTTCTCATTCTGTTTACGCCAAATTCTGACTCTACCATCTGAATGTCTCAACAGCAATCGAGACTCATCAGACCAGGCAACATTTTTCCAGTCTGTCCAATTTTGTTGAGCTCTTGCAAATTGTAGCCTCTTTTTCCTATTTGTAGTGGAGATGAGTGGTACCCGGTAGAGTAACACAGTTCTCATCAATTCGTCATATAACTGACGTCTTGGGACGTCTTTTGACCATTCTTCAATATATGCCTTTTTGGGGCCCCCTTAAACGTCAGTAGATGACGATCCCGGGTCGTCATACAACTGACGCTTTACCTTTAACATCAGTTAGGTGACGAGTTGGGTTTAGGGTTAGGTTTAGGTCTGGGGTAGAGTAAGGATCCAGATAACGTCATCTACTGACGTTTAAGGGGCCCTAAATAGGCATATATTGACGAATGGGCAAAAGGACGTCCCAAAACGTCAGTTATATGACGAATTGGGATGAGACTGCACTGGGTGGGGTGTTCTGCTGTTGTGGCCCATCCACCTCAGGGTTGTGAGTGTTTTGGCTTCACAAATGCTTTGCTGCATACCTCGGTTGTAAGAGGGTGGTTATTTTAGTCAAAGTTGCTCTTCTATCAGCTTGAATCAGTCGGCCCATTCTCCTCTGATCTCTAGCATCAACAAGGCATTTTCACCCACAGGACTGCCGCATACGGGATGTTTTTCCCTTTTCACACCATTCTTTGTAAACCCTAGAAATGGTTGTGCATGAAAATCCCAGTAACTGAGCAGATTGTGAAATACTCAGACCGGCCCTTCTGGCACCAACAACCATGCCACGCTCAAAATTGCTTAAATCACCTTTCTTTCCCATTCTGACATTCAGTTTGGAGTTCAGGAGATTGTCTTGACCAGGACCACACCCCTAAATGCACTGAAGCAACTGCCATGTGATTGGTTGATTAGATAATTGCATTAATGAGAAATTGAACAGGCATTCTTAATAATCCTTTAGGTGAGTGTATTTCGGCAAGGAGTGATACACAGGGTGGCGGTCTGAGGTTAGAGGTTCCCCCGCTGAAAATGATACAAGTTCCGGCACAAGTTCTAGCGCCGTTACGGTGAAAACGGGACAGAGACTGGTCGATTACACTTGAATTGCTTCTAAATATTTAATTTTCACTTCAAATATTTATTAAACAAACTTAAATGTATGAAATATGTATTCAAAACAATATAAAATATGCTATACTGTAAAAAATGATTTAAAAAAATAGGAATGATCATGCAAACCAGTGGTTGTGGTGAGTTTTTTTTAAATTAGAGGATTTAAGTTAATCTGTAAATATTAATTCATGTATGCAAGTAAAAGAAGAAAAAAGTACTATAGTAAAAATTAATCAACCAAGTATGCTACGTTAGATCAACCTATTATGCTGGGTTAAATAAACAACCCAATTTGCTAGGTAAAATTAACCGAACATGTCTTCTGTCCTATATTTAACCATTGCATGGGTTGAAAACAACCCAAATTGGATTTAATTGTTTAGAGTGTTCAAACAACTTTGCAGTTATTTTCAATCTCTGTATTTTACCACTTGCACGCATTTGCATATGATCACACCAATAAAAAAGCATGAACACTTGTGAAAAGTAACAGCACAGACATGACATTTAAAGCGATCCAGCCCAACCTATCCTCCAGTCTTTGGTGGTCTCATCAGTAGGCAATTCACACTGTTTCATGCGCTAGCCAGGGTGGATGGGTGTGTACACACCATCTGGGCCTTCACTTTGATGCGCCAGTTGTTTCTGCCTTAGTTACACATATCACATCTTTTCATGATGACAACATCATGCTTTTTAATAGTTTGAATTTTTCTTAAAATCTAACCGTAAACCATGGTATCACAAGAAACAATAAAATCAAAATATAAAAATTATAACAAATGCCACTTTAGCTTTATGGCTGTGATTACCCACATTGCAAGCTAATAAACAACAATAATAATACATTAAGTGACACCAAACAATGGGATTTTGAAGGTGAAGTGAGTAATGTTTTCTGTTACAAATCCTGCTCCTGGAGAGCCAAGGTCCTATTGATCGACAACATACCAGTATTGAAATTTCTAGTAATCCTGAACACTTGGGAACTGGTATGTTTAATTAGGGTTGTGGTTAAACTCTTCAAGACAGTGGCCCTCCAGGAGAAGGACTGGACACCCCTGCAATTAGTTTAATGTGAAGAGACAACTTGGGACGTCAAACATTCTTTGGTGAGGTTAAAAATGGATTGTGCCTAAAAAAGGCAAGACAATTTTTCACACTAAAACACTGTACTCTGGAAAACTGCAGATTAAACACGTTTCCAGATGTGCATAACATTATCGTTTTCACTAATTCCTGTTTTTTTTTCTCTTGCACAAAGAATTTTTTTTCAAAAACGTTCCCTTTTTTGAAAAAAATTGTCCCCTTTTTCAAAAGTTTTAAAAAGTTTGCGTTTTCAGGCACCCGAAACGCTGTTGCTCGTGTAAACGAATGGCCAAAAAAGGTCTTCCGTTTTTAGTTGAAAACGGTTGCAAACCTGAACAGAACACAGAAACAGATTAAAAAACTAACTCTTTGGAAAAAAAAAAGTTTTATGGCCCAAAATATTTTGTTGTATGAATATATGAACATGCAGTATATCAACAGAAAGAACAGACCCTCTGCATTATAAAAATAAATATACAACTATACTAGTTTCTTGCATTTCTTTTTCTAACAACACCTGAATGTGGGTAGGTTTCATTAAAAAGCATACAAAAGACTACATCCAGATCAGTTTCAGCTGGAGATGTAGATTGATTGCATCAACAACCCAAAAGCTTCAGGCCCTGTTTACACGAGAACGCTCGCTGGTGAAAACGTGAAAATATTTTATCGGATGTGCCTTTTGTTTACACGGCGACGTAAAAAAGTGAAACCACCCTCCAGAGTGGAAATCCTAAAACGCTCCACCGTCGCGTTCCCGTGTAAAGGGTAAAAACGCAAAAGTCTGCTTGACAGTGAAGGTTGTACGCAGGCGCGTGGACTTGGTGTTGCTTTCAGTATGCACTCCTAGCCGCCTGGAGTGCATACTACATTGAATTTTACACACTTTTGCGTCACCATTTGCACGCAATTTCCCACACAAAACGCTCGTCTAAATGCAGAATAAAAAGTGATGACGCAACGCCACTTTTGCGTTTTCTCTTCAGAATCGTTTTCGTGTAAACATAGCCTCACAGTCCTTACTGGATATCGATTGTCGTCCTGGACATTTCATTCGACAATCTATATTCGCTATTCGTTTTGGCTAGTAGTTCTCAAACTTTTCGGTCATGGTCCCTTTAAACCCCTTTAATTGTTTTACCTGTTTATTTAACCTTTTAATTTAACTTTTAACTTTCATTTTCAGAACCACTGCTTTAGGGTAACCATACTATAATTTATAGAATAAAAATCTTAATGGATGACATGAGACTGTATACACACACCAGTGTATTCTCAACATAAACCAGGATTATAAAGGCCAGACATGAGATATTACCACTACTTAATCAGAAAACGACTCATAAAATAGAAATACACAGAACACAGGCGACTTCTCCCAGGAACACACTTATCGGAGATTATTGAAGGATAGCCAGTGCCATGACAGATGCAGGACCTGTGGTGAATGTCTGTCTGCTCTCTCTGCACAGTTGGGAAGGAATATACAATCTGTTCTTCAAACAGATGCAACTTTATGACTTTTACCAAAACCTCAAATTCATAGCACAACTTTTCAGTGTTTTAGGCCAATTTGATTGGCCAATTATACATTGTTGTGTTCAGTGAGATGTAAAAGAGTGCCATGTACTGGGGCCCTTACTGAGGGCCTGATACTGCCAGCATAGTGCTTCTGCCAGTCTTCTTTACACATGAGTGTGTTTGTGAGTTTTGGAGTGCTCACTTTGGGAGAACTCTAGACTGACAGAGGTTTTTGTTCAGAGAGCTAATTAATTAAACATGAGGGGTGTGGTCATGGTGCTCCAATAAGATGAGAGGGGAAAGCAGGTATGCTAAGCGCTCAAAAAATCCTTTGTGTGCATGTCTGAGAGGGTGAATACAATATTTATGTCAGACATTGCATCTAACTGAACAGTGGGTCCACACTGAAAATGTGGGATTTGAAATCTAATTTAAACATGAGAGAAAACTGAATGTTTTGAATCATTTTAAACAAAGTAAAGATATGGCATTGAATAAATAAGTAATTAAACATGAAATACTAAACACTCATACTTTTTAGATATTCATACTTTTTCAAAACATTAAAAACATGTGTTAAATTACAAAAATGCAAAATAGAAGCATTTTTATAAGTAGAATTGTACACCCTACTGTGTACTTGACAAAATAGGCCAATGTGTAAACTAAGCATATGAACAGCAACACATTTCTAATTCTGTCCATGAGTATATTATATTATTCAAAACATCTACAACGTGAAATGTAATGAAGATTTTCTGAAATCCCATTTATTGACCCATAACATTTTATCTTAGTACTTACTTTTTTTAAAGCCATTGACTTCAACTCTGCTTGGATGATAAAAGCCGTTTTTGCAGTGACATTTATACTTGTCCAGTACAAATCCATGACCCGGGATGGGCAAACACTGGAAAATAAAGAGAAGATAGAAATATAAAAACTGTACTGTATACAAGGTAATATAACTGAAAAAAAGAACACTTTAAAATTCCATATAATTATGCATGGATGTTTGTGCAAGATATATACTCGATTTTTTTAATAAAGAATCATCTCTGAGTAGATTTCCTGAGTTGTCTAAATGGTTTTTTGGGGATGAAAAAAGCTTGTGATGTTGCATTATAAGTCTTTTGTTTTGGTGTTTTTTTTTTCAAAGAACAAGTATAAAAAAATAAAAATAAAATTCTGGAGAATAAAAAGATATTTTAAAAGCAATGTATAAAAGGTGGCATGGTTTTAGACCAAATATGGTCAATGCAATGGATCTGTCTGTAGTTGGACAGTTTGTTGAAATGTAAGAAATGCTAATATTTTCCATTTACAATAAAACTACCTAAGTTTGTACAATTATTATAGAATATATGTGTCTCTGTCACGGGGTAGTGTAGGAGTTTAGGCTGAAGAAGAGACCAAAGAGACATAAGCTCTTTTACTTAAACTTTAAACATCTAATGGAACCAGGAACAGGTAGGGAACACTCCAAAACACAAGGTAACATAAGCAACGACCGACAGTGAATGAAAGGAACAGGGGGAACTAAATACATGGATGAATCAGACATAATTGGGTGAACACAGGTGAAACAAGATGACGATGATGGGCTAGACACAGGTGATGAGGGTAAATTAATGAGGGTTGTCAAGGGAACTGAGAAGTGGCGGGGAAATCGAACAGGACTAAACCAAGAAACTAGTAAACAGGGGAAACAAGGAGTCAGACTGTGACAGTCAGTTTACAGTGGCTTCATAAATTAAATAAAAACATTTTAAAAAAAAAACACCTGACGTGCATTATTTGTTCATCAATTTAAAAAAAAAAAAAAAAAAAAATATTAGGTGACCTTTATAGTCAGAATGTCAGATGTTCGAGAGACCATCAAAATAAAGTGTTTGCAGATATTAAGCAGACATTCTACTAATACTCTTAATGACTGGTAGTTGACATTTACAGTAGTTGCAAAGTTACTTATAGTTAGTAAAATGTCTAAAGCGGATCCAGATAGCACAAGTCTATTTGATGTGATGTTTACATCTGGAAGACGTATTTTTAAGAGTGTTTGCTCATCTGCAATAAGTCTATAGGATAGTTTCCTGTCAGATGTCAAATAGACGTTTAGAAGATGCCTTTAAGATGTAATGATTTAGAATGCATGTTAAACTGACATCTTCTAAAACTATTGTATATTGAGCCATTAGCTTAGCATCATGCTAACATCGAGAACTTGTAAACGCCAGTGAATATTCTTTGTTGCCTGTCTGTGACCCTATCGTTTGCCTGGACTGTTACTTTGTTTGCTGCCTGCCCTGATCCTTTGCCCGGTTATGACTTTGATTATTGTGCTGCCTCTGACACTGTTGTTTATACTGGTGATAAGACCCAAACCTGCATGTACTGCAAACTTGCTGTTTATCAATAAACCGCATATGGATCCCACTCAAGTCCTTGTCACAATATACTATTGGAATCAAATGTCTCTTGTTCAGTTTGTGTGCTATTGCATGTAGAGCATTCTAAATTTGTAAGTTTTTTTTTCAGTTATGATGGTTTATGGAAGCAACTTCTGAAGGCAGTACACAGCAAATCAGATATGATTTTGAAATTATAACAAAATGAGAACTTTATTGCTTAATAATAGGATCTTCACAGTTTCTTCTCTGTCAATAAAGACAAAAGACTAACTTTCTACTAATAGCAAAGAGCCACTAGGGAGGCTGGGCTGCGACTCTAGAGCTGCAAGCTTTGTTTCTGCTTTCAGCAGGTTCAATATTGAGCAATGCAAGTTTAATATATAATATCCTGCATCCTCTGATATTTAATATTCGAACGGGACAGTTTTGGCACAGATCACCCTGCATGATGTGTCAAGATCTAGTATCTAAAGGCTCATTTGCTGAATTCAAAAAGAAAATTAATTTAGTATCTCCTCAGTTTTCAGGCCTGATGCCCGGTACACATTGTACGATTTTGCAAGAAGACTAAGGCCGTGTGTCCACCAAAGCATTTTTCCACGCGCCTGGAATATGTTTTCAATTGTTTTCAATAGGAGTGCTGCGTTTTTTAAATGCCATGAGCGTAACGAGGTGCTGAGCATTTTTTTCACGCGGAAGCGCTGAGCGCTCTGCGTCTTTTACTGGTCGCGAGAGTTGAAAAATTTTCAACTTTGGATAAAGCGCAGCGCTCATCACTGGCACTTCTTACCCAGCTGTCCAATCACAGTGGAGGTGGGGCGGGACTTATGGTGCGTTTTATTATTCATCCGTCTAGAGATCCGAATTGGACGACAGACGTTGCCTAGCAACACGCCCCTTTTCCTCGGATTTCTCCTCTCGGACGTCGGACAGCCGTGAGGACACCGAAGCAAGATTCCGTTTCGGAATTCAAGATGGCTGCGCCCTGTTAGCCTCGTGAGACCATCCTGATCTCGCGAGCTTTCAAGGTTTCACTCGCAGATCAGTCTGGATACTTTCTGTTAAAGAAAATTTGGGAGCAGTTCACCAAACGAACGTCCAATCAGCGTTGGCTTTGAGGCGGGTTGAGGTGTGACGCAACGAGAAGCGCGACAGTTCAGTCCAGAGTCACATGGCGGCTTCAGCGGATGAAACTAGCATCAGCGTGGCTATCGATCAAGTTTTATCGGAATTACAGAGTATTTCCTCACTGAAAGAAGAGCAAAACACTGCTCTGGAGGCTTTTCTCAGAGGAAAAGATGTTTTTGCTCTTCTCCCGACTGGTTTCGGCAAGAGTTGCTCTGATTGGTTGATTTGGCCCGTCTATCACCAACATAGGCCAATCAGCTAACCAGTATTTTCGCCCCTTTCCAAAACTATTTTCAACGGAAGGTTTCCAGATGGATATGCGGAGCAAATCCATCAGGCGGAGTCAGGTTAGCGCCCTGTGTGACTGAAGTATGAATTGTTTTCATTGTTTTTTAACCGCTTTGGTATTTTAAATGACAATTATAATCACTTGTATTACTGCGTCCCCTGTAGGTTTGGGAATCGGTTATGAGTGCAATTACGAACGTTGCCTACCGTTGCTAACAGAAGATTAACATGAAATAAAGTGAACATTTTCAAGTTCAAATGGCTGCGTTTTGTTAAGGTGTAGTCATAATATTTTTTTATGTAAGTGCCTGGTACTCGGCCAGTGCTACCATTACAACAGCTTTCCGGGTGGTGTCCATTTTTTTTCTCCGAACTTGAAACGCGCAAAACAAAATAGAACGCTTGAAGTGTGGTCCAAGTATCAGTTCATTCCATATCGCGAGGTCCGAGTCAGTTCGTTGGCTATAATAGAACTCACCATAATACCACACCGACCAACTGTCACAACATTCAAACTGTGCTGCAGATATTCTGCTATCATTGCAACGAAACGTCTCAATGGAAAACGCTGCGCTGCCAAAGACGCTCTCGAGCTCCCAAAGCACCGCGTCTTCGAGCCAGAGCGTCTAGCGTTTTCAGCTGGCTAAAAAGCGCTTTGGTGGACACACGGCATAATTGTGGCGATTTCTGTAGTCGTGGCCTCTAAACGGTGAGTTCGTACGTTCGTTTCAGTGAGAGAGGTTCAAAGACGGCCATTGTCACTGTCATGAGACCAAACATAGCCTGAATAATTTTCTCGACTGTCAGAAGATTTAGCATGATCTTCTCACGTGTGTTTGCTGCTACAACCTACGTCTACTGACTAGCCAATAAAAAATGCAACATGAATTGGTGTATTGATCAAAGCGACATGACGCTAGGCTACTAATTACCTTAAATTCCATCTGCACAATTGGCACTCCAAGTTGGCCTCTTTTCCCTTGCCATGACTGCGTCCATTTTCTTCTCTTTCCCTTACTCCTCTTTTTCCAGTGCACATAAAAACCACAATTGCCAAAGTGTGATTCGTCTTGCTCTATTTGTTGACCACTAGTGCATGCTGATGATGTTTTTATTCTTCTATACAAACTTGCGTTGTAGCCTACGATTTAATAGGCGTCATCATCCTACAGTCTACATGCAAGTCGTACAGTGTGATTTGTAATGATCTTATAGGATTGCCGAAATCGCAGTCTGTAGCAGGATAAGTGTTTCAGTGACTGCAGTCCAGGGCCTAACGCAGACATGTTGACCCCCTGCTCAATATCGATCCACTCCAGCACACACTTCACAAGCTATGAAGGGCCAAAGCCTTTATATTTGAGCAAGAGCGGCATTGACATCAGCCTTAATGAGAGCACAGAACGGTAGAACATTTACAAAAATCCATCTTTAGAGAAGAGGGCTCCATTTCTGTCTTTCATGCTTCTATAGGATCAGGGTTTGAAGAGAGGTAGCCACTGGAGCTAGGTCAGAATGCATCATGGGCTCATAGCCTAACTATATCAGTTTAAGTCATCTTCATTGTTTTAAAGTGGCTACATTGGCAGGAACACTTAAATTTGTGTTGGTTGGCACACTCTAGCATAGAAGAGTGCTTTAATGACCCAAGTACACTGAGTACACAATAAACAGAAGGAGGTTATCTGTTTATGTTGAAGCACAGTGAGAGTTATTTGGCCCAAAAATCTCATATTCTATTTTAGGCTTTATGTGAACCTGCAATCTCTTATCAATGCTTGATCATAAAAAAAAAAAAAAAACTAAACTAAAGGTATACTTAGTCTATGTTAATTTATTCCTGTGATGAAAAAAAATATGTATATATATATTTTCAGGCATCATTAATCCAGTCTTCAATGCCACATGATTCTTCAGAAACAATTCTAATACACTGATTTGGAACATTTCTTATTATTATTGATAATATAAAAAATAACAGCCATTATTTGAAATAGAAATCTTGGTGACACTTTAGATTATGGTTCCAATTCCACTCTTATCTTACTATTAACTAATACGTTTACTTCAATAAACTCCTAATTGCTGCTTATTAATAGTTCATAAGGTAGTTGTGCTTTTATAAGTATTAATAAACAGCCAATATTGTAGTAATATGCATGCTAATAAACAACTAGTTTATTGTGAGAATTGGACCCTAAACTAAAGTGTTAGTGAAATCTAATTTAACATTATAAATGTCTTTACTGTAAATTAGAAGTGTAAGTTCACAATCTTTCAACCGATTTTGTATTGTTAATGTCAGAACTGTTACCATGACAAAAAAACTCTTCCGATTCAGATTTCCATCCAGCGTTCTCTCCATATTTAGTTATGATTCTTGCAGCCTAACCACTGCCTAACATGCTGGGTCCTTCACTGAAAACTGAAAATAATTCACTATACGTTTACTCTTGAATTCATTCACCAGGGACAATACAAATCAATACCATTATGATGAAAAGTTTACTAATTAGTATTTCCTACTAATACCTGTATGATTTCGCAATCCTATAAGTCCTTACAATCACACTGTATATCTAATAAACTTGGGTACGACATGTATGTAGACTGCATGATGATGACACCTACTGAATCGTAGACTACGACGCAAGTTAAGTATAGAAGAATAAAATGTCATCAGCATGCGCTAGTGGTAAACAAATAGAGCAAGATGAATCACACTTTGGCAATTGTGGTTTTTATGTGCGCTGAAAAAAAGATGGAAGCGAAAGAGGAGAATATGGACGCAGTCATGGCTAGGGAAAAGAGGCCAACTTGGCATGCCAATTTTGCAAATGGAGCTTGAGGTAAGCAGTTTTAAGTTTAAGCGCCATGTCAGATTGATCAATACACCATTTCATGTTGCATTTTTATTGGCTAGTCAGTAGACGTAGGTCGTAGCAGCAAACACACTGTGAGAGGATCATGCTAAATTATTTCTGACATTGTCAGAAAATTATCGCAGGCTATCTTTGGTCACAAGACCATGATAACAGCCATCTTTGAACCTCTCACTGTATGACGTAGACCACCGTTCAGGAGCTAGACACAGAAATCGCCATGATTGTTCATCTTGAAAACGGGGAAGCCCAAAATCATACAATGTGTAAAAAGCAAGGTTGTATGCGATTCTGGTCAAGTGTATCCATAACAGACTGGTAGGAGTGGCCTTGGATGGCAACATGGCCAGTACATTGAGTGTTTTAAGTTTTGCTAAATTACTCAGAAAAAAATTTAATTTGCTTTATTTTAATATAAACATATTTTCTATAAAGCAAATACAATGCATTTAAAGGTATCCATAATGCCTTCAAATTGATACTTAGGTAAAACACCTTAATGCATGAACATTGAATACATATTAAGTGGTTACAGGTCTTATACTAAAGTAGGCTATATTCCACAATAACCTGAAGTGATGGTAGCACAATACCATAAATGCAGTTGCAAATATTTATGAGGACACAATACTGATTATTACTGGAAGCTTGTTTCCAGCCATCGAATGAAAGATATAAAAGGTTATTGCGACTTTTTATCTCAGCAATTCTGACTTTTTTTCTCACAATGTCAAATTCTGACATTATTTCTCAGGATTACAAGATGGAAAGTCAGAATTAGAGATATAAAGTCAGAATTGCATGATATAAAGTCGCAATTATAAAATAAAGTCAGAATTGCGAATATAAAGTCAGGAATTCCGAGATATAAAGTCAGAATTCAGAAAATAAAGTCAGAATTGGGTGATATAAAGTAGAATTGGGTGAATAAAAAAGTCAGGAATTGCATGATGGAAAGTCGCAAATTGCGGATATAAAGTCAGGAATTACGATAGATAAAGTCGCATAGCGAATATAAAGTCAGAAATTGCGAGATATAAAGCCAGAATTGCGTGATATAAAGTAGGAATAGCGTAGAGATGAAGTCACAATTACGAGATATTAAGTCAGAATTGCGAGAATATAAATTCAGAAGCTGCGTAGATATAAAGTAGAATATACGAGAATGGAAAGTCGCAATTGCGAGATATAAAGTCAAAATTAGAAATGGAAAGTCAGAATTGCGATGATATAAAGTCGCAATTGCGAGATATAAAGTCAGAATTTGAAGATATATAGAATCAGAATTCAAGATATAAAGTCAAAATTACGTGATATAAAGTCAGAATTACGTGATATAAAGTCAACAATTACGAAATATAAAGTCAGGAATTACGAAATATAAAGTCAGAATTGCGTGATATAAAGTCAGGAATTACTGAGATATGGATTCAAAATTGCGAGATATAAATTCAAATACGAGATATAAAGTAAAAACTGACGATGATATAAAGTTCAGAATTTGAATAATATAAAGTCAGAAATTGCAAATATAAAGTCACAATTACGTGATATAAAGTCAGAATTGCGAGATATAAAGTCAGAATTACGAAATATAAAGTTCAAAATTACGAATATAAAGTCGGAAATTAGAAATATAAAGTCAGAATTGCGAGATATAAAGTCAGAAATTGCGTGATATAAAGTCAGAATTCAATAATATAAAGTCAGAATTGCGAGATATAAAGTTAGGAATTACGAGATATAAAGTCAGAATTGCGAGATATAAAGTCAGAATTGCTAAATATAAAGTCGCAATTGCGTATTATAAAGTCAGAAATGCATGATATAAAGTCAGAATTGTGAGATTCAAACTATTTTGAGGGGGAAAAAGTTAGTCTTTTTCCCCTTAAAATTGGCCTGATAACTTGCAATTTTGAGTTTATATCTCACAATTCTAAGAAAAGATGTCAGAATTTTTACATATAAACTCGCAATTATGTTATAAAGTCAGAATTGCGAGAATGTAAACACGCAATGGTGAGAAAAAAGTCTGAATTGTGAGATAAAACTCGCACTTTTGTCTTTTTTTTAGAATTGCGACTTATATCACCCAATTCTGACTTTATATCTCGTAATTCTGACTTTATATCTCGCATTTCTGACTTTATATCTTGCATTTCTGACTTTATATCTCACAATTCTGATTTTATAACACGCAACTGTGACTTTATATCACGCAATTCTGACTTTATATCTCGCAATTCTGACTTTATATCATGAAATTCTGAAATTTGTGTCACAAAATGTCACAATTATTATTATTATTTTTTTTTAATTCAGTGGTGGAAACAAGCTTCCATAGATTATAAAGTGTTTTTATAAAGGCATTATCTTCATGATACATTAAATATACAGGTTTCAATAAACTCAAACCAAACATCACATATTGGGAGACTCAAAATAAAACAAAAATTATTAACCACTAATCTGAATATGTTTTTTTATTATGACTTCGCTCTTTCTATTTTAGTTTACATTCATTCTCCATTTAGCCATCACATTGTGAACTGACACTTTCATCCTTAGCCAAGCCAGAAATCAAGCGTATGTTGACTTGCATTAAAGAGAGAGCAACACTCCCAATATTATTCACTGTGTACTCCGGGCACTGACCCCTTGAGCTTTCAGTCAATTCCTGCAATAAAAGCTTCAGGAATCACACAACTGATAACAGCTTCTGCCTGAAATGAGAGAAACAGACTCTGGCCCATGCTGAGAGGAAGGGACAGGGTCTTCTGATAGAGCACAAGCTGACGGCGGGTATTGAGCAGGTGAAAGCTTCAGCTGGGAACACTCTATCCTAATTAAAGCCAGACAGACACATCGTCGACACAGACACTGGCAGATCTACGCCGCTGGGAGTACACAGGATGATTTCAGTGGCTCTACACACCTTCACGCTGTTCACTTTTAATCAGAGAGAGAAAGTTAGAAAGACTAGGGATGTAGGGATTGGTTTAGATAAAGGAACTCTGTCTTCCACTGATATCCGTACACAAAACTGAAGAAAGCATCCATCTTTTCCTGAACAACCAATGGATGCTGCAACTCAGGAATTCAACTTTTGTGTTCCAAAACAGGGTTGGAACCTGTGTGCAATAATGATAACATATTCAGTGTTTATGATTATATCTATGAATTTCATAAATGGATGGTGGCTTATTGGGTAATTACTTCTCCCACCTCTAACCCAACCCGTTAAACACTTTATTCCCACTATTAAATGCACATTAGGTAATTCATTTTCCACTGTTCGAGCTGATATATGCATAGGGAAAAGGTAGAAGAGATGAGTTTGGAAAAAGGCGAATTCAGAACTTGGATAAGTCGAACTTAAAAATCTAACGCCACTTGCCTTACCCATATCACTGCTCTTGTTATCAACAGGAATTCTTCATCATTATGTCTGGCTCACTTACAATGGTGGGCGTAGTTAGAGTAAATAGCCTCTGCTGTGTAAAAAGAAATGCATATATTTGCTAAATGTATGCTGAATATGTTTTTTAATGCTGCAGGCAGATCATATGACAGATGAAAGAGGATGAAACATCAGTGGAGGTGGTGTTTTGGTTAAGGTGTTTGCTGGGCGCGTGCTGTATTCAAATGGACCTCCTGGCATAACAGTGCCGATGCACGCTTTGAAAACCTCTAGCTCTGAGTGTGAGCGGTGTCATGGGCCAATTATCCTGTCACACAGACACACACTCACTGACTGACAGCTGCCACAACTGTGCCTTTGACATTCACAAAAAGACTGAGAGACAATGGAGAGAGACAGGGAGAAGCATGGGAGAAACAGGTGGACGCCTGGGGTCACTGAGATTTTATGGCTTAACAAAATTAGATCAATTCCACCACTGCACGCTGTGAGTCACTGTGGTAGAGATACATTGTTAATCTGTTAGTTGCGGCACTGCCGATGTCATGGCAAACATTTTGGTTTTTGCCGTTTCGGATGACACAAAAGAGCATCAGCGACCACCTATTTTTATCAGCAGCCTGCGTTCTTAAAGTCTATTTTCCATTCATGAATGGCAATTCAGAATATTATTCCAAACTAACCCACTGTGAATGGAATTAAATTATAGTTGATATGAAAAATGTATTTATAAATAGGAACAAATCCAAAGGTAAAAGAAGTTAGCTATGTATTTATGCCAAAGACCAAGTGTAAATGCTTCCGAAATGCTTTCAGAGATGGATTAAAGTCTAAATTCTCTTACCAGTGCTGTTTAAAGCACAGATCAGCCTCAAAAATAATACATTTACAAAACAAAATTCACAAATTCACAGCGAGTTCACATTTTACAAAATCGAATTCGTTTAATTCAAAACACAATTCATAAATACACAAGTAAAAGCATAAATATTTCCTCAAATGCTCACACAAAATGCATCTTACCTAAATACATTTAAAATGTTTACATGTTACATATATATGTTACAAAAAATTATTTTCCATCACCCATTTATGATGTTACATGTATTTATGGATTGTTAACTCTGCATTTACAAATAATACATGGACAAAGTGCATAGACACGCTTTGAAATTTGAAAGCCTCCAGACAGTTCAGTTCATCAATATCTTTGGGAAGATGTTTATTTGAGCCAATTACGGATGAGCTTTAATCCACCAATAGAAACGCTCCTAACTGAACAGACTCAGAAGCTCAACAAGCTCAACAATTTCGAACACACACAGCGGAGAGATTTGGGCACAGAGGAATAACGAGTAAAGTCGGTTTTTATCTGATAGCATTTTCTTATGATTAAAGGTTGTTTTAGTTAATGAAGTGTGCCGATTTGCAGTGTTGCAAAGTTGTTTAGTCCACACCAGCTTTCTTATCTGTATATTTGACCTTTATAATGATAAATTATATAATAATTTTGGAAGCGGTTTGTAGTGAGTGGGTTCTAAAGTTCCCTTTGTCGGCCAGCTGATGCCACGGATTATCATTTAGAATTATTTTATGCAGTAATGCCTGGTTCAGATTACACAATTTTCTTTGTGTCTATTTGATAGTCACTGTCAGAGTATGCGATTTTAAATCCTAAAATATTTGTCTGATCGATGGACAAGTCACTTGTAGACTACACGTTGCTTCCTGACACAGTCGTCGCATGCCGTCTTTCAGCGTGCGTGATGTCATGGAGAAAGGCGAAACTGGTCACGAGTGACTTCCGGAAACGAACGTAAACAAACAAGATAGAAGTGGTGAGTGCTTGTATTGGCTGTCCTGTGTTCAGAAAAAGTAAAAAAAAAGAAAGAAACCCGACAAATTATGGACACATTCCTGGATTGTGGCATTGCCTTTCAGCATGAGAAATACACGGTGTGAGCGTGTGAGCATGTGAGCATGTGAACTGGTTGATTACGTGCGTCTCACGGCCATTGCGTGTGAACTTGAGACCCTGCTCAAAGGACAGTACAGGCTGTCAATAATCCAGAAGAGAACTTGAGGTAAACTATTGTTTTTCATCTATGTTTTACTTAGACGATTTAGCACACAGTCCCTCTTTCGTTCGCCATTTTGAAAGTTGCTCCAGAAGAGCTTATCTCCTATTGGTAAACCTCATAGATGTGATGAAACCGTCTGGACAAGGCCATTGTAATTTCAAATCCCCAGACCTTCCTGCAGTCAGCAATAAGCCAAAGTGAGGAGCTGACAATCGTGATAATATTGGACCAGGCATAACACTTCAAGTAATTTACCAAACTACCTTACAAACCCTCAAAAGACGTACAATGACTCCAGGAGTTATAATGCTGTTCACTTCAATGCTGTTCAAAATAATTAGTATTTGAGTAATCATATCGAGGCAAAACCATGATCTTCACTCTAAAATTAAGTTACACATGTCATTACTCACATAATTAATTACTGGACTACCACATCCAATTGAGCGCTATTACATAATTCTTAAATCAGAGATATCTTATCTGTTATTCATCAGTTACCTAAATATCAATATTGCTTTACTGATTTCTTCCTGTGCAGTTCTTGATTAATGAGAACAATTTTCTAAAGTGTTACGATGCGGTTGTCACTCCGTAAATTACTGAACTATGTGTGTAACCCCTTACACCCGGGTCCAACTCGACCCGCTCCGAGCGGGCCTCGAACCCGGTCTACGGCATGAGAGTCGGCACTCTGAACAAAGAGGCTAAAGACTGCAGCCTCTCAGCGTCTGTCGCTCGAGCGCCTATTGAGTCGGCAGTGAGGTCTACTCGCACAGCAACTACTAACTGGCCTCCATTACATGTGTTACACGACAGGATTAAACCAACCCGATCTAACAGGAATTCGTACAAATTTTCACGAGGTGGCAAATTCGTACCAATTAGTGCAACCTGCACGGAGAATTAGTACAATTTTTTCTAAATGTGTACATATTTTATGAATTGGCCAATTCGGTATGAATTCGTGCAAATGACCTACCCTAACTTCCGCCCTAAACCTAACCATAACGTGGGTTTCAACAAATCGTACAAATTCGTCAAATGAGGTCGTATGAATTAGCCACTTTTTAATCACTCATATGAATTCGTGATCAAATTGGTCGCTAAATCAGGATAGGATTAAACACCAAAAGGTGAACTGACAAGGTATAAGTGTTTTGTGAATCTGATGGTCCAGGTAATTAAACATTTTATAAATATATGGTATTTAAATTAATTTGATTATTTTTTCCTTTTATTTGGAATTTTAATGATGAAAGCGAAAAGAACAATCAAAATAAATGAATAAATCTGACATTACATATCACAAAAAGACTAATAAAATTGAAACTTATAATATAAAAATGGATAGTTGCTGTCTCACATAAAAGCCACATTAGCTGTATAATTACTAGCGTTTTAGTGTGACTGCACTTCAGTTAAAGTCTATATTAATGCAATACCATTTGAAAAAAGCATACAAGTTTTTATTCATTTTTTGGTATGTTGAGTATAAACTGTATTTGAGTCTGGTGCTCTGAAAGGAACTGAAAGAGATATTATTCTTGAACTGAAACCAGACTCTTGACGTCTCAGTGTGAAAATCAACTTTCATTATCTATGCCTCCATTTATTATCCCCATTGCAGGTTGCTTTAATTAGCTTTACATTGTTTGTTTTGAACATTTTTATGCTCTCTACACAGGCATAATTTGGAGAACATGTCAGCATAAGCAAACAGCTCTACCTCAAATTGGCCTGGGAGTAGAGAAACAGATAACGCTGTGGTGTAGAGTCTATTTTTGTGACGGTCTAAACAGCAGGAGGGCCTTTGAAAGTGCTGCTAAACATGGAACAGCAGCACACAGCCCATCACTCCTGCGTCTGCACGCGGCCCGAACAGATCCAGGAACAGAGTAAAGCAGACACGTGCACTGGGACGAGCAGGTTGGCCAGCCTGTGGGGTCAAACGAGAGACGATGTGCCCCTGAGATCTGGCCTCAGACCAGCTATTGAGCTGTGCTGGAGCTAATGTGAGTCCTCGGGTGGGTTCTACACCAGCTGAGGGAGAATAAGAAAACAAAAACAAATCCATCTGCTCCATATGCTGATGTCTAGCAGTTTCCAGGTTGCTATTATAAACAAAAGGTGCATCGCTGCAGGAAATAGACCCCCGGGTGTCTTTCTATAGCTTCCCCAAGTTCGGAGCAGTATGCGGTATATGCTCATCAAGTCTCTGCGGTGTAGAGGTGTGCATTATTTTCAATATTTTTTCCTATTTATAGATGCCACCTACGTCACTCAAAATAGAACGTCGCCATATTTACGACCGATCTCGCCCGGTATGGCTGCCCAATCTGCCTATTTGAATGAGAGAGAGATGAGAGAGACAGAGTGTGTACTCACACTAGGCACGGTTGCCATGAACCGGGCCCGAGTACGATTGTCCCCCCTCCCCCTCCCCCTCTGGCCTGCACTCACATAGGGTTTCAGCATTCGTGCCGGAGCACGCTTACGTCATTATGATGCGACGGATTTCGGGATAAACAAGAGAGCGGCGCTCTCTGAACACGATGGAGTTCATCGCTTTCTTTGTGGACAATTTTGTGTCGTTTGGTCCACGGTGGTCCACAGCCCTCTCACAGCCTGTTGTTAAACAGATGTGTCGCCTTAGTGGCGCGAAAATTTTCAGCGACTCGTGCACAAATCCCTTGAAGGCTTTCAGAGATTCCGAATGCATCTCAATATGCTGTGGCTGGAGTAAAAGACGTAAAAATGCATCACCTGGCCAACAAGGATTTATATTTAATAATGGGAAATGTAATAGGTATTTAAAAAAAATCAAATGTATGATTTTGGTGGTTGTTTGCTCTGACTAGGGAGCGTTGTTAGCTAGTTAACCCTTTCAGCACGATCCGATCACACCAGTGTGATCAGTCTTGGCTGGTCCTGGAGCGTACGATCACACCGGTGTGATTAGAACGCTCATTGCATCACATGATCAACTGCTAAATTCAAACTTGCTCTCGCGCGTTGGCTAGCACTGAGCCAGAGACAGACACACTCAGTGCTGTCACATATCACAACTATTGAGTGTTTTCAACCACATAATGTTTATTTAAGGTAGCAAAACAATGATGTTGAGTTTGTAAAATACACACTGATGTCTATGGAAGCGGCAATAATAATCATTTATCAATTATAATAAGACGACACGTTTTATTCATATCAGATACACATTGTGTAAGTTGCTTAACATATGACCCTATTCTTCTCCCAGTTCACCAGCCACTTTCATGTATTTCGTGAGAAGTGAAGGAATTGACTTTGTAAATCCAACAGATCGAATTCTCTGAACTGAAAAAGAAACTAAAATGGCGCCGCCCATTTTGCATACAGCTCAACTAACGCGATCGTTATAAAGATGTTTAAACAACAAAACGCATCCACTTGCACATATTTGACAATCAGAATATCAGTGTTTCATGCTATAGCTAATACATTTATGAACATTTTTAATCAAAAAGGAAAAATGACATAAAAGCAGATCCTCATTCATTCCGCGCTCTGTTTTGGTTGTGCTGTGTCACGTGACAAGCAATGACGCGTCACCATGGAAACATTAAAGTGGCAAGTTCTAAATAACGGTCGCCTTGAAAAACTCACGCTGGGGGAGCAGTTCGAATATTTTAAACTTGCGTGTGAAAGGGTTATGTGGCTAACAGCTGGTAGCTTGCCTGTATTTGTCCATTCAGAGCCGAAACAGAGCTCAATACATTACTATATAGGGGAATACGGCTGCACGATTCGGCCCGGGTATGTGCGCACAGAAAGGTGAGACATGATACAATATGAGACATGCAGCTCTTCTCTTCGAATGACAGCTAACCACTTCTTTTCTCTATCCTTTTCTTTTGGTAAAATACCTGTTCAGGGTTCCTCTTTCAGCCAACTGCACAAGATTTTGCAGGCATTACTGAGACCGTCAGTCGTAAAGATGGTGGCGCAAAGCTACAGTGAAGTCAAATGACCCAAACAAATAGCTTAATATGCAGAGACAGCTCTATGTGGGTTGATTCCCATGATAAGCGTAAACACTATCCTTGTGGTCCTTTCAAAATATCTTGATCAGCTCATTCTCCTACAACAGGTTTACATACATTAAAGGTAAAATAAAACACTTTAATGTTTCTCATAATATACATTGTACATCACCTCATTTTTAAAGACTCTAAATCCAGATTCAGCCTCTCTAAACCCCTCCTTTCTGGGAGCCTGCTCTGCTCTGATTGGTCAAATGGCCCAGTCTGATGTAATTGGTCTACCGCTTACAGAGCGTGTCGAAAACTCTGGAGGTAGAAAGCTAAAGCTCTCTACATTAGCTCTGAAAATTCCTCTAAATCAGCATTAACAAGTGTATGTCAATCAACAAACCAATGTGGAACTATATTTCTAATTGACTGAAGTGCACATCTGGGAACTAGATCGTTAACTGTATCAATAACAGTGCATATATTAGCCGAAGTACTGAACGTGATTGACTGATATAACATTAAAGGGTTAGTTCACCCAAAAATGAAAATTCCGTCAGTATTCACTCACCCTCATGTTGTTCCAAACCTCTATGTGTTTATTTGTTCTGCTGAACACAAAGGAAGATATTTGAAGAATGTTTTAATCAGATCTCATTCCCCATTGACTACCATAGTAGGAAAAAATACATACTATGGTAGTCAATGGAGATTGAGATCTGTTTGATTAAAACATTCTTTCAAATATCTTCCTTTGTGTTCAGCAGAACAAATAAACACATAGAGGTTTGGAACAACATGAGGGTGAGTAAATACAGACATAATTTTCATTTTTGGGTGAACTAACCCTTTAAGGTTTGTAAAACAAATCTTGCTCCATCCTTTATCATTACTCAAAGTACTAAGAATGACAGACAATCTGCATTGATTGACACAGTCTTAGGTAATATGGTTCTATCACTTCAGTCTAGTTTATTTCTTGGTTTTGTGACAGAGCCCTGACACTTCTGTATTGTCTTGTTTTTGTGCCAGTGCACGGTTTTGAGCGTGCTCAAGCCGTGCACTCTCTTGTCGGCGTTCCTTGTTTCGTGTTTGGCACTCATGTTTAGCTTGGTTTTGCATTGACCTTGCAGAGATTTTGAGAAGCAATTGTCAAAGGTCAAACTGCTGTTGTATCTCTGTGGTGATTTTAATCACTGACTGCAAATGTGTTACTCTGTTATGTATGAATGTTACTGAAGCAGAGCTCCAGACTGTGACCCAATGGTCGCATTTTGGCCAAAATTTGAGAGTGTGCGACCACAAAATTTGCCACGCATTAATTGCATGGTTAAATGTGGAAGGGACGCATCGATGAATCAGGAATGAGTTAGTATGACAAGAATAGAGAGCACGCGTAAACGTCTGTGGGAAGGAGCCGGAGACAAATATCACAACCTGCTATGTGCATCTGAGCAATGAGCGATCTATCGAACTCGTTACCGAGCAGTGAATACAAACAAAATGAAAGTGGAACGAAAATACGCTACTCATTTATGCTTCACGGACCGTTTATAAGTTCAGACCAATTATAGGCAGAGCAGCGCATAGCCTTTCTTATGTATATCTATGGAGCAGCACCCCAAACCATTGACAGTAAAATAAAGCCTGAACTTGCCAGTCACGGGCCTTTATTGGAACACTGTTACTAGGAGATCCACTGAAGAAATCCATTGAATTGGCCTCATAATTAATATAACATCATCTGTTTATCTGTTATAAATCATATACTGTATATCAGACCAAACAGCGCTGGCGTGGAAACCAAGAGAAACACTTAGGCTTTCAGTCCACAGATAAGCAACATTCACCATCAATTTAGGCTAGTAACTCTAACCATGAATATGATAATGTGACAGAAATAGTCATACGTACAGTACGTAGTAATATATTATAATACTATGTAAATGTCTGTTTGTTTTTTGTTTTTTATGTGATGACCAACACATTTTTTTGTTCATCTTTCAAAGAATGTATATGTTGGAAAACTCATCCACTGTAAACAGTAGGATGTTTATTGGCTATAATTTTCACTCCTTAATATACATTTTTTTCACTCATTTTGTTTTTCAATTAATATTAAGACATTATGAATGATAATAACTAAAGTTAATTTCATCTACACCCTAAATAAGCTTAGTGATTTATTGTCAGCCCCAGTGCCATCAGAATTAAGTCAATATTAACATAAATTGTTACATGAATTGAATATTTTAACATTAAAATTGATCAGCTGATAAGTTAATTTTCCATTTTTGCCATTGAAATCAAGTTATGCGCTCTGTACAGAACACCATTATAAGCCTGTATGGAATAACGTTGACACTTATCTTCCGTACACAGGTGGAATAGGTAGTTTTCCCCACTTTTCTCAAAAACGATTGGTCTAAAAGACATCAATCGAAGTGTGGACCAATCAATGGATATTCCCCGGAGAATGTGAAAAGTAAAGCCCCATGACTGGCGAAAAGTGTACGGAACATGGTTAGTCTACGTTACATTGTTTCCTTTCTCGCAAGCAGAATTGAGGACTCTCTGTACACTTAATATTATATTAGTACACTATGTCAAAGTTCTGTGTTCTGAGATTCTAGCTGTTTCCCTTCAATTTAGTTCCCTGTTTTACCCCTTGTTAGTTTCCATAGTTTCTGATTAGTTTCACCAACATCCTGTTTAGTTCTCTTACCACTTGTGTTTAAAGGGCACCTATTATGGCATTTAAAATGTTCCTAATATTGTTCTGGGAGTCTCCAACAACAGTTTTACATGAATGCAATGACAAACACTTTTGCTGTCTTATAATATGCATTTATTTTTACCTGATTTGCTCACCGACTCCCAAATGATTCGTACAACGACTCATTTTTCCAAACCACTCCTTTGCGTGACGCTAATCGGTGGTGATTGGTCAGATGACCCAGTCAGTTATTGTTTGTTAGCCCAACGCATAAACATATTTATGAAGCACTGCAGTACTACAAGACGCTCTATTCTTTATGACAACTCTAATAACAGCGACAAACATTTCGCATATAAAAAAATTGTAGCCACAATGCGTACAAAACCCATAAAAGCAGCAATTATTAATAATACTTACAGGTTGTGATTCGAAGGAGGAAGCTGATCCATATACACTGGGTAAGTTACTAGGGATGGGAATTGATAAGATTTTATCGATATCAATGCCACTAACGATTCTGCTTATTGATCCGATTCTTTAACGATTTCTCTTATCGATTCCTGATAGCACTGTGTGGGGAAAAAGTAGTCATATGCTTTTTCAGGGGAAAACAAGTGGTTTTATTTGTTTTAAACCTTACACTTGACCAAGCAAACTGTACTTTTTATGTTATTTATGTAATAAATGGAACCTTATTAAAAAGTTAAGATTACTTTAGTTATTCAACGATTATAAGTCCCGTGAGTTCAGTGTTGGAAGATCTAACCATTCATTAAAACGAATCGGTTCAAATGAGTCATAAGTTCGCGAATTGAACATGTCATCATCGGACGTGTGCGTGTTGTGTGATTATCGTGGCGGTTGGGACATCCCACAAGATGCGTCAAAGAAAACATCATCCCTGGATCGTTTTTTCCGTTTATTTTAAGTGTGGTTTAGGTCAGCTGAATGTGCGGAACGCTTTTCAGAGAAGATAAGGCAACGTAGGCCTATTTTAGCACAATTCACGGCCAGCGGTAATTCTGGAAAATCAAATCTCTGAATGCTCCACATGAAACTTTAGTCTCCTGACCTTACCATTGTGGTTCATCGCCACAGAGAGAGACAGTTTTACTCACTGATCAAATAAGGCTTTGGCGGTACAAAACTTCGCTTGGGACAGTTGTGAAAAAATACAAATAGAGACAGTTGTACATTCACGGTCTGTAGCCTACATACTATGGTTGAGTCAGAGCAGGAGCATCGATAAGAGGAATCGTTAACGTTGAGGGCATACAATTTTGATGGATCGTAAAACTTAGAACCGGTTCGCGAGTGGAACCGGTTCTCGATTCCCATCCCTATAAGTTACTGAGCCCTCCTTTGCATTGTAGAACACAGCGTCTTCTCAACATGATGCTATGATAAAGTATTTAAATGTGTTCTAGACTTCCGTCTGCGCGTGCAGTAACTGGGCGCGACCAGAATGTATCTACGTCACGATGTAACAGCTAATGACTCGTTTCAAAAACAATTAATTTCATAGACTCAGAGTCGACTCTCACTTTTGAAAGACTAACTTTATATACGGTGCACTTATATATTTTGGTGCACTTATACGGTGCTCTTCTAAAATTTTGCAGGAAGTTTTCATTCCCCTTACAGCTGTATTCCACACTAAATGAACAGTCATTTTCAAAAACCCATGATAGGGGCTCTTTAAACTCCTAGTTATGTGTAGTTCATTGCCGGTTTTCATCTAAAGTTCAGTGTGGTTAGTGATATTCTTCTCTTGTATTTAGTCCCTGTTTATTTAAGTACTTCTCTTGGATTTTCTGCACAATCTACGTGCTAACTGCAAGCTCACGTTTAATGCAGTTAAGTGCACTTCTTTTCACAAATGTTCACATGACATGCCTTTTTATTGTTTTAAATTAACAAAATTGTATTGCTTGGTTTTGGTGCTATGTCACCTTTAAGATTTGTGCCCTGTGTTATAAATGTCTAACATCATTGCATCTAAAAAAATGTAAATCAGACATTGATGTGTTGTTGCAGAGGCGGTAAAATGCAAATATCTACCATAGCGTGAAATCACAATGTGGAGGAAGTGGAAAATGAGTCGTTTCAGCAGCTTGGTTTTAACAAATGCTCTTTTTTGTAGTACAATTACCTCTTATATGTCAAAAGATCTAAGAAAATTTGATTAATGTCAAGACCTCTTTAAGAAAAAGTTAAGGAGTCAAAATAATTGTCTGTGATAATCGACTGCATGCGATAACCAAGGATATTCCTTAAAGACCAACTCTTGTGTGTTGGCTTAATTAAAATTCTGCCTCGATGTCACCTGATGACGTGCTTAGTATTTCCAGCCACATGTATTTAAGTCTTCAAATCATTTCCCAGTTATAGTCAGATTCCTCTCTATACACCCAATTAAAGCAAGCACTGCTACACAGACACGACTGGAGGCTACACTTTAACAAAGACACATCCTCTGCCCATCTGACAAACATCATTAGGCAGAAATAGCCCGTCTTCTTTAATTGCTGCATCAGGCCGCAGCTGATGACCCTGTATTTGGGTTTTGAGGGGGTGAGTATTTCACTGACAAACGCAATTAATTGTTCGGGATTATTATCAGGTCAGAGCATAATGTCACAGAGATTTCATTTCATCAATACCGAAATGAGGCAGGCCTAAGTTACTAAGTGTGTAGCCCAGAAATTGTCCAGAAAGTAGTGTAACAACCAATCAAGTACATATTTTGGGGACATTTGTACTATACAAACTGCAATTTTATTTATGCAAAATAAAGGAATATCTATTATTTAAAAAAAAAAAAATAATAATAATAGTGAACACTTTAAAATCTGGTTTGTCCCCGACAACCCAAAAGAAATATATCATAAGATGTTAGTTCAGGCCCAACAAATCATTATTGGAATGCAGCATATGCGTTCCCATCGTTAATGATAATACTTAACAGCATAATTATGGACCCTTAAAATAAAGTGCTTCCCAAATGAAATTAACACGAACAAAGATAATAAATGCTTTAGAAGTATTGTTCGTTCATGTTAACTAATGTACTTAATTAATTTTAACAAATGGAACCTTGGTGTAAAGTGTTACTTTACTAAAGTATTTCCTTACTTAAAGGGTTAGTTCACCCAAACATGAAAATTAAGTCATTAATTACTCAACCCCCATGATGTACCAACCCCGTAGACCTTCGTTCGTCTTCGGAACACAAATAAAGATATTTTTGATTAAATCTGAGAGCTGGATCACTCCTCCATTGACTGCCTAAGGGACTGGCACTTGACGGACCATAAAGTCATTAAAGAAAATGTTTAAATATTCCATGTGCCTACAGTGGCTCAATTATAAGTTTATCAAGCGACGAGACTACTTTTTGTGCGAAAAAACATAAATAATGACTTTATTCGACTATTCCATTACTTCCTTATGGGCGCATGCGCCAGAACTGAGATGAGGAAGGTCTTCTTCGACTACTTTTTGTTACCGGCTGCTCACCGCTTAGAAGTACTACTGCCACCTACCGTATAAGATGATGTGCTGATATAGCTGGAGCATGATCATCATCTTATATGGTAGGTGGCGGTAATACTCCTAAGCAGTGGTGGAAAGAGTACTGAAAAAACATACTCAAGTAAAAGTACCATTACATTCCAAAAAATGCAGTGCGAGTAGAGTAAAAAGTACTTGTCCAAAAAACTACTTGAGTAAGAGTAAAAAAGTAGCTTATTTAAAAGTACTCATGTGTAGTGAGTAGTGAGTACTGAGGTGCAGATTCTAACCCTTATAATAAACACTGTGCACTACAATTTATACATTAAAAAAAATGCACATACTGTAATTAACATTATATTTTGTTCTTTGTAAGAAAGATTGAAGAATATCTCAACCATCTTTTTAAAATGCATCAAATCAGTACACTCATCACCATTTAAATCATATTATTTGGAGGGAAAAAGCATTTCAAATTAGGCGAAAAGCCAATGGGCCTGAGCATGCTATTGTTGCACATAAAATATCAATATTCATAACTGTGCAAAGAATTCAAAAACCTTTAGAAACTCATATGATAGTTCAGCATCACACACCAAGAGATGGGTTAAATAGAGAGATTAAAAAATACCCAATTTCTCTCCAAAACGGTACCAATGTTAGTGTTTTGATAAATGAGAATCACTAATATTATCAGATTAGCTCAACTAATGCACTGAAAAAGGCTAAGATAGTGAGCTAACACTAATTACACACTTTTATTCCATGCTATTAAATATGTTACAATTTAAACATTTATGCATTGTTCTAGAAGGGTGGCATCATCCCTTACATTTTACACGGCTACATTTACTCACATTGTAATGCTGATAATAATATAATTTGTAAGGAAAATTGTGCATTAAATAGGGAAGTTATATCCAGGAAACTTTTACAAAAGAAACAAACAAACACACTTTGTCTCTGAAGTCTCGGTGAAGCTGTTTTATCAGCAGCATCCACAAAAACAAAAGTGCAGCGAAAAAAAGCGGAAGTCTACTTGCCAAATGAAGACGGATCGTATAATGGATCAATCAAAAAACATTGTTTACTAACGAGCTGTGCTAATTTCTTATTAAGAAATGCAGTTCAAGTTAACGACCTGGTGCACTGATTCTGAATCTGGCGGCATGGCGAGCGCGGAGACGCGGCAGTGCACAGATCGTGACGCGCGTCTCTCTATAATGTGATTGTGAAGTAAATGGGAGCGGGAATTCACCGCATTATGAACTCGTCACGCAATTCCCCCAACCTCTGACCAAATGTTAGGCCCTGTAAGCAGGCCAGCCAAATAAATATCATATTAAGCAGAAATGTGAAATGTACCTTAGCATATTAGAGGAAGACGCTGATATCTGGATTGAATTGATGCGTGAAGAATGCACTTCCACAGCAGTCACGAGTAACAGCAGGAATAGGCGGTTAAAGTTTTCTATGCTTAATTTGATTTGATGACAGTCACGAGACCGATTACTCGATCCAATCACGATGATGGATAAAAATAAAATTAAAACAAGCATGTAACGAGTAACGGCCACAAACAGAAGGAAAATAGCGGAGAAAAAGTACCGATACATCACTTAAAATGTACTCAAGTAAAAGTAAAAATTACCCAATTTTAAACGTACTCAAAAAAGTACAATTTCTGAAAAAAAACTACTTAATTACAGTAATATGAGTATTTGTAATTAGTTACTTTACACCCCTGCTCCTAAGCGGTGAGCAGCCGGTAACAAGAAGTACTCGAAGAAGAAAGTCGGCATCTCAGTTCTCGCGCATGCGCCCATAAGGAAGTAATGGAATAGTGGAATAAAGTCTTTCTCTTTTTTTTTCGCACAAAAAGTAGTCTTTTTGCTTGATAAACTTATAATTGAGCCGCTGTAGGCACATAGAATATTTAAACATTTTCTTTAATATCTTTATGGGTCGTCAAGAACCAGTCCCTCAGGCAGTCTATGGAGGAGTAATCCAGCTCTCAGATTTAATAAAAAATATCTTTATTTGTGTTCTAAAGATGAACGAAGGTCTTACGGGTTGGAACAACATGGGGGTGAGTAATTAATGACTTAATTTTCATTTTTGGGTGAACTAACCCTTTAAGCATAATTTATCAGGATAGGATATGTCAGAAATATAACAAAACCCAATCATGTCATGGTCTTGAGTGTGTTCAAAATATCCAAAGACCTTGTCTAGGTTCGCTTGATGTGTCTCATGATTACACTGGGCCATATGGGAACTCCCGGATGTATTATGGCGTGATGTTTGCAGTGCTGGAAGCCTCCCGTGGGGATAGAGGAGATCAGGCTATTTTTACAATCAGACCTGCAGCTGACACTCACGATAACAGCAGATCTCACATCACATACAGTACACATTTCACATGAAAGCCAATATGTCAATGCCTGATTCTTCACTACACACTTGTTACTACGGTTGTAGGATTATATAAATTCTCAATATTTTAAAGCCTTTTTATCTCAATATTTATGCATGATTTGAACACAGCCATAGTCTTGGTGACTGCCATCTTATTAAAGGTAGAGGAGAGAATCTTCGGGGGAATGATTGGAAAATCCTGCTATGCTCATCTTGCCTTGTCTGACCCTGTCACACTCGGGCTTGGAGGCAATGACCAGATCTGAGGTAAAACTCGAAACAGGTAGGTTTATTTGCAGATATGGAAGTAGCACAACGTTGGGACGATGGGTGACTGGAAGACGACTTGGATGATTGGAGATTGATGTGGATGAGGAAACAGAAGTAGATGGCAAGGTAGTCCGCAACATAAAACAGTAGAGTAGCCTGCGGCATTAGACAAGTTCAGACAATGACTGGGGAGTGTGTTCTCTATATAGTTCTGGTGATGAGGGCTGTGGGGTTTGTGGTTGGGTGCCAGGGAAGAGGATGGGAAATGCAGTCCGTGAAAGATTGATAATAATACGAAATGTTTCATGAGCACCAAATCTGTATATTAAATGAAGGTGACAAAATAAATTGCAAATATTTCGGCCATCTGCCCCACTGTGTCATGAACCATTACTTTTCAGAAAAGGGGGATAGGTTGATCAAACATGATGAAGGCCTTCTGAAGTGAAGCAATGCATGTGTTTAAGTAGTGTTGTTTTTGGCGGCCTGTTTTAATTTTAGTCTAGTCTTTATGTCAAGCTGACATTTTAGTTTTTATTAGTTTTAGTCACGTTCATACTCTTTTTAGTCTAATCTAGTTTTAGTTGACGAAAACTAATGACATTTTAATCTAGTTTTAGTCGACGAAAAACAGTCTAGTTTTAGTCAATGAAAATTGTTTTTAGTCTAGTATAGGCTAGCCTATATAGACGAAATCAAAATTTTCTTTTAGCCAAACCCATTTCAAACAATCTTATCTTCTTATTATCTTCTTATATTATTGTTACCTTATAGACTCAAGAATACATCCATTCCAGACACGGAAGACGCTCTGAATTGAATTTACAACATATTTATTTTACTAACCAAACATGTTAGAAGTAGCCTACACACATGAGGAAATGAAAGTTTTTCCAAATGTCATTTCTTCTTTTTCTCCCAAAGACGAATCCCTTTCTCTGTGTCAGACTTAACTTTCTTTGTTGTCGTTTATGCTAACGCCTGTTTCACACACTCCGTTTGCAGTGCGTATTTTTCCCGCACCCATGTTACAGTAATAGATTAGCGCTCATACCTCGCGCTCTATGAGCGGTGCGTGCATAACAGCAGAGCAGAGATCTACACATTAGGCTTCCTCAACAACGCGACACAATGGATGTAGGCTAAAATACTGATTTGAAATAATAAATAGAGAATAAATGAAGAGTTCAGATGCAAAAGCCTCTAAGTGCCATTTGAAATTTTCTTCTAAAATGATCATTTTTATCAAGCTTATATATTTAAGTTCGGTAATTTCACTTAAATGGCAATGAAGATTACCTATTAATTGTCATTTAAGTGAAATTACTGAACTTAAATATACAAGCTTGATAAAAATGGTCATTTTAGAAGAAAATTTCAGATGGCATTTAGAGGCTTTTGCATCTGAACTCTGGTAAGAGGATGTAAACGTCACCTGCGTTTGCACAGTGCGATCTGATGCTGCCCCTGAAGTGATACAGGAAACAGAAATGCTGCATAATAATAATGCAAGTAGGCTAAGTGAGACGAAATAACGTTAAATAACATTTTGTCTCGTCTCGTTTTGGTCAAAGAAAATGAAGAGATATTTTAGCATAGTTTTTATTTTTGTAAACCACATTTAGTCTCGTTTTTACTCGTCAACGATATTGCATTATACATTTCATTATAGTCATTGTCACACGACCAGCATTTATGTTGCGTCTACGTCTCGTTTCCGTCACGTGATAAAGCTTTATTGACGACAATATTTAGTCATAATATTCGTTGACGAAAGCAACACTATGTGTAAGAAAAATATCCATATTTAAAACTTTATCAACTAAAATAACTAGCTTCCGGGTAGACGCCAAAAGACGATGTATGACGTAGGATGAGTAGTAGCATAAGCTTTGACGCCTTTCGCGGTTCAAACAAATAGGGCTGGGCAACAAACTGAAGCTCCTCTGACATTACTCTTTAAAAATTTTACGAATTCTAAATTCATGACTGGTGTTTTGTTTTGCTCTATCCTCGGCGCTTCCGCGTTCATCAATGCACCATACGTCAGGTCAAGGGGTAGTCTTTCGCCATAAATTGATGCGTACTGCCGTCTGACGGAAGCTAGTTATTTAAGTTAATAAAGTTTTAAATATGGATATTTCTCTTACACAAATGCATCGCTTCACTTCACTTCACTTGAGTGTGAGTAAATCATGGGCTAATTTTCATTTTTGGGTGAACTATCCCTTTAAATTCATCCCCACTCTGTCTTGTTGTAACTCTGATAGAAGCTTTTGTATTTATGTATTTAGCTTACGAACACTGCTAAAGCAGAGCTCTCCTCTTGCACGTGATGTTACCTCATGCTGCAAGGTGACATTGTTTCCCATCCTAGAGGGTTTAAGAGGATGTCACTAGAGGATTCTTCCTACATATCTCCTCTCCCAACCTCTCTCTCTTGATCTTGTGTTAACTCACTGAGCTGGTTGTGCAATAAAACCCCTAGTTTACCTTGACAGCCTTGAAACAAATTCACAATATAAGAATCAATAAGAAACAGCAATAGTTTTGCATTATTTGCTTGTTTATTATAAGGCCATACTACATGATAGTTTCAATGAATATTGCATCTAATGCATGTCAATATAAGGCCTAAAGGAAACAAAAAGATCAATGTTATTAATAATTAATAATAGTATTATTGGTTAGCATTTAGCTGAAGTTTAGCTAAACCCAACAAGTGGATCATTATAATGTGTGATTACAACCCCTTTACACACAGGCAATAAAAAAGGAATCATTATAGAAGAAAAGTTACATATAGTACTTTTAATTGCTATTAAATGGTTGGATTACATTTCATTTCGATAGTCCACTTTAGAAATTCTACAAACTTCAGCTTCATATCAACTAACTCTTAAAGTATTAGTAGAATAAGTTGACATACTTTTAAAGTTAATTATAGTTAGCAGAATGTCTTAAGTAGTACTCAATTTAATGCGTTACCTAATTTTTATATTCAGTCACTTTTCATAATCTTTCCTAATGAGAAATTATTTCTAATGATTTCCTAATGGGTATTAATAAAATTTCAACTTCTATTATTTTTATTACACATCTTCCATGGATCTTAGAGACTCTTCCCAGGAGATTAGAGGGAGAAGATGCAATTTTCACAAATCTTGCTATTGGGTTTTAAAAATTACCATTATTATTTTTACACATCGACCATCCCATCCGATTCAAGCAAAAAACTACAGAATATAATTTATATTATGAAATTAATATTGGTAAACTAATACAAATAATTAAAAATTTTAGCTGAATATATTTAAAACATAAAAGTGTAAAAAAAAAGTGTCTCATGCACTATTTATTGATCATGGGAATAATCTATATCCCACTTCCCACCCTTTGAGGGCAGAAAAACTGTGTATTCTTACGGGTGGTCAAGTAGATAGCAGGAATCAGATTGAAACAGCATTAGTCAATTACATGCTGTTCTGTTGACACCTATTTTAATACGGCCGGGGCAGCTGCTGCCGGTGCTGTCGAGCAGATGAAGTCTCTCTCTCCTCTATGAAGATGAATGGCCTGAGCACTCGCCGAGGACACTGTCGTTCACCATTACAGCCAGTCAGCCACACAGCCAGTGAAATGAGGAAGAGAGGGGGAAATGAAGCTTGCTAAGTGGGCCTCAGTCAAACAAACTGAAGCCCTGAGCAAACAAACATGTTTATCCTCAGACATTTTCTAACGGCTCATTACATCAGAGTCACTAGCAGATCTGAGGATGGGATGGGAACATCAAAGCATGCTGACATGCCGTGAGGTAACGGCAATTGCACACAGCAGACAACACAACTACTTAAAGTTGAAGTGTGTAATTTTAGCACCACTAGTACCCCTTTTCCACCCAAAAAGAACTAGTTTGGAACTGGTGCTGGTTCAAAGTTGGTTCGGAGTTGGTTCAACTTGCGAACCCGTTCAGAACCAGTTTGTTTTTCCACTGACTAGAGCGCCCAGGGAACGAGCGCCGTTACGTCACGGTGTACGTCGCTAGAAACGCTTGCAGGTACATTGCTTTGGGATTATCTCTAACTCGTGTCAGTTACCAAGAAACCTTTAAAAACAATTGAAATATGTAAGTCTTTTAATCTTTTCGTTTGATATGTAATCTTTTCTGATAAGTTATGTACCCCTGTCTTGTGTTTTTTTTCTTTCCATTTATTTGTTCTATATCGTGACTGTTTTCTTCTTTGCTTATGTTTCAAAATAAATAAATAAATAAATAAAAACGCTTGCGTGTTTCTGCAGTTTCTCCTGGCTTTGCGATGGTCAGAAAATATGTTTAGAACGCATCTAAACCCTCCCAGTCCCCGACGTAAGCATGCACGTGCTAAAAGAACGGTTCTAGTCTAGCAAAGAGTTGGTGCCGCTTTGGAACCAGTTTTCCGGCCGCGAACCGGTTCTTTGGCTGTCGAAACACAAAGAACTGGTTCGCATGCAGGCACCGGCTCCGAACCGGCTCTCAAAATGCTTTGGTGGAAAAGGGGCTTAGGAGCACAAACCACTTGTGGGTTATTGTTAGGCCATTGTTGCGCATTTGCAAAGGTGTTAGGAGGTAGAAACAATCAGGACAGAGTTGACGAAGCAGGGGACTGCCAAGGTGGAGCCGACAGAGCAGGGGATCACCAAGGCGGAGTCAGCAGAGCAGGGGACCACTGAAGGTGGAGCCGACATAGCAGGGTCCACCAAGGCAGAGTCCATGGAGCAGGGGACAATCAAGGTGGAGTTGACTGAGCGGGGACCACTAAGCCAGAGCACGACAGAGCAGGGTTAACCAAGACGGAGTCGATGGAGCAGGGGACCCCTAAGGTGAAACAGACGGAACAGGGGATGAAGCCGACAGAGGTGAAGCCAGGATGAAGCCAAGGCAGAGCCGACAGAACAAGGGACCACTAAGGCGGAGCCGCCAAAGCAAGGGACCACCAAGGCAGAGCCGATGGAGCAGGGGACCTCTAAGGTGGAGCCAATGGAGCAGGGGACCACTGAGGTAGAGCTTACGGAGCAGGGGACCATCAAGGTGGAGCCGATGGAGCAAGGTACTACAAAGGCAAAGCAGAAGACCACCAAGGCAGGTTCGGCAGAGCTGTAGACCATGGCGAAGCCAAGTCATAGAGCCTAGAGTGTTCAGTTCTGACCTCTGTCATTTTAACACAGCATACAGGGGCCACAGAGAGTGCTCCATAGCCATACCAGCACAAAGAGTCCAGAGACGGCCTCTATGGTGTGACAGGGAGCACAAAAAGACCAAAGATTGCCTTCTTAGCCATGACAGGGAATATACAGAGACAAGGAAAAGACAAGGAAAGTCTTGCTTGACTGCCATGACATGAAGAGTCTCTGGTGTGATAGTGGAAGTGGGTTCGTGCTCTATGTCAATGGCGTGTGAGTGGCGATCTAAGTCCTTCATGGTGAAGGAGGATCCCCTCGAACGAGAGCTAGATTCACGTACTGTGCCAGGTTCCAGCTGGAATCTCCCCGGCATCAGTCGGCTCGGCTTATGTCGTAGTCCAATTCACTTCAAAAACAGTCCATTATAACAGTTACGTCCTCCCAAAGAAAAAATATGGCTATATCTGAGAAACACCTCCAGTGAGCATCTAAAATTCTAACTATGCAACCATCTACTGCAGTTTCTTATCAGGGAGTGCATTGTAGTATCCCTGAGGAAATGTTTTATTTATTTGTTGCTATAGGAGAGGAAGAATTTTGCAAACACGTTAAATCATCTAAATCGACAACTTGAATGTTAAACCCTATACGAACTAAGCTACTGAAAGAGATGCTTCCAGATGTCATAGATCCTCTTCTTAATATCATTAATTTGTCTTTGTCTCTAGGATACGTACCAAAAACCTTTAAGCTGGTTATGATTAAACCAGTTATAATTAGACTAACTTGATCATTCAAAATTAGTCAATTACAGGCCAATCTCGAATCTGCCATTTCTGTCGAAAAGATATTAGAAAAAGCAGTATTCTCACAACTGTGTTCCTTTCTTGAACAGCGCAGTCTCATCCCAATTCGTCAGTATATACTGGCGTTTTGGGACGTCTTTTGACCATTCGTCAATATACGACTTTTCAGGCCCCCTTAAACGTTGGTAGATGACGTTATGGGATCCTAACTCTACCCCAGACCTAAACCTAACCCTAAACCCAACTCGTCACCTAACTGACGTTAAAGGTAAAGCGTCAGTTGTATGACGACCCGGGATAGTCATCTACCGACGTTTAAGGGGGCCCTAAGAAGTCGTATGTTGACGAATGGTCAAAGGACGTCCCAAAATGTCAGTTATATGATGAATTGGGATGAGACTGTGTTATCTTGAAAGAAATGATATCTGCAAGGATTTTCAGTCTGGATTTAGACCATACCATAGTACTGAGACTGCTCTCATCAGAGTCACAAATGATTTGCTCTTATCATCCTATCGTGGTTGTATCTTGCTATTAGTGTTACTCGATCTTAGTGCTGCATTTGACACAATTGACCACAACATTCTTTTAAATGGACTAGAAAACTATGTTGGCATTAGTGGAATTGCACTAGCATGGTTTAAATCATACTTATCTGACTGTTATCAGTTTGTAGCAGTAAAAGATGTCATCGAATCACAAGTTCAGTATGGCGTACCACAAGGCTCAGTACTAGGACCACTGCTGTTCACTCTGTACATGCTACCATTAGGGTATATTATTAAGAAACATGGTATTAGCTTTCACTGTTAGGCCGATGATGCTCAGCTGTATATTTCTTCAAAACCTAACAAAACATAGCAATTCACAAAATTAACAGAATGCATAGCTGATATAAAATATTGGAAGACTAGCAATTTTTATACCACTAAATTCTGAAAAAAAAACAGAGATTCTAATTATGGGACACTTGATGGCTGCTCTGTTAAGTCTTTTGACGTCAGTTTGGAACCTTGGTGTGTTCTTTGTTAATCTGTTATTTGAAAGTTACATGTCTAGTATCTGTAAAACCGCATTTTCCCTCTTAAAAATATATCTAAATTATGTCATATGCTCTCATTGCCAAATGCAGAACAATTAGATAATGTGTTCATGAGCTCAAAGCTAGATTATTGTAAATCTCTACAAGGTGGTTGCCCTACAAGCTAAATAAACAAGTTCTTACTAGAACCAGGAATTATGATTAGCCCAGTTCTGTCAACAATGCATTGGCTGCCTATATTAAACATTGTACAAATTTCAAAATATTACCAATTACTGACAAAGTACTAAATGGTTTAGCTCTGCAGTACTTGAGCGAGCTCTTAACAGATTTTAGTCCTTCACTGTCCGGGAAGCAGACACACTCTGTCAGTTCATAGCTAGACTAAAAACACATCTCTTTGACTGTGCATTCACATAATACATTATCGACTTCTATAATTCAATGTTAGGCTGCATTGGATAGGATCAGCCGAACTGGGAACACTTCCCTCAAATCCCAATGTACTAGTTGCATCATAAGAAGAATGGCATCTACGTTAATTTTAGTGTCTTTATTTATCCCGAGGTTTTCCCACAGCCTGCCGGATCCAGGACCTTCTCCTGGACCGATGACAACGCAGTGCTGAAGTGCCAACTAGACTCTCCTGGAAGATCCCTATTTCACTATACAGATAAAGCGTTGTGGAAATTAGGGTTCACGTACAAACCCCAGAAGTGATAAAATAAAATTCTGTATCAAAAATTTTAGGCATGGTTTGTAGGGAATTACAAACCTGTGGACATATGAACGCACATAACTAGAATACATTCTTAGTGCGCATGTGAATAAACGCATCAGCGTTTATCACAGGTTCGTGTTTAAAGTCTGTTTAAAGAAAATGGTGTCATTTTAGCAGTCCCTAATTTTAATAACAAATGATCATTTCACCGGAAGTGAATCAATCAAAACTAACTTTAGGTGTAAAATACATTATTCAAGAACCGCTATAAAACCAAACCAATCTGTGTTACCCTAAATTATATTATATAGCCTTAGTTTATCTCTTTAAAACTGCTTTAAAAACAATCTACATTGTTAATAGTACTACATAAATGAGGATGACTTAACTTGACAACAAGGGTAACTATAGTTAAACAAAGTAAAACAGGAATTAAACACAAGTAGTGAACACCGTGAACAATAGGAACTGAAAATATACTTAAAAATAAAAGTATTGTACCTCCCTTGTCTACTTATCATCTGATCGACCAAAATGCGTTTTAATACCAGGTGTAAACAGGGCATTACACTTTCACACATTCTGTTATTTTTACCATATTTTTTTATCAAATAATAAATAACTTTAATGCGCATAAGATATACTTTTAAATGATAGTATATATATATATATATATATATATACACACACACACACACACACACACACACACACACACACACACACACACACACACACACACACACACACACACACACACACACACACACACACACACACACACACACACACACTTTTAAATACTTTTGAATTGTAGTGTATATATATTTTGGCTCAATGTGAGATGTGCTTCAGATAAGCTGAAGAAACTGAGGATTTTCCATGTGGAAGTTATCAGGCAGCACATGCTGCAAGCAGTGTGGGAGTGCGTCCCACGGATGGGTAAAAGTGGATTGTGTGCCAGCCGAGTGATCAGTCACACTCAAAACTCATGCTCTCAGTGTGAGCAGTGTGTGCCTGTGTCGGGCTGAACAGGGACTGACGCTCGCTGGTGTTTCCACTGATTGTCACCATAAGCTTTAGCACATGCTTTTACAAATAAACTGAAATACAGTGCGTCTGATTTCTACTGCTTTTTATCAGTTTCATATAGACATCCCATTCTGTAGGATTTTGATTGTGACTGTAGGATTTTCTTTTTTAAGCCATTCAAGTCAACAAAGAAACTGCTTTCCACAAGAACAAGAACTAGAATCAGAGCCTAGACCTGAAGAAAATCTAAAACAAATTACAAAAAAAGATACAAAATAATCATGAATTGACTAGAATAAATTTCCCTAATAATTTGATTGATCTGGAGCTGTTTTGCAAGGAAGAGTGTGTGGGGGGGGGATGGGGGCTGCCGCTAGCTGCCTGTCCCCTCTACACACTGTAAAAAACAGTAATACTTTACAATAAGGTTCATTAGTTAACTACATTAGTTAACATTAACAAAGACTAACAAATGCTGAAGAAGTACTGTTCATTCTTAGTTAATGTTAAGGAGGGGGGGGGGGGTTGACTGCGATTTCACTTTTTTCATTTTAAATAGTGTGTAATGTTGCTGTTGGTGCATGAACAGTATCTGCAAAGTTGCAGCACTGAAAGTTCAGTGTAAGCAGAGATATCGTCTTTTAAAAATCAGGAAGTATAATTGCCTAGAAAAACGACTCGATTGGGACTACAGCTAGGTTATGGTACGTCACTAACCTAACATTTGCATCAACCACTCCCTCAGAATATGCAGAAAATGGCATGCGCATGTTTCTAAGGGACGTCGACTCGTCGAGTGTGTTGTTCATGCAGCTGTCAGGTCTTCTGTGTTCGGCTTCCCATGGACGCTATTCTTCCTCAACAATGGATACAATTTATGTTTGATTATGTTCCTGAAAATGACGATCATAATCTAGCGAGTTCAACACCGGATTCAACAAAAAACTGTTACTAAAACATGAAGCGGTTCCGACTTTAAAACAAGAGGCAGCAGTTGTTGGGCCACAATCTGCTAAGTAGGCTAAGACTTTGCATGTATAATTCAAGACGTAGCCTTGTGGTTTACTTTATAGCCCCTACTAGTTAGACTATGCTATTAGTGTCTACGACAAACACGTACAAACATTATGGACCTGACTTTTCTATAAGTACTAATGTTTTAAACGTATTTTTCATGTATATATGCTTTATGACGTTATTTTCAATTTGATCAAGAACGTAAACATGCCAACGCTGTTTGAGTATAACATTAGAAGCCAGTCAGTTGCTATTGTTGCCAGTCAGATGGTATTGTGTAAAACAAATGTGTATAAAGTTAAAAAATGTAGCAAATTATCATTCAGAAACGTTTAGTAAGAGCCGTGTGTGGTGAGGTTCTGTTTAACTCTCTTCATCGCGGCTTTCTCGGTCTGATTCTGCCTCAACATGATACTGCAGTTCGACACATATTTACATCTGGACCGGAGCTCATGGCATGCACGTTTCGCCCCTAAAGGTAATGGGCGTTAACCTTCCGGACAACGTGAGCGACAGTTTAGCCAATCACAACACACCGGGCCAAACTAACCAATCTGAGCCCACTACGCGTTTCTGAGGGAGTGTTTTCATAGACATAAGGAAGTCAACCGCTCGTTCAGGGGACAGAGGAGAGCGCGGCTGACAATAAAGGTGAATTTTATGAAAAATAAGACTTTTTAAAAAAAAGGAAAACCATGAATACATGTTATATTGCACCCATTAATACAATCATGCAAAGAAAAAACAAGCAGTCAACCCCCCCTTTAATCTCAACATTTTCTAATACTTCATTAAAATCTTGTTAACATTAACTAATGCACTGTGAACTAACATGAACTAACAATGAACAGCTGTATTTGTATTAACTAACGTTAACAAAGATGAACAAAAATGGTAACAAATGTATTGCTTCATGTTAGTTAATACATAAACTAATGTTTAATAAATTAACCTCATTGTAAAGTGTTACCATCACACCCCAGGCTCCACAAACGACAACAAACACAAACTAGGCCAACCCGCCATGAAACATAACAAACATCGTTCCAGCAAATAACAGTCAAGAAAGATTTGGGGGTGGGGTTTAGTGCGTGACTGAGGAGGGGGGGGGGGGGTCTACCTAGCCTCCGTTTTTTTGACAGTAGCTCAAACTACTTCGTTATAGTCGACATGGAAACAGAATAGTTGCAATAGTCTTTTCTTCGCTGTTGTAATCTATATCTGAGTAAAATGTCTTCTAAAACTAGAAAAAAAGTAGGACGGGACTGAGAATTTGTCCATTGGGAATTGATTGGACCATTGGATGGTTGTGTTTGCTATTACTGTGATCTCATGTAAGTAACCGATTGTTCCGTCCTCATGCAAGAGTTTTTTTGATTTTTTCATTTATTTTTCAAGATTACGAGGGCACATGGATAAAAAAAGAAAGAAAGAAAAAGATGTGCACAGATAAATTATTTATAAGAAATACTGCAATTTTCCATTAAAAAAAATTGATACACTGCCCAGCAGTGGAAAAATAAAAAACCCTGTTTGGATTTAAATATGGCATATGCTAAAAAGTCTATTATTGGATCATTATTGCAGTGATTGTTTCATGTTTGGTAACAGTTCTTCTAACCCTAATGGAAATAACCTCAAAACATTTATTTACATCAAGAGGTGCATCAATTTTAGGTCAAGATCTTATATTGATAATGCAAGAGTCCAGAACTCACTAAAGTCTCCTCCAGCACATCCCAAAGACATTCATGACTTTAAAGTCTGGAGTGAGCGGTGCCAATTCATGTGTGAAAATTACTCTTCATACCCCCTCACATCCATTCTTTCACAATTTGAGCCTAATAAATCTTGACATTGTAATCCTGGAATTTGGCCATGATGTGTCTTCCTACATGGTTGTTTAAGAAATAAAAAGCTAGACACTCCATCAATTAGGGTTTAGAAGAACTTTTGCCAAACAAATGACATTCTAGAAACATATTACTCACTGCAATAATGATACAATCATAAACTCGTACATATATTTAAATATAAGCAGTGACTTTTGTTTTGGTAATGCAGAGTATAATGTACAGTAATACATCACTGTATCTGAAGCTGACTAACTATTAGCATATTCAATTTGTAACTGCCACATATTTTTTTTTTTTTTTTACAATTAATTTTTGGACTGCGACCACATAAAATCACAAATCTAAAAAAAAAAAAAATCTACTTACAGCTCACGATCCGACTAATTCATTTACACAAGAGGAAACTGCTCCAATCAGTCAACAAAAAAATGTGCACAGCTATTGAATGGTATTGCTGGCCTGGTGCCACACATCGTGATAGAATTGATTGTCATATATTGAGTGTTGCGGCAGTAGTTTTGCCATGACCAAATCAATGTGATTAATGAGTCTTTCCGGTTCTGACTCTGTGTCCATTGCAAGCATTCCCTCATGGGTGCTTTATAAATGGAGCTGTATACGCTATGCCACAGTCAGTAATTCTGTCATATCAGCATCCTATTCATTTACACAGTCTATAAATAGAGACATTATGACAGCATATTGAAAGAGGAGATCAGTTTATCATGAATGAACCAGAAGCTGGCATGATACTTTATGAACACTGCGACAGTTGGAACATGCCAAGGCAACTTGTGAAATAATGACAATGGACAAGTGGAAAAGAAACAGAGTGAAATCAGAAAGGAAAACAATCAAAAGTGCTTGCTTGGTAATCATCACTCTTAATAGTTCTCACGGTGATTTGAACAAGAACCTAAAACAAAAATATTAATCTTTGATGTGTAACTCATTCTCTTCGTTTGTGCTACAGACTTGAATTTCAGTTTTCACTAGCAGACAAAAATCAGGCTTTATTATGCCCTTTTTTAGTCTCGATTTTGCTTTTGGGGTCTACTAGAATAGGTTTTCATGCATGAATGTCCCAATCTGTGAGTAAAGATCTGTTTACTTCCATTCTCTACGAAGCCCCTCCTTCTGAAAAGCGCAATGTGCTCTGATTGGTCAGCTGGACCAGTGTATTGTGATTGGTTAACCGCTTTAAGCCTGTTTCAGAAATGTCATGTCTCTTACCATAACCATGAGTTTCAATGCTCTACTAACTCAATTTGAACCAGGCCTCGCCCCCTTTATTTTATGTATGCCTTGGGTGGGAATTATTAATATGAAGGATATTGTGACCTGTGCATTCCTGGAAGAAAACTCAAGACTTCAATGGACCCTTTTCACATTTCTGGGGTTCTCGGAAGTGGAATTTGTCATAGACATCTACATTAATCTGGAAGCATTTTTGTTTTTAAATGGCCTCTGGTCACACTAGCGTTTTCCAAATGTTTCTTGTCCAAAATAAAAAAAGTTCGGAAAACACATAATTCACTCATGCGTAAACTCTCAAAAAAACTCACTGAGATCATAAAGACGGACCATGACATTTTTAATTAACCATTATTAACGAGGATAATTTTATTTAGCAAAATATCTCACCATTCAAGCATCCATAAAACGGGTCCATCAATGCTTTTCAGGGGAGTTCAGAAACAGTGCTGAATGAAATAGAGAATAACTCCCTTTGAAGGGACTTGTTCTTTGTCTCTTTGCAGACCTTATTGGCTGCCTATTAAACATCGTATAAATGTTAAAATATTGCTGATTACTGACGAAGCACTAAATGGTTTGACTCCGCAGTACTTGAGCGAGCTCTTAACGCATTACAGTCCTTCACGTCTATTGCGATCTCAAAACTCCGGCCAGTTGATAATACCTAGAATATCGAAATCGACTGCAGGCGGTAGATCCTTTTCCTGTTTAGCACCAAAACTCTGGAACAATCTTTCTAACATTGTCCGGGAAGCAGACACACTCTCAGTTCAAATCTAGACTAAAAACACATCTCTTTGGCCTAGCACACACTATAGACTTCCTAAATTCAAAATTAGACTGCATAGTTTAGATCAGCTGGAACCGGGAACACGTCCCTTAAATCCTGATGTACTTGGTACATCATAAGAAGGATGGCGTCTACGCTAATATTAGTGTTCTGTTTATCCCAAGGGACCCTCTATGGTGGACCTGCGCCTGGACCCATCCCGACTCATCCTCAAGTGCCGGCCTGATCGACACGACAGCCATCGTCACTGATCCTCAACATCTCGTCTCCAAATTCGGCGTAATTACTCTTGACTTCCAAACAGATGGAAATGGACAAATACTCTTAGGGCTCTATCTTGCACCTGGCGCAAATGACTTTATACACTGACGCATTTATCATTCCTATTTTGCACTCGCGCAAAGCGGGCTTTTTCCCTCCACAGACGCACGTCGGTAAACTAGGAAATGAACTTGCGCTCCCTGGGCGGTTCGGCGCAAAAAGGAGGCGTGTGTCGGCGCAAACAATCCCTGGTGCTATTTTACAGTTCCAGAAAACAATTGCGCCACTGACCAGAAAAAACCTGGTCTAAAGTCAGTGGTGCGTTGCACGTACATTCAGATGCTATTTTAAGCGTGCATGCTTGGCCATAATACAGCGTGTGAACAACGCGGATACACTGTAGATGATTCTCTCATCTACACTGATGCATTTGACTTTTTGCAAAAGATACATTATTATAAGGAAAAATATATAAACATGAGGGAAATCATTGTTTGTCCATGACGATGGGAAAAATAGGCATAAAGCTTACACATTTACCCAAATATCATATGCATGTTTAACCAAAGCTAATTTGGGTGGGTTTGTCTCATACCCAATGTCACTTCTCTTTCTTTTATGGCCCTGACGAGAACATCGATCTCCTCGGCTGTGAACCGATTGAAGCGCTCCTGGTAAATGCGCCGTTATAATAGTATTGCGCCACGGAACAAGCGCACCTCGTTCATCACGCTCTTAAAGGGAATGCGATATGACGCTCTTATTGGTTTGTTTCCCATTACGCCTAAACCACACCTATGAATAATGAAGCTACTTCAGACCAACCCCTTTTAGATTTGCGCCAGGCGCAAGAGTCATTTATCCCTCAGGTTAAATAGCAACAGCGCCGGGATCCGCCCACAAAGTTACTTGCGCTTTGACACTTGCGTTTCAGATCGTTAAAATAGGGCCCTTAATATTTTGATCCAATTTGTTTTGTAATCACTGGTCCTTCGTAGGCCAGAGGAGAACTGGAGACTGAGCCTGGGTTCTCCCAAAGTTTTTTTTTTTTTCATTCAATCCCCTGATGGAGTTTTGGTTCAGACACTGTTGCCTTGGCTTCTGGCTTGCTTAGTTGGGGACATTTAATATTTAACAATATTATTGATCTCTGTTGTATTATTTTCATGTTATCACTGTGAAGTTGCTATTATACAATCTGTATTGTAAAAAGTGCTATTTAAATAAAGGTGACATGACTTGACTTGACCTTTTTCATGCTCAAACAGCAACATTACACAATGTTGAAAGTTGAAAATGTAGAAAGCTCAATATAGGCCCTCTTTAAAATTCTATACAATTTTGTTTAAATAAATTAAAAATAAAAATAAAAAGTTAAACACATATTTAATTGCACGTAAAGTGAAACATGGTCTCTTAGACCTTGTCCACACTAATACGTCATCTTTTTCTCTTCATTTTGGCCTTTCATCCACATTAAGATGGAGGATTGTGTTTAGTCAACGAAGACGGAGCTGTTTGAAAAGCTCTCCCAAGTGGATAAATTGGAAAACACCATTTTCATTTGAAAATGATGACGAATGTTTAAGTCACTTGATGTATATCTATGGGGTACCATATATACAATGGTTATAAAGGCATTGTTGTGCCAGCTATATACTTCCATAGTATTGCTAAAGAGAAATGTTTACCATCCTGTAGCCTAGTGCAACCGGTCTCATAAATATGACAGAAACTTGAAGTTGAGCTCTCTAGACTAAAGGTGAGATCACATTTTCCATTGGTCAATTCTTGTGGATATAATTCAGTAACTTCCCCATGCTTAGTTTGCAATGCAGAAAACTGCTTGGTTTGAAAGTGACTTCGGTGTGAGTTGTTCCTCCTACATTTCTGACATTATGCACTGGACTTTTTTTGCATAGCAATTTACCAGCAACCATTGGCCAGAACTCCTCAGCAACCAAGTAACATCCAGTAAGAACACATAGTAAAGCCTATAGATTTAAGAAGACTATAGAATTACACAAGTGTCACTCAAATTGTTCTGAATGGGGAAAAGTGCAATGCTCAATATGGCGGAATAAGTCCCGCCTTCTAAATAAGAGCCAATCACCGATTGGTAAACTCATCGTGCCACTGCAGCTGCCATCAGATGCAAGCTTCCACTGCATATACGCATTAGCTCGATCCAGCCGGAAAAATTACGTTTTCTGACATGATTCAAGCGTTTAGAAAGACAACGTTTATGAGACAATTGATGTCAGATTTCATTGGTGATTTCACCTATGAAATTTCAGCGCAGTCTCATCCCAATTCATCATATAACTGACGTCTTGGGACGTCTTTTGACCATTCGTCAATATAGGCCTTTTTAGGGCCCCCTTAAACGTCGGTAGATGATGTTATCGGATCCTAACTCTACCCCAGACCTAAACCTAACCCTAAATCCCAACCCGTCAGCTAACTGACGTTAAAGGTGAAGCGTCAGTTGTATGACGGCCCGGGATCGTCATCTACCGACGTTTAAGGAGGCCCTAAAAAGGCGTATATTGCCGAATGGTCAAAAGACGTACCAAGACATCAGTTATATGACGAATTGGGATGAGACTGTGTTAGAAATTTAATTGTAAGCTTGGCGAACAGTTTCTGAGAATTTGATGTTTTCCCATTCAAAAAGAAAGGAGCTGCACTTGCATGCCCGAAAGGCATTTCAAAGATGGCCACTGAGTGAAATTACTTGTCTTAATGGGACGTGGTAAAGCCCACAGCAACCACCACAAACACCTCATGTTATTGTGAAGAAAATATTGCACGAACAAGCACCAATCACATTTTTCATTTATTTTGATAGTTACTTTTAAAAAGCACCCATATTCCTGCCTCTTTGAAACACAAGATTTTCTTCCCACTCATCCTTTATAAATTTGCAAACTTAATCTGTGCTTCTACTTTTAGCGCAGAATTGTATAAGGGAGAGTAGTGTACTCATAAAAGTCTATACTGTGAGGTTAGTAAAGAATATCAGGCCTGCAGAGACCCAAGGTTATAAACGATGGCTCTCTTTAATGGCACTTCCTCTGAGCTTCTCTATGCCTCGTTTCCTCATTAGTACCACAGCCTATCGAAACCATACATCCCTGTCATACAGCGAGCACAAAAAAGAGCGCTCAACGGATATTTCATTTCACACTAAATCTTTTTTTCTTTAACACAACCTACAGAGAGACATAAATGGAAGGAAAAGTAATTACTCCACTGGTGGATGTATTTCTAAATATCAAACTTCAGAGAGGGGTTCAAACGCACAGGCTCATCTGTTAAGTCAGTGCCTTAAAGTTACACTAACAGCAGCGTATGATCAATGCAAAACCAGCAGGTGTGTGACTCACCAGGAAAAGATCAATTCAAAGTGCCGCTGTAAATAGCATGGCTATTTAACCAATCTCCAAATAGAAAACCTGTCTTTCAGTCATGCATGTCGATGTGTGTTAGGAACTTTCTGCTTTTCTACAGACTATTAATACCCTGACGGATATTTGTCTGTCTTGTCTAATTTTGGCCTTATTGTATGACTAACTGTGCGGATATGCTGTTTACACTTGTCTGGTTGGGTGTACAGCACAGAAAAATAAAAAAATAAGATTTTTACATTTTCCGAAGATTTCTGCTTCTTTTTTAACAACTGTTAAAGAGGTCATGACATGACATGAGAAATCTGACATGCCTTGATCTTTTGACATAGAAGAGGTTTTTTATACCTTAAAAATCCCTAAAACGTCCTCCTCATTATAGACAAATTTGGGTCCCACTTTATATTAAGTGGCTTTAAGTACTATGTACTGACATCGAAAAACAAGTACAGTGTACTTATTGTGTCCATGTTTTATTGTAAAACACTTTTTCTGCTATTGTGATACGGGTAAGGTTAGGGACAGGTGTGGTGGTATGGGTAGGTATAAGGTGGGTTAAGGTTTAAGGCAAGGGTCAACTGGGTAATTACAAATAAAATTACATAAATTAATTACAGCTGTAATTACATGATGTTTTTTTAAAAACATTAGTACTATGTAAAAACATATATGTCTCACAATAGGTCAATTGTATCAAATTATTTATTTCAATGTAAGTACATCGTACTTAAAGCCACTTAATATAAAGTGGGACCATTGATGGAAACTCAACTCCTGATCATCATTGTCTATACTGGTCTTCTACTGGCTCAGCGCTGCGTTTTTTTTGTAATGCAACCATAGTTTTGCATTGCTACATAGGGTGTTTCCTTTCAATTCGGTCACGTTCGACATAGTCGGATGTACCATACTGATTGGGATCATGCTTAGGGAGCCTGTCATCTTAGAGTATTGATAAACTGAGCCATTGCACATTGGCGTCAGGAGATTTCATCTTGCGCTCTGCCCCGCAGCACGGGTATAAACACGGAAGCGGATGCACGCACTATTTGTCTTTCGCTTCAGAGCAGATCGGTCTTCATGTCAATGTCTCTGAAGAGTGTTGATTCATTCAATGAGCGAGTGTGTTGGTGCTTCTTCTGGAAGGCTCTCCTGGTGCTGGCGGTTCTACAGCTGCGAGTGCAGCAGTGATCGCAAGCTTTTGAGCTTCAACTGCTGTTTTAACATAATTCTCTTTGTGTTTGTTTGATGGCTGGTTAGAGGTCAAGAAGTGAGTGCTTCACTGGTACAGGCTGCACTATCCGTCAGTGTTGCCGCGTCATGCCTCCAGAAAGAGCAACATGTTCACATCTTCGTATACGTCTTTTTCAAGACACCATTCCACCCGTGGGTTTCTGGATGCGCCCCAGCTCTCAAAAGGCCCACCCCAGAAGAGAGCTACTGAGCCGTGTGGGATGGGTGATCTGAGGCTCACAGTGAGGGCTTCCCCACCCAGTAACCAGTCCATGTCGGCCCCTCACTGTCACACCTCAGCTGGTGGAGCTTCCCTACTGAACGTGCTGGTGCCTCTGTAGTGGACCAACCAGTCGTTTCGTTCGGGGCACCTCCTGAGGACAGGATGTCTTTCGCTGCATCAGAAGGGGAGCTGGACTCTGGAGATCACAACTTGGGGGGAGATTACCTCCTCTGGAGATTACCTCCTTCTGGGGGAGTAGCGTTGCTCGAGCTGGATCTAGAAATTTCAGCTATGCTGAAATGGGCCGCCGAGACGGTCAGGCTCACGGTGGAACCCTCCACCATGTCCCGAACCACCTCAGTTGGATGTTCTGTTTCTCGGGGCTGGCCTTGCTGGTTCTTCACGCGCCACCCCAGTACTATTCTTTCCTGAAGTGCATGAGGAGGTTATGACAACTTTTTATTTAGAAACCAACTTAGTACCTACTCCCCTCACAACACTTGACGGAGGAAAGGTGAAGGGTTATGAGGCTGTCCCTCCAGTGGAGTGGTCTGTCTAGATGCAGCTGTGAATGGCGGGCGCTACCTCTTGGAAGGGTGATTCACGTCTCCCCTCTAAGGCCTGTAAGTTCTTGTCTATTCTCACAGGCATGGCTTACAAAGCCTGTGGGCAAGCTGCTTCCTCCTGCGCATCATGGAGTTACTGCAGGTCCACCAGGCCAAACACTCATGGACATGCATGAGGGTAGTGAGATCATGGGTCGCAACGAGCTCTGCACCGCAATGACCTCAGCCTCGGGGGCAAGGAGGTTGCGGCTCACGTGATCGTTTCTGGCGATGTACACTCTAGTGGTCCAGTAGTGCCATCTCTGGCTCAACCTGGCCGACAACTCTTTGACAACTCTTGGCTCCTGGACTCCCCAATTTCCCAGGCTGGGCTCTTGGTGACGGTAGTCTGTGGTGACTCTGGTCCCCCTGGCCCAGTTCGTGGAAGCCTGGAAAGTGTTTCCCAAGCCGGTCCAGCTGGCTCCTCCGCACCATCAGACTCGGCTAAACAATTCAGTTCGGCCGCCGTCAGCCTAAGTCCAGCGGTGTTCGTTACACTACAGTGTTGAGCGAACGTTCCCCTGTCATACTTGTGGAAATCGTAGTCCTAATGGCGAGGATGCAATAGAGCCGGTCCTTCCAGCCGATACGAGTCTGAATTCTACAGCCCGTTCTTTATTATACCCTAGAAAGGCGGTGGGTTACGGCCAATCTTGGACCTGCGAGTCTTAAAAATCAGGCCCTTTACAAGCGTTCGTTCAAGATGCTAATGCAGAAACGCATTTTCAGAATGCATCTGTCCCCAAAATTCGTTTGCACCTTCACACAGTAGTGTATGACGCGACAAGGTCATGGGTTTGATTCCCAGTAAATGGAAGAATTACAGAAATACATATACCTTGAGTGCAATGTAAGATGTTTCGGATAAAAGCGTCTGACAAATGCAGAAATGTAACATGTAAACATTGAGTTCTGAGTGTTTTTGGGGCCACCATCAAGTCTGTTTATGAGATGTTTCCACCCATTCTCATCATCAACCAGACAAATAAACTATATCTGAGTATAAAGAGTATAGCCTAGATATCCTTAATTAGCTGATTTAATTTGTTATTATTATGTGAGTAGCACAAAAACTACACATCAAAGATTAATAATCAAGGTTAGAATTTGTTCCGATCACTAAGGCTATAATTAGCAATTAAAATAGTGATGCTTGTCTTACATAGTAGGATGTTTTAGCATGCAAAACCAGACCTTAAACCACAATGGCTAAATGCAAATGCAGTATCGGATTACACATTCCGGAAGTCTTTGCTAATGATATTCTTGATCTGATGAAGTAGAAATCTCTGGTTTGGCGTAAACAGGATCAGTGGCATGTGGGCTGTAGTTTCAGCGGCAGACATCTGATCTGAGATAATGAGAACGTATACAGCTTTTTTGCATACGTTGGGCCCTCTGGTACAAAGCAGCTATATCTCATTACAACAAAACTCCTGATTGAAATGCAGTTTTGAGCTCTATTTATAGTCTGCATTACCGTCACCAGACCTGTGCTACGAGGGGAAGATGGAAGCTATTACGACAGAGGTCACAATTCAATTGCATAAAGTGAAGATGCTGTGTCGCTATGTGTGGTACGCTCGACTGTTTCTCGCACACGCACACTGTGCAGTGTCCATCAGGAGGCCGAGCACACAAAGAGCTTTCTCAATTATTCAGTGCACCCAGTGCAATCTATTACATCACATCCATTATGAAGGAGCCAGACCTTAAAATCTATTCTCTTTATAACTGCAATCCTCCAAGCATCAGGTTAACAGGATTAAGACACCGCAAAATCATTCCCTGTTGATCCAGAAGGTCAAAGATATGTGTAAAAAAAGTCTTTTGTTATTCAAAATAACAGCAGGATGAACACCATGAATCAAGGGCTGAAACCAGAATTTAAGATGGCATGCTGAATGATGTGATTTTTTTGACTGCCGTAAGAGGTCCTGGAGAGTTCAAATTGTTTGTTCTGCAGTGAACCAGAGATATTAAAGGAATAGTTTATCCAAAAATAAATATTCTAACATCATTTACTAGGTTCTGATGTCAAACAACATTGGTTCCTGTATCTTGTGATGCAACTAACACCAAACACAAAGCAACATGGTCTTGCAAATAATGCCTAACAAGTCAGAATGTTTTAGGACAGGGATGTCCAATCCCGCTACTAGAGGGCCACTGTCCTGTGTAGTTTAGCTCCAACTTGCCTCAACACACCTGCCTGAATGTTTCTATTATACATAAAAACATCCTGATTATCTGGTTAGGATTGTACATCCTTGTTTTAGGAGAGTATTAACAGCGACATGAGAGAATCAATGGCTTTTAGCATTAATTGCATTGACATTATTATTTTTTTACTCTATTTAGCGGTTTCTCTTTCTTATATCATATACGAAGATTTGGAAGTTGTGTGGACTACTTGTACTGCCTTATTTTTGAATAATATAATATAATAGCAAGTACTTTTAAAGTACTTTTATGGTGTGTTTTTTTTGTGTGTATTATAGTTTAAATTTATATTAAATGCAATTAGATGAACCACTTTTGATCGACTTAAATAGGGCTTAAATACATCTTCATATGTCATTTCATAATTACTTCTATTGTCTTCAAAAAATACTGTTAAATGTATTTATGGTAAACTAAAATATACTTTAATGTAATTTCCATTGAAACATGTCATGTATATTTGTCATATAAGCCACTAAAAGTGTGGAATGATCACACGGAATGTTTCAAATAAGCTCAATCTTTTGAATTGTGTCACTGAAGTAAAAGCTTGAAGAAGGACTTACCTCCATTGTGGTGAGGTTGCACCTGTGTGTTCCTGCAAACCATCCATCTGCAGAGCACTGATCAATATCCACATCCTGCAAGCTGATGTCCACACGCACAACACCCCTATATGATATTACAGAGCACAGAGAGGAAGACAAATTAGTGTATTGTTAGCCGTAAAAAAGCTGAGGTTTTCTTTCAACATTTTTTCCTGCACACATTAATGCAACAAGAATTCTTCAGCTTTGAGCATAGACTAACTTGACAACTATTCAAATCATGAACTGTGGTTTCATGTCTTTGTTCTAAAAGGCTTAACGGCCAATCCGGATTTGTGTCTACATGGGCCAAATATGACTTTGCTGTTTCTGTATTGACTTTTTTACCTAGTAAACAACAAATCATCAATAAGCTTGTCAATACACTATTTATCACAGTAGTCTTCCTGAGAAAACTTTTGTACTCTCATCAGCACTCATAAAGTAAGAAAGGACTTCAAAATCTCCAGCCACATACAATGAATGGCTCAGTAATAACAGATATCCATTAGAGGAGAATGATCTTGGTATTCTAATCCTGAACAAACAACCACTAAAGTACAATAACATTAAAAGAGTTAATATTCCTTTGGGCTGATGTGGAAGGCTTTTTAAGGCGCGCTGGCATATATCCCCAGCAATGGACTTATTCAGTACAGCCTGATAAAGAGGCTTTAATGTTTATGGCTTCATTCGTTTGGCTGAATGGAGCTTTGAGATGAGAACTCAAAGAATGAAGTTGACTGACGTTGAATAATTTTGATGGCATCTCTGTTCAGCATGTTTATTTTTATTCTCTTCACAGCTGTCTGCACCAGCTTCCTCACATCTATGCTGTCAACTTGCTGGAACATTTAGAACAGGATTGAGAGAAACCTCATTACAAAGCACAGATGCCCATGCAATCTAAAGGCCTCCTCACACCAACATAAATTTGGTTCGATTTCCAAATGCGCTTTGTCTGTTCAGGTGGGCTGAATTAAAATTCACGACAGTAGGTGCCACCTAAATACTAGGGGAATACAATGTCATCAGTGTGATTTATTTTATAATGTTGTCTGGCTCAATGATGGGCAGAGTTAGCGTAAGTAGCTTCTGCCAACAAGGCGGGCTATTTGTATTGCACATGGTGTAATGCTAGCCTGGTAATACCAGACTCTGCTACTTCACTTTGCTTCGTAGACAGAGTCTGGAATGGCATAATAGAGAAGTGTTTTCTCTCTCGCTCAGGGGGCGCTTCTCTGAAGTTTAAAATCATTGGTTACCCGTAAGCCAATCAGATAAGTTTATTCATGACGTATGCTATGCGCCAACACAGCCGCATCGAGACATTATGCATCGAATTCAAATCTATGATCGAACTTCCACTGTAAACAGGGAGCGGTGCTTTTGTAAGGGCTGCAAAATGTGTGCCAACCGGGAATGAACAATTCACAAACTAGGTTATTTATGATTTTCTGAGTTGCGGCCGCCACGCAGCGTCAGCGTGCCCTGCTCTCACGAGTCATGACTGATTTAGCTTCCGCCGCCCCGCAGCGCCGCGAGGGCGAGCCCGAGCCCCTGCTCTCGCGAGTCATGAATAGAAAGTTCATTTTACTGATTCTCTGAGTCATTCGAGTCATTTCATTTATTTAAGTGGTTTAATGTTACAATTTTAACAGCCAAATTCCCCGATCACATCCACCTACGCAATGTTGATCATATTCTGAATTAAGAAATCATAATGCAGTAAAAATGATTTACAGGGAACTTAAATAATCACTTTACCTTCCGAGTCTTACGTTCATTTGTCACGTGACATACGCAATGAACAGATTGTTCATGAATCACATATCTGGGACTAATGCAGCAGGATGTCGAAACGAAATATGGTGGATTGTTGTTATTATTATGATAATAATAATAATATGATGATAAGAGCGCGCCAGGAGCGTTCACAGCCGAGGAACCGACGTTCTTGTCATGGCCGTAAAAGACAGAGAACTGACGTTGAATGGGGGTAAGTTATGTCCTTATAGTTATGCATATAGTTATGGCCAAACAGGTCTGATCCGTCATTACTACAATTAGCCTGAAAAAATTGGGTAGCCTAAATGTCAAAGCTTGAAGTGTTAATATTTCTCCTTGTTATAATGATTTGCAAAAATAAAAACGGCTGCATCTGTGTTGATGAGAGAATCAAATGATGAGCGTTGTGCAAGCTACATAATGGCCAAGCATGCTGGTTGTTGCTGGTATACGTTGCAAATAGAGGGGCAGCAAAATTGTTTTACGCCTAGAGCGGCAGAAGTGCACGCGCCGGTCCTGGCTGTAAACACTTGATGATGATGCGAGCGAAATACCGGAGTGAACATGGCTGTAAACGACTTTGTTTTGCATCAATTTGAAAAACTCCGGAATGTTCTCCATAACAGGGCGAATTGCATCCCGTGTCTTGTTTCCCATTTCTGCGGTCGTTTCGGTTTTCGATCTTCTACAATGTAAATCTCTGCGCTTAGCGCATACGTCACGGCTCTCAGCCCGCCCTCTGTTCGTTGATTGGCCGGCTGTTTTCAGGCCGGAGGAAAACTGAAAGATAGGCTGCTATCTCAGACTCACTACAGGAGCGAAATGAAATTAGTGGAAGTAGGAAGTCTGACATAGTCAGGCTAGTGTAATGCTGCCTTCACATGCAATCAGAATTATCCTAAAGATGAGTTTCAAGTACAAGTAAATTGACGTAAAGGTCCCCTCAAGTCGTATTTGCCACTGGGATGCTCTGGAATAATTTTGATACCCAAGTTCAAGAGATGGGAAGGCCACAAATTTTGAACATGGTGGAGGTGAGATTGATTGCAATTGTGACTGGGTATTCTTTATTCGATTTTTCTACAACAGCTGCATCGCCTTATCTTGTCGTTAAAGTTGTACCGTCATAGAAAAAAACCTTCACAGCCCATCTGACAACTGGACCCTGAAGTCACTGTTCTGGATCGGGGCAAATTACCATTACCTCTTAAACCTCCCATTCCCTCCTAGATTTGGATGGACACCATCATCCGGTGTCTGGAGAGTGTCTACCCACGGCCCTTCACCACCATCGACCCCAAAGGAAACGCCGAGGTCTCGTCGTGCGTATTGCACCATAACCTCATCTCTTGTCCTCCCGTGTCATCGCCTCAGCCCCCTCCAAAGCCCCCTCCATCACTCCCTCACCTCTGCAACTATGACACAAGGTCACGCCTAATGGGAGGGGACATTCTGTAACAGTTATCTGGACTTAATGCACGTTCCAGGCAACCTGTAACCTGTTTTTCCAACCTAATAACCTTAAAACCTAACCGGGCAGTCAAACTCGTACTAGATCGATGTACTCCCAGTTGCGGGCTCTGACATCATATAGCCCACAAAACCATACAAAACAACAATGGCAGCCCCTACGGATGCAGTGTTTCTGCAGGCGGTACACATGAGACATTATCATGTTAACTAGTTTTCAGTCCATTGAGTGCAAGGATAAATTAATACCAAATACATTTACAAATATACAAATAAAGTAACAGCTTATCTTGTCTAATGCGCCATTTTTTCCTCAGTTTCCCTCAAATAAACAAGGAGTAAGCACCTTTGGCGACAGAAATTATAACAAATGCGCATAAGCCCCGCAAGGTCCGCCATGCTGGTTTGTTTACATCTAAAGCCTAGTTCACACTACAAGATTTTAAAACGTCGGGCTGAACTGTGCGCTTCACACTACATGACTTGCTCTCAGTGAAATCAGGAAGTGTTCAAGGTGTTAAGCTGTTCACACAACACAAGACGTGATTGATCCACAACAGGAGGTAACTCACTACACGAGATGACAACGCACTACATAGAGATACATACCATGATCGGATAAGAGCAAAATCATTTTTGACTCTAATGAGAGCTGTTTTAGTACTATGGTGCAGTCTTAATCCTGAAAATAATCAAATAAATAACGAGCTGACAACAACTCTGTCACCCAACGATTCTATCTTGTCTACAAACCACGATTTGTCACAAAAAAACACACAATAAAACGAACCAGAAATGACGCAAAACAGCACATGCGCCAAAACCCAGCAAAGAAGAGAACACCAACACACAAATATAGACATCTAGACAGAAACTAGGGCTGCACACTGTTTGCGCGACGATCTGCTCTGAGAAGAAAATGCAAAAATTGGCTATACTCATGACATCACTGAGGTTGAGTCGTGCGAACAGCTCTGGATATCTAGCAGGCTAGATATTTTTCTGGGCTCGGCGATGCGTCTGCAAGGCGTCTGTGAGCGTTTTTGCTGCGTTGTTGGCTCTTTCATACTAACAGATTGGCAAGCGTTCATCGTCCGCTAATCCCCCGCGATTTGCACGCGATAACAGCCTGACCTGTCGGCGAGCTCAGACGATTTGCAAATCGGGCATAAATCGGGCTTAAAATCCTGTAGTGTAAACTTAGCAACCAAAGCTAGCAACCACAATTCCTTGCGCTCAGGTAGTTTGGCGTGACTGGCCTGGAATGCTCCAAAGTCGTGAGTTCGTGGTTTGAAGTTGCTTTACGTGCTTAAAAACTTGCCTGGAACGCAGCATTATTCATCTTTAGTTTAACTTAAATGGACTTTCAGTTAGTTTTCATTCATCACATACGTTCCTTTGTTTCATTTTCCTGCCAGTCGTCAGTAACCAAGGTTTGTGCATATTATATGCCAAAAAGTGCAGAGCGAAAAACACGTACCATATACACGCAAAACTGTTTTTGCCGTATAAATGGCACGAGAAATGACATTTGTGCTATAGATACGAACTTTCATGAGATTCGGACTCCACATTATTGATGAATCATCGACTCATCATTCATTTCAATACCATCATGTATTTAAGTTCTTCCCTGTGCACCCTCAGATGTTGGTCGACGTTTGCGTGTTGTGTGCGTTAACCTTTTGTTTCATGCACGCTCTGTTACACTTTCTGTCGATTTCTGATTTTATTGTATTACTGAAAATCACTTGCGTTATAGGATCTATCGTCTTCATTCTCACCTTGTGATGGGTGACCTCCATGATTCCTGTTCTTTCCGACAACAAAGCACTTGAATGCAATGATCTCGTAATCACGATTTCAGAGGTGGGATGGGTTTCACTTTATTTGGATGGTTCCTTTAACACATTCAGCTGACTATAAGTAACGTTGCACCTACAGGTCAACTAACTCTCACTAGAGTGTAAGTAGAGTATAGTAGACTGGTAGGGTTGGGGATAGAATAAGTTCACATGTAGTTGCAAAGTTACTTATAGTCAGTAGAATGTCTTTTGGAGGAGCATCACAATCAGAGAGTTAGGAGATATTAAAAAATAGTGTTACCAGTATGCAAATTGCAGTACGTATATGACAAATCTTGGGTCTGGATCTGGACCGCTCTCTGCTAATTGATGATCTCTAGACAAGGTTGTCAGTATTCGGAACTGGGCCAAGCGGGAGGTATCACATTTGTTAATCAGGAAGAGAAGATGGGTCAATGGTCCTTATTATACTTACATAACTTTTAGTTTAACAAACAATGTCTTTCAAGAGGAAGAGAGTAACAGCAGTCCTGAATCTACAGTAAAGCCCATCATCACACATGCTTGTGTTTTGGTTCTGATGGCTGAAGTGGCCATGGAAGCTTCATAACACAAAAAGCTAGAGGAGAGTGAAGGTCAGCATTCCTTGCATCCACTGGACATCAGCTTCTGCCTAAATCGTATGCCTGCACCACATTAAAGCCATTAAATGATAGCTATTTGTCAATTGTTGTGGGTTAAATCTACTTAAAGCACTCAGAAATACTTGACGTAAATTTATCGTAGCACCAGTTTTGAAAACTGATTTTATTGTGTTAAAAAAATACTGGTTAAAATTATATTAGGAGCATCACAATAAATCTGTTTTAACCTTATTTATGTTAAACATTTTGTGCCTTTTTAATTTTGCTCATTTTTAAAAAAATTATTGACATTAGCAATCATTTGGCTGCAGGATCAGCGGAGGCCAATCGGCTTGTGCCAATTGTAAATGATGTGATTGCTTGTAGATTGCATGGACCAAGGTCTGAACCCTCTAGAGTTTTGTGACTGAACTAGATATTTATGAAAATGTATCATTAATATAATCAATGTTTGGGTCTGTGATTAAAGTGTAAATTGCAGGTTGCAATTTTCAGGACGATAATACAATGAGTATCTTTTCGTGAAAATTGCAACCTTTACGAACATAAAGATAAGAACCACCCACAATTGTGTTTTTTTATACCAAAATGCTGCATATAATATGAAATGTTGGTATGTTTTACAGTGCTTTAAGCACACCCCCTCCTTTCCACTAGGCTGGGACTGTCATAAAAGGGACTCCAATGCTCCAAGCCTAAAGTTACCGTTAGCCTAAACGGCAAGTAGGCTAGCAGTTATATTGGAGACCTAGCCAGCAAAAATAGTTAACTATTGTGTTTGTGCGGGATGTATGAAAACATCAAAAATGGGGAGAGGCTCCACGTGTTCCCCAAGGACAAACAGTAATTCATGCCTGTAAGTGCTAGCATACTCAAGGTAGATCTCGGCTATGCAAGCCCGACCCTACACGAGCACGTTGTGTCCGAGCCCAGCCCGGCCCGACACATTAACTGCATTTATGAGCCCTAGCTCAATTTAAACCCGACCATTTTTTAATATGTGGGTAATTATTATAACTGATGTTCTCAATTACTTTACATTTATGTTTTGCCCTGTTCCCGCCCGCAAAAATACTTTTTTCTGTACCTCCGAATACTTTCAAGTTAGCTTACGTGTGGCCATCTCATATCAGCATAAATACGCCTGATAAATTATTTGATATTAAAGCATTAGCACACAAACCAACAGTTATAGCATAAAAACAAGCAGGCTAACTTAGTCATGCATGGTTTGGCATGAATGCGTGCAAAGTGCGCTCCCATAATAATTCCAAATAAGCTGACATCAGTTCATCGCGATCTCACGCATCTCTGTTGTTATTAATGAATCTTTCATAATATCTACATTTTGTTTGTTATAATCAGAGGATTTGCCAGCATACAGAATTCGAACACTGAACAAAAAGTCCGTTTTGAGGGTTTAAGGAAGTCTATCTTGAATGCTTCTGATTGGCCATTGCGTTCCTAGAAATACAACACATGTCTGTGATTGGCTACATCCTCTAGACGCTGCAAATATGTTATACATAGAAACTCTGGCCCGTAAATCGTTTCTATTTTCTTTTAGTTGTTCTTATTGCTTTTCTGCAACAAATGAATAAAAAGTATTCGTTTTTATATTTCATGTATAGATATTTCTAGTTTGCAAACTCCAGCGCTCCCTCTTATGACGTCATCACCCAGTTACTGTAAAGAAACCCCAATAAATGTCATTTTAATGTATTTTAATTTACACTTACACTTAAAGGGCAACTCCACCCATTTGCATTAAGCTTTCCATTGTTAGAAACCCAGTTATACTATTGAATGGTCATGCAACACTTTATCATTTTCCCTGAGACGAGAGAAATCTGCTATTTACCTTTTCACTTCCTCCAACAATGACGCAAAAATCGTCATTTACGTCATTGTTGGCGGAAGTGTAGAGAGGGCGATTTCAGTAAAAACTACAAGCCCGAGTCCCCACCCTTTCAAACCCGCCAATAGGGGGTTGGACCTATTGCGCTAACAGACCTATCACAGATCAGTGCCAATGCGTTTGATTTCACTGGCAGAAACGTTTTGAAAATGTGGACGAAACTACTGAATACGCTGACGGATGCGTTATGGAGGATTGGGATTAACATTACACATCTTTTTTGGACGCTAAGCTAGCAGGCTCTTGTTCTGTGGAGAAAGCTGAGTGAGTAGGGGTTACCGTCCTCTTTTCCTGGACATGTCCGGCCGTCGATGTCCGGGATTCAGCTTTTAATTTCTGAAGTCGCCATTCATTGTTTACATGTAAGTTACAGCTTTTGTTTCAATCTAACTCAATTCCTTATGATTGGTGAATCTGACTGTTGTGTTTACATGAACGCCAAACAAGTGATCGGTTGATGCGTTTTAACATTGCTAAGAAAATTCCTGCTCCTCCGTGAGAGATACGAGACCGGTAACTTACGTCTTCAGGTGCCGCTCATCGGTAATCGACGCCACCGGCCTCACGCGTGATCCAGACAGCCGGCACTCATCCCGGTCGACACCAGTAAACCTGGCTCGTCTCGCCGTTATCCAGACAGCCGGCACTCATCCCGGTTCAGACACAGAGTAAACCTGGCTCGTCTCGCGCCGTTTACATACAGCTCGCACTCGTTCCGCTTGCCACAGTAAACATGATGAACGACGACTGTAAGAACGCAAAAGCCGAATCGCGGATATTTGGGCGATCTCGAAACACATTTTCGGACAGACTCATCACGGAGAATCACTAGTAGACTGTTGTTTACATACTGCGAGGTTCAGCGGTAGGCGTGGCCTCCTAGGGCAGCGAAGCAAATGAATTCTGGGAGTTGATGTTTTTCATTCACATAAGCCAAAAATACATTTTCTGTCTTTTCTCAGTCTAGAAAGCTCCAAATTAAAAAATAATTTCACATTTCTTCTACATAAATGACCCATTTTAAATACACATTCATCTTTCCAGAGGTGGAATTGCCCTTTAATTGGTTGTGGTGGTTAACCTGCAATTTACACTTTAAGGAAGTAGGCCAAAGTCGATATACTGTATAGTATTTCGATTCATATGAGAATAAGGTTAATAAACCTCTAGACTTTTCTTTTCTACTCCAGGAATCTTATGAGATATACAGTGTTGGGGAGTAGTTAACTACAAGTAGCGTAGCTACTAACTTAACTACATTTTTCAGTAGCTTGGCAGTAGCTCAGTTGCTTTTTAAACAGTGTTTCCAGTAGCTAACTACTTTTTGCAGCAAGTAGCGGTGTAGCGCGAGCAAAAGCTACATTGCTACATTGTCGAGCCTGCGCAAATCAGCGCGATGCAAGGATATTCTTCTTCTTAGATTACAAACTCATTTTTTGCACATTACCGCCACCTGTTGTTTAATCACGCATCTTGCGGCTAACGGTTCACTGACGTACAGAAGTGGGTTGACACACCCATATTATGATTATATAGCAAGATGTGACGGCAGATTTGGAGGATGGAGAAACAACTAACGTTAATTACCCATGGCCTTATTTGTCCAAATTCAATCAGTATTTTTGAGAAAATGTTCTACATGCAATTTACGTTGGATGTATATTTCGTTCTTGCAATGGTGTAGGCTATTTGTTGCAATTTGACAGTCAGAGATAATTTAGTGTTGTGTGTAATAAAACAATACTCTTTGAAATCGTAATTGCATTGCCTTGTTTTAAACACTAAATATTTTACTTAAAACATTCCTCAGACACTTATTCAGTTATTTATAATTTACGTTGTTCAAAAAGCAAAAGTAGTTTCAATGTAGCTAGCTACTTTTTGATTGTAACTTGTAGTGTAGCTAACTACTTTTTAAATGGGTAGCTTGACTGTAGTTAAACTACTTTAAATTATGAGTAGCTTGTAGCTTGTCAAACTACAGTTTCAGAGTAGCTTCCCCAACACTGGAGATATACTGTCGAGAACGCATGGTCCTGGAGGCATGCAAATATTTATCAGAAAACACCGAGGAGATGGACTGCCTGAGGTAACAGAGATCTGTCTGTTTCTCTCTGCCAGTGTCTCCGTTTCCTGTATTTTTCTCTATTTTCAGACAGACACAGAAGGTGCAGTCATGGAATAGTCTCTACTCATCTTAATTGAAGCCTTGGCCAAGCAAGTGTGCTAATTTTAGTGGCCGTGTTCAAATGCCACATCCTTCATCCAAGGTCAAATAGAATCTATGGGCTGTGTATTGCCATTATTAACTCATAAGACAGAAAGTGGATTGGCAACAGTGCCATCATTTTGTCTTGATGATGAAAAGCCTGATGATAACTGTGATTAGTATAAATTGACTGTAATTACTGTGGCAGACTTTGTGAGATTAGCTTGTATTTTAGTCTTCCCTGAGATTGAAATGAGATATGGAGAAGCTGACAAAAGCTGTTGAAAATGTCTTGCATCTTAATCAGTGATGTTTAACCAAGACATCTTTGTCTGTTGTATTATTGTAGCCTAGTATATGCATTATACTGTATATACATGATTGTCAAAATCTTCTCTAACCTCTCAGAGTACATTAGCTTGCTGGACTGATACGTTATAGCGCAAGTATGCATAGGAGTATGTTAGGATTACTTTTTTGTCTTACTTTCTGTTAAATAAGTACAAAATAGGACTTTTAAAAAACAAATGCATTTGTATCTTTTTAAACACATTTGTAAATGATTGTAATTTATTTAATATACTATATTTATTTTGGACATGACTAAATAGTTTGAAACCATGATTTGTGATTATTTTCTAGCAATAAGCCTCACGTTAACATCAAGAAAATAAAAACACAATTTACACATATTTGTGAATTGGTTGGTTGCAAAGTAACAAGGTTGCAAATGTAACCAAAATTAAACAATTTTTCAGTATGACTAGCAAGTTTGGGACCATAATTTGATTAATAGCCATTGATACATTTATACTTGCCATAAAACAAACAAAATAAGTTTTATCTTTGATCTGGATACTTCTGGTGTCAGGCTTATATGCGATATTTTGATACATTTAAAATTTGTGTTTGGTGCTTTTATTTACATAATGGGACGCCAATTTTAACTACGTTTGTGGAAAGTGCCTTTCATTAGCAAAGTTTCGGTCTCATGACCTTCATCGAGGTATATGCCAGATGAAGGTCATTAGACCGAAACATTGCTAATAATATATATATTTTTTGATATTGCAAGCATCAGAGTGCGGGATCAACAAGTTAGTTACACAACAATTTTTTATGCAAACTTGGTTATTAGAAAACACTTATTCTTTTCATCAAGCATCATTATCATTGTTTGTGGTAGGGGTAGTCAATATGGCAGCAGACAGGATTGACTGGTAAATTTTAGACTATGGTCTCTATTGCAGTTACGTATAAGCTTGTTTTTTAATAAAACAATTTAAACGATAATTGCAACTATAAAGACTTATAAAGACCAATTCTGAGGGACTTTATAACTCACAATTGCAAATAACGCAATAGTGACTTTACAACAATAGTGAAATTGCAACTCGCAATTGGAAGTTAATAATATATCACACAATTTGACTTTATAACTCACAATTGCAAGTTTAAATCACACAATTACAACTTTATAACTCATAACTGCAAGTTTATATTCATGCAATTCTGCAATTCATAACTTGCAATTGCAAGAAAAAAGTCAGAATTGTGAGATAAACAATCTTCCATGGTTATGTTCTTTGCAACTATCCCCGCCTTTGCAGCCATCCTCGTAAACACAGTCGTTGATGTCTTAAGTGAATATAAACAGTTGAGAATGAAAATGCATGTGAATCAGTATATTCGATCTGTGCATTCTGTCTTAAAGTGACAGCAGCCTAATACCTGTTGTCTTTGTCATTTATGTTAATCAAACAACAAATGAGAGAAAATCTCTCACTTCTGTTAACTGGATCACTTTTGTAACTTTAAGAGTTGTATATTCGTAACAAAATGTATATTTCATTTACACTGTGAAGTTTTTTTATATGAAGTTTTTTTTGATTACGTTACACAATTTGTGTAATATTTCTAGTTCTTGAGGTTTTTCAGGTAGGTCTATTTAAGTTGTGTTCTTTGTCCTATAGTAGTTTGTTTTCCTACATGCTTCTAATTACTTTCTTTGCTCTTATTTTATGATTTTTTTATTTATTTTGTCAGGCTACTTTTCGTTTTTTGTGATATTGAAAATGGTGACAAGAATTTTAAAGAGGCTACATGCGTTTTCCTGAAATTTAAACTCGCGACTGACACCATGTAGCCCAAAAAAAGAACTGCTCTTCCTTTCTGCCCACAGCGCGTGCTGGTACGTGACACACGTACATCCGCTACATGGAGGTCAACATTATGTTTACAGAGGTAAGAACAGTCAAATACATATATTGTTTGAGATAAGTGTTCTGCTTGCGACTCGAGTGTAGGCTACTTGCTGACTAGCGGTGGTGGCAGAGTGATCTGAAACGTTTAACATGAACGCGCTTGACGTTACATCCGCAGACAGGGCGGGAAAAGTCAGAACTCGACAGAAAATAGGAAAAATAGGATACAGGCTTATAGGTGCACCCACTGTGAGTGGACAAGGTGTCGGTATGCTCATCAGGAGATGTTTGAGCTCATAAATGGTAAAATAAAAAGGCTATTGTTGCGTTTATTTTGGGGAAAAGCTGCATATAGCCTCTTTAATTGTATCAAACATTTTGATAGCATAAAAACCTTATTTTAAGCAACAACTATATTGTTATTTATATTGTTATCTTCAAATACAGTTTCTCATATCAGTGACATAAGATTTTGTCCGAGTGGCAAATGTTAGTCAAAAGATCCGTGCAATGCAATTGCATTGCGTGATTAGCATTGTGATGCCTGTCATAAGAGTGATGCAGTGCTGTTAATCAGAGCTCTGTTCTGAAGACTATTTGGGCCCACTTTAAACAGAGAGAACTGCAAAAAACAATGTTGCATTCCATTTAAAAAAAAGTCCAAATGTTCCATTGATCGATACTTTGAAAATGCAAAACGTGTCACCAGCCAATTTTTAACTTAAATCTCAAACAGCCTGCCAGCCCTTGTGAAAAAAATACAAAGTCTTTAGCATTCTTTTACAAAGAGTACTAATTATGGAAATTGTATACTTCAAAGATTTTATTGATCTGACTAAAGCTATTATTGATCTACTAAAGCTGTTGTATGAGAACGGAGCTGAGCTGTATGATGACATCTTCCTTTTCTTTTATAGATAAAATGAACTAAGTTAAAAATTGATGATCTTTACACTGGAACTGAATGAACACTGAACAACAGCCGAAATGCACCATTTTCATGTTTATCCATATGAAGCTGCTTTGAAACTATCTGTATATTGTAAAAGCACTATATAAATAAAAGTGACTTATGGACTTGTGGAATGTGTACCAGATGTGGGCCGGTGTGGTGACGAGATGGGTCCGCCCGAAGAAATGAGTCCCTCCTTAGGACCCAAGCGATCCGATTGGTTCAAAGCTAGTTTTATGGGTAATCGCTTTAGTGCCTGGTTACAAATCACTTTATTATAAGAGACGTTTGACGTACGTTATAACGAGTCATTAATTTATTCTAACTTATATGTTTCATATACTAGTATATAACCGAAGCTGTAGATTGTAAATTTAAACATTTCTCATTCTTGATGTTTTTTAGTTAGCTTAGCATAGCATTCATCCGATGATTCGTGCTAGCTGAGGTTTACCGCAGCTTATACTTGCCTTACCGTATTCGAAATGCAATTATAATGGTCACTGTTTTTGTCTTAATAATCAGCGTGATATGTTGATAATATGAATTGTTTGTAGCCTTGATTACAAGTTAGCGAGAACATATTTAGATCAGGCATACTACTGGCATACTATGGGGTCCTAAGGGGGACTCATCTCGTCACCACACCGGCTCTACTGTAGGCCGACACTATGCTGCTGTCTGGGATATGATAACAAATTTCCTAAATTTTCCAAATAAGAAACCGAGTGTTATTTAAGTTCTTTAAAGCTACTCTTTTAACTCTTTTAGTTTATTCTTAGCTAAAAACACCTAGTTCTTTCAAAAATATATGCGCTCATTAATGTATATTTACTTTGTTCAAGTAATAAAGTATTCTCGTGAGTGTATAATACGTCATTGAAAATACATACGGATAAGGGGTTCTAATGTCGGTCGCCATGTTGCCCCTCCATCTTGAAAGTACATTAGCCAAAGAGGGACATACCCGTTAATTCAAGCTTCGCCTTTCGCGTTTACGTTTGATTTACACTCATGGACGAGGTCGAACTGGAAGCCATGTTAATCTTGGACTACATTGGCCACCGTAGGAGTTAAAAAACGAAATCGGAATTGAGAGGAACAGAAACGAATATTCACTGGATGGTCATATACCTTATCACTGCTAGATGGGGGTAAAAATCACACAATGTAGCTTTAAGGAAGTTGTTAGCATTATATATTATGAAATACCACAGATGAAAAACTGAAGCAAATCACATAAATTAGCTTGTCATGGAACAAAGGCTGAAGAGACAGTGTTTGTTGATGGGGATGGACAATGGCGATGGGGTAAGGGGCGGTGCAGACCGAAATGTGAGGGCACAAAGAGATGCCGTCACTGCGCTCACTGACATTAAAGA
>JAQIUQ010004701.1:472500-487800 GCA_030378365.1 Hybognathus amarus
GAGGGCTTGAGACAATGCACCGAAGAACACCCCATTCGCCTCTCCATTGCCCCTTTATAAATATGTTTAGGTGAAAAAAGTGGGCCTAAAGACAACAGGATGGATCTACCTTAATGTTATGGCCAGCAAGTGTTTCGGAATTCATTACCCTGGGGTAACGAGTCATCATAAGAGCAAAGCCCTGGCCAAATATCGACCTGCGCAGAGAGGTTACAAATTACAGCATAACTACTGAACAAACCCAGAGAGACACTGGCTTCCGCTGGCTTTCCTCCATTTAGACGATAGACTGGAGAATTTGAAGATGGCAGATGTAACTGCTAACACCTTTTGCTACAAATTGAGCTTGGTTCCTGAACTGATAAATACCGCACAGTCCAACTATGAAGTAGAATGCATTGAAATCCTAAATGATAAGCCTGAAAAAGTCCATGTGGGATTAATTAGCAAACAGGAAAACATCCCCTATTCCTGTGCTCTGAGCTCCGGTGTTACCGGTGCCCCTTAACACATCTTTGAACAGAGTCGAGGATCCTTGAACACAACATCTCCACCAAGTCAGCCTGATCAATCCAAACATCTCCAATGACCGTGGTTGTATTGAGAAGCGAGCTGATTGTTTGGGGGCCAAGGGGTTTCTTGCTATGCAACCAGGGTTAATTTTAGAAGCACTCTCTCACACCTTCAGTGATTGCTTACCATTCTAACCAACAGCATCTTTGACATAAAATACTAAAATGTGAACGATAAAAATATTGTTACAGCAACTGGTAATGTTATAATTCTGCAATCATGGACATATGACACACTCATCTCTGACAGATATTACGAATCCTTACATGACTGAAATGCACACTGAATCATGTTTTCTGTGAAACTGTTTTTAAACAATAATATTGTGAACCATGCTATAGGTACAAATACACTTTGAAATAATTCGTATAATGCTTTGAATGGGTAGTTCAACCAAAAAATGATGTTATTAATTACTCACCCTAATGTCGCTTTAAATCACGCAAGCATTTGTTCAAAGATCTTTTTGTTAAAATCTGAGAGCTTTCTGTCCCTGCATTGACATTCTCACAACTACTAGTACTTTGAGCTTCGAAACTTTCGTAAAACTAATCCATATTAATTGTGCTGTTTAGTCCAAATTTTCTGAAGAGACTATCGCTTTATATGATGAACAGATTGAATTTAGGCTTTTATTTAACGTGCTATATAAACATTGATCATTGAAAATTAACAGGCGCGAAAATAAACCTCTTGTGGAAGTTGAAACGTTGATATGTCGCGCGTCAAGCGAATATGTTTGGGCTTCGGTTTACCTCAACTGATGTGTTGATCAATGCTTATATGTGAATAAAAAACTAAATCTGTTCATAAAGTGATTGAAAATTTGGACCAAACTTCTCATTTCATATAGATTAGTTATGATCTCTTTATAAACTTTTTTGAAGCATCAAATGTCAGTTGCTTAGATGTCTATGAAGGGACAGAAGCTCTCAGATTTCATTAAAAAGATTATCATTATTGAATTCCAAAGATGAACGAAAGTCTTCAGAACAACATGAGCGTGAGTAATTAATGACAGAACTTTTATTTTTGGGTGAACTATTCTTTCCAAAAACAAGAAAAAAGACTTGTGTGGATAATCTGCATTGCATCGTGTAATACTAATAAACATAAGTACATGCATTGTGAAATGTTAACAAAGTTACCTGAAGTCTGGATTCCGGTTGGGTTTGAGGCCATAGAAGCCAGCAGACAGTGTCAAGAGCCATGTGGAATGAAATTCCCATTCTCACACTCTAAATACGGAGCTGACCAGTGAATCTGAGTTTTGTCGGTAATATAACTTTCTCCACTGCGCACAGACGCGTCAAAAGAGGCAAAATCTTGACTCAGCACACGTTTTTGGAGATGGGTCTTCTTTTTATTTTTATGCTCATGGTACCACTCTGTATCTGTCGTTCTGTTTTTCAACATATGGTGGGCAGTGCTGGACAAATCCTGGAGAATGATCTCTCCAGCTGCCCGTGTGGCCTGAAGGTAAACAGGTGGCCCGTCTGGAGGGAACTCGGCGCTCAAGGTGATCACTGCTCGATGGATCTTGAGGTCTCCCTCAAGGATACTCCTGACCAGAGCGTGGTACCACTCCATATCGCGCCTGGGGCTCTGATCTCTGGACCTGTTCGTTTGCAGGATCATGTTGAGGAAGTTTGTGGCGTGAAGGACCGTTTCCAGGACGCTGCGCATGGAGTGATTCGCGTCTCCGCGCGTCCTTCCCGCAACACCCCAGCTCATATCTCCTTGAGCAGTTGGCGTGTTTTAAGGTGGAGGAATCCCCCGTGTGAAGAAACGCAGTCACCACTTTGGGTACCTGCTCCTCAATCTTCTGCGCTAAACCCGAATGGGGCTTCCGGAGGTGCGCTTGCTCGTTGCTGTGCGTATTATAAATTAGCAGCTTTCCTTTTAGGTCCCAATCCTGTTCCGCATGTCTATAATTTGATCCTATAACAAATCCGACTTGCAAGAGTAACGATATCCAGATTATGGCCATATCCCTCAATCCCGCTCTTTTACCTCACCAGCTTCAGTTCACCAAATCTGATGCGAGAAATCACAGCTGGAATGAATCAAATCAGCAAAGCATTTTCACCTGTGGATTTCCACGCATTTCTACCACTTGATTGCTGGCCTGAAGACATTTATTGTATCGGTAATCCCTTTCCCCTAAGGTGCATTGGTGTTGTTTGTGTAAGTGATGCTGGTTTGGTCTTGTATCTTCTTGAATGAGCGCAGCAGATGTGTAGGATCCCCGATGCTCTCCTCCCAATGTGATGCTAGACCACAACAGACGTGATCGAATGAGAGAAAAAAATCCTATTTTTCGGAGGTAGGGAGTCAGTACTTCACACTTGGATGACAAACACACTCCGCCCTCTTTCCTCCACTCCAGTCTTAAAGCATGAGAGCGGCAGAAACCATTTGCCACAACATCTAGTGATGTCCGATTCGCGAATGGATCGTTTATTGAACCGGTTCGGATGTCAGAATCGTTCGTTCGGAGCACTTATCCAGTTCTCGGGTTGCGAAGCGGCTGCATTGAATTGCACTGTTCTAAAGAACCGATTCGGGAAATGAGTCGGACTTCCCAACACTACTAACGTCCCGTCTTCTTCATCACCTTATAGGGTTTGGGAAAGTGCCCTTGATTGGTGTATGGCCATTTCTGCTGTCAGTCATTTGACAGAGGGCGTGTTTGTAAAACTGAAGGAGCTATCCAGTGCTGAAAGGAAAAAAAACACACATTGTAAAACGACGATAAATCACATTAAGGTTTCGGGTTTCGGCAGAAATAGATGCTCGATGGGCAGGATTACATTTATAAAGGCTCTGCTATAAATGTCAACTCAAAGCGGTTTAAAAGATACACTGCACTGAGACAAGCGTTGCTAGGTTATTTAATTATGAGCTCGTATTGGGAGGAAACGATAAAAATGGAACGCCGTGGTTGTATCATCACAATAAACAGAACGCGTTCTTGTTTTCCGTCTGCTCTGTTTTTAATTGTTTGTCAATGTCATGCGTTCTTGACGTCTTCCTCGTTCTGTTATTTCTATGCTTGTCTCGTTAAGACGCCCTCAACTGTTCAAAACGTGCTTTAAACCTCTGCGTTCGGTTTCATTCAGTTGCGTTACGAGCGTCTTTGGTAGCGTTGCGTCGCGTCTCGTTGTTATAGCGTTTCGCGCGAAGAGAGTCGCTTTTATTTCTCCGATCCGGGTCTAGTTAAACCCGGGTCTCGAGATATGGCTACTTCGTTCCGTCTGCGCATATTATTTGGTCTTTGTATACATGCGTCAGACGGACCTTTGCGTCGCGTTTTGCTCTTACTTACAGCGCTGCGGTTTAAGACGCTGTATCAAGTTTTAAAGTTTCAAAACGCGCTACGCTGTTTGAACGCAAAAATGCGTCATGTGTTGTTTTAAATTCAAGCCAATGCTGGAATACCCCTCAAGCATTGATTCTTGAATTAAACATATACAAGCTGAACAAAGCTGTTTGCTTCTAGGAGACATCCAGTGCGCAGCTCTGCTTGTCGCTCACTAGGGGGAATACTGCAGTGAAGCGAACAGCACAGGATGAATGCGTGCGATTGCGTGAGGATGTGGATCATGGTGCAATATGAGTCATCATCGCCGCACGAGCGCTTAATCCAGATCTGTAAACAATGAGATGTTCAGAGCGGAATCTAAACGGGTGCGTCAGGGGCGCAAATGACTCAAGCGTCTAAAGGAACTGAAATGTCGCATATTAAAAAAAAAAAAAAAAAACAATCGTTGATGCCATCACTGATTGCAGAGGTAGCCTACATGGGTCGAGCTTACCAAAGCTCCTCGTAGAAATTCAAGATTCTGAATCAAATGAGCATAAATTGACATGATATTTGCACGTAATACAAGATGACAAGATAATTTGGTGATGTTATAATATAGCCTACTGATCATGCATAGTACACTTGTGTTATGAATTATTTATAAGGGAGACAGGGGCTTGTGGTCATACGGGGAACTTGTCACAAGGGATATAGTAATTGCACGTTTTAGGTCAAAAGTCTGACAACATGCTTTATTTCTTTGCCAGTGTCATTGTATTTTGGTTCTGAACACCATGACATTATTATAAATTGAAACACATTTGTGCAATATCATATTACACTAAAAGAAACTGTTAAACTTTTAGGCTGCTGGTTAAATAAACATTATGCACACTTGTTGTTTGAATATAAATGAACTGTGTGGAAAGGCTCGTTTGGTGTCTATATTATGGTAATCAAATGTTTTGTATTTCATCATTTTAAATTCAGACTAAAAGCCAAACATGCCATAATAGCCAATAAAACTTATTTAAAATTCAGAGAGTAGCCTACTTTTTAGAATATATTTTATATGACAACTTAATTCGTGTGGAAGCTCGTCTCTGTGTATATGTATACATTTTGTTTCCTGGCAATAATAGTGGGAATATTAAGTGGATTTTTCTATATAAATAAAACCAAAAAGTAAAGTAAACAAACTTTTAAAATAAACACTGTGAAATATTCATCAAAGTAAAACGTGTTTCCTAGCCTTGTAACCCCTATTTAAACACACATTTTCAGTACTTCAGCTGGAGACAACATCAAAAAAGTCCACTGCAAAAGGATTTGCCTTTAAGCAAACTTTTGTTTGATTGCATGGCTTGAAAATGCATCATGTCAATATCCCTCCCTTTTCTTGTATTGTTACAGATGTAGGCTTTAAGGCCCCTTCACACCAAGCACGATAACTATATAACTATAAAGATATAATTCTAAAAATCGTTCTCCATATTAAAGAATATCAGAGTTCACACCACAGCTATAACGATAAAGATATGAGGAACGATATCGTTGGGATCACTTTCAGAACGATTTTTTTTCCAGCTGTCCAACGATAAAACACTGACAACCAATCAAGACTCGTGCATTTAAAATGGCAGATGACATTGCAGAGAAGTTAATCGTCGAGGTACAATAAATAAATAAATAAATAAATCCTCCACTGTTTGACAAGTCAACCCAACTTTTCAATACGCTAAAAAAGATGGATATGGAAATATGGAAAGCATCCTGGGAATAAACGGTGAGAAGTATTCACAATGAGATTATGCAGTTTGTGTTACAAAATTACCTCAGGTAGGCTATCCAGCGCTAGTTGACAACATTGCTGAAGTAGGCTACTAGGTGATTTTATCCCATCATTGAATCCGTGAGCTAAATCCAGATTACACTAGACACGCTAGATTCACTGTTTAGTTGTTGTGTTGCGCTTCCAACACCGCTCGTCTTTTAAGGATATCGATCGTGTACCCAAAACAAAAAGCGCCTGCTTTTCCTTTTGATATCTGTTTGTAACGTAAAGCAACAGCAAGTCATTTGCGCGCGCGTGCGTGCTTAGAATAAAAAGAATGTTATCGGTCGTTGGTGTGGACGCATAGAGTTATCTTTATCGTTATCTTTATTGTTATCGTGCTTCGTGTGAACGGGCCTTGTCTATGTTTATAACAAATGATCTTCAGGGACTGTTGTGTGACCTGCTTAGTGGTTCTGTTGTTCAAATCTCTTCTGAGTGTCTGAGTCTCCCTTTCCCTCTGTTTCTTTGTCTTTTTTCAGGAGTTTATGGAGTGTCATTCATATGCAGGCAAGAGGCAGGGAGAAGACAGGTGAGACCAGGGATGACTGGAGAGTGTGGCCACCAGAGGGTTGTGTCAGACCCAGAATTTGATCACATGCATTTGGCAGCCATGTAGAATATGTCAATTTGTGTAACATCTGCTGCACCTCACAATTTTTAATCAGAAACAGTTTATATAATTGATTAAATGTGTACATAAACACATTTTTGAACTAAAAATCCCATTTACTCACATCCCTCAAGAGCCCTATAAGGATCCAAATACACCTTCAGGAGAGGCTAAGAGAACTCCCATCTCCAAGTCCCAGGGCAGACACAAAAGCTCAATGGCATCAGGTTTTAAATAAAACAGAACGTTCATTTGAAAAATAATTGTGGGACATAGATACACAGAGGCATCTCACAAGGGGAAAAGGCCAAAATTAAAAGACAACCTCCATTACCCGACTCCCAATCAAAACACACGAGAAAATGGGTTCAAAAACAAAGATCATCCACCTCCCTACAAATGATACCACATATAAATGGTCAAGTTAGCAAGTAAACTTAATGTCTCACAATGGCCACTTAACATCTCACATACACAAGAATTAGCTGAAGCACACACAGCTTTTCAATTTTTACCTGACACTAGGCAAAGCAACATACACAAGATAAACAACAATCACTAGGACCAGAAGATGACCAACATGGAAAGCCTCAGTCTTTTTTCTTTGCCTATAGTTCACTGGGGCTGATTCCGAAATCGCCCCCCCCCCCCCATTCCCTCAAATAGGGTATTATTTGAGGGGACAGCCATTTGTGGTGTCCAAAACCATTGTGGACATTATTGAGTGCACTCATTTCTATCCCGTATTGCACCACAGGGGTGATTTCAGGGATTCGGCCTGGGGCTTGTTTGATCGTCCACCTAACGACCTGGGACTGGATTCATGTGGAACTCATGGTGCTGCAACACATTCCCGTGCCCAGGCAGTTCATGTGACTTTTTTGACCATATGTCAACATCGATGCAACGTTTTTGGGCCCGTTTGATGTCTTTGGCTAGGTGACGATAGGGCGCTATCGCCAATCGCTGCAACCGACGCTTCTGGCGTCAGGTGTTGATGGCAGCAGGTAGGTTCAGGTCTCGGGGCCGGGTTCGGATTACATCGTGTCAATCATTAACCGACAACCAAGGGTACCCTAAAACATCGGAGGTTGACGTATGGCGCGAAAACGTCAGTCACACGACGCTATGGGATGAGGCAACGGGCTGGATCCCTGTTGGCGGATGAACAGTGGGAGAAGCAAACAGTTGCAGATCATTCGTGCAAAGGGAGTTATTCTCAATATCAGGTGCTCCTTGTTTCTGAAGTCCCTCAAATGCCTTGGTTGTGGTCGTGAGTCTTTCTTCTGGGACATGAATCTCACAATTTTCCTCATTTCAATGATTCCGTACGGCAGCATCGACAAAATAAGGCGACGAGGCCTGGTTGTGTCGAGCGTCAAGTGTGTTGAAAGTTGTGGGGTATGGTTCGGGTGTGACATTTCTGAAACACTTTCAAGGGCGGTGGCCATGGGCGAGCACGCTGATCCAGCAAGCCAAATCAGAGCAGACTGCACTTTTCCAGAATGAGGGGTCTCGACCAAGCCCCTTTTCCACCAAAGCATTTTTGTTAGAGCCGGTCGTCGTGGAGCCGGTGCCCTGCGCAGTGAACCGGGTTCTTTGTGTTTCGAACGGCGCGAAGAGACCAGGTCTCGGCAACCGGGAAAAACTTGGTTCCAAAGTCTCGGCACCCAGCTCTTTGCTGAGGCTCGAACTGTTCCTGCACCGCCAATATGACCGCTAAAGAGGGCTGCGGTGCTCAGACTGTGTTCTGAAACATCTTTTCTCAGACCATAATTAAAGGTATCGCAAAGCCAAAGAGAAACATTTTTACGAAACACGAATGGTGTCCGCTTTTGAAGGTGCTATGCTTAGAAGTTGGCGTAACGCAGTCTCTATTTTTTTGTTTTGTTTTATTGAAAACGTTATAAGCAAAGAAGAAAACGGTCGCAATATAGAACATCTAGATGGAAAGAAAAAAAAAAGACACAAGACTGGGAGTAATAGACTACTATCAGAAAAGATTACATATGGAAGGGAAGGTTTACATATTTCAATTGTTACTTGCAAGCGTTTCTAGCTACTGGCGATATGGCGACAGTACACAGTGACGTAACGAGCGTTACCTGCGGCACTCTCAGTCAGTGGAAAAACAAACAGGTTCTGTTCTCCAGGTTTGCGATTTGAACCAACTGCAGTACCAACTCTGATACCAGCACCAGTTCCGAAACAGGTCTTTTTTGGTGGAAAGGGGTAATGCAGAGACAGGAGACTAAAAGGTGTGTTTGCAGAGGTGATCGTGCGATCGATCAGATGCATGCATTTGGTGTGAGGCACATGGTTCAAATGACTGTAAGAGCACCAATGTGTCCGCTGAGCAGACCTTAACACCCTGAGTTGCTCAGAGGACAGGATTTCTGACATATATAGCAATTGTTATATCACTTTGGATAAACGTCAGCTAAATAGAATAAATGTAAACAAATGTATTGTCACATTGTTAGTCAAGGTGTGGTCACAGTTTCCATTGAACTCTATTGGTAACAGACGAGCACGCATGCCATTACGTTGGCTTGATACTAGCGCGCAGCCTTCAGCTATTGCATCTTCTGCCAATCAAATGCTCAACGTCCAGCGACATATGCCATAAATCACGTCATGGGTCCGAGTGCTCACAGCTCAAGTTTATTAGAGCGCTAGGTCGCTCCATGGTGCTGTCAAGACGCTTACTCTCTGTGAGTTAAAGCATTAACTCATATTGGCCTATTTGTGAAAGGGGGAGGAGCCATTGTGTGCAAGACTGGGGTTAAATGACTTATGGGAAAAGATTACATATCAAAGGAAAGGGTAAAAGACTTACATATTTCAATTGTTACTTGCAAGCGTTCTTCTAGCTGAGACGTATGGCGCGACGTACACAGTGAGCGTAACAGCGTCGTTCCTGGGCACTCTAGCCAGTGGTGAAAAACAAACAGGTTCTGCACAGGTTACGGAATTCGACTGACTCGCGAACCTAACTTCTAACCAGCACCAGTTCCGAAACAGGTTCTTTTTTTGGTGGAAAAGGGGTAACAGAGGCAGGAACTGGGAAAGGTGCTGTTTCCAAAAGTTGATAGTGCAGTGGATAAGGTGCAGTGCCTTTGGTGTGAGCGACCTGGGTTCGAATCCACTGTGAGACACCTGCTGAATGTGTCCCTGAGCAAGAGCACTTAACACCTCAGTTGCTCCAGAGGCGTGCGACCTTTGGACATATATAGCAATTGTTATGTCGCTTTTGGATAAAAGCATGAGCTAAATTAATAAATGTTAATTAAATGTCATTGTAGCATTGTTTAGCCAAATATGGTCACAAGTTTCCATGGGACTCTCATTGGTAACAACGGAACTTGCATACCATTAGTTTGGCTTGAATCTTAACCGCAGCCTTCAGCTTATTGCATCTTCTGCTCCAATCAAATGCTACTCAGCGTCCCGTGACAGATGCTACTGGCAGCGTTGTGTTGGACGTACGCTGAAGCGTTAAAGCTTTTATTAATGGCGCTAAGGTTAGCTTTCCACGAGTTTGCTGTCAAGAGACGACTTGCTCTCTGTGAGACTTGAGGGAAACTTCTATTGGCTATTTGAAAAGGGGAGGAGGCCGTTCAAATGGCCCTGATTTATCAATCTTGCGTAGAAACGGGTGTATATGTTGGCATAGGATTTGTGCTTACACTCCTCTTCACCCCCTGATTTATGAAGCTGTGCGTGCGCTTTGAAAATGCAGGTGTGACGCAATGCCTGCCTTTGATGAGTAGGCGCGGCCGAAGGCACGATCGTCATTCAGAATAACACACCCCTGAGGTGTTCAAGTGCTCACGCTCCCCCACGCCCTCATTTTATGCCATGGACACGTGGAAGATGGCAGGAGAGAAAACTTCTCCCGGTGAGGAGCCGAAATGACCTGTCACGGTGCATTATGTTACAGCACGCCCTTTTGAAATTGGCATTCAGTTTCAAATCCACGTCACATGTATAATGGTGATGATGATGGAGGATGATGATGTGAAGTGCCATTCATTCACATTAATAGTTGCATGACAATTTGTAGATAGTGGCCTATTCTTTCTTACTATTGTGGTTTGTATTAATGAGCGCATACTGTTGTTTAGAAGACGGATGTCGTTATTATTATTATCAGTTAAAAGAAGAAGAATGTATTTTTTATTATTTTGTCAGCTCTCTGGATTATTTTTTGTCATTGGAAGCATTTCATTAGGCTACCGAATGCCAGTACGTGTGCACCTGCCGGGATAATCCTGAAGCGTCAGGGTGAGAGCAGGCTCGCAACTGGGAGGATTACATATGCTTTACAAATCAGAATGCTTCGGTTAAAGTTACACAAATTCAACATTTGAAGTCCATGTATGTACAAAGATTCAACACTGAAGTTTATCCACTGCTATGTTGCTTTTTTGTTTGTTTTTTTACATTGGGTCATCACAATTGTTTGTAGTATCTTTAGTTTGTCAGGTGCGACTTTTGTGGTGTTCAGGAATTTTTCGTAGACTGGGACACCACCTCCTGAGCTGGTGTAGGGAATCGAGGCCGTGCCGTACGCCCACGTCCATATCTGATGATCTCGTACTCACCATGGTTTTTGGGTGTACGCTGGAAATTTGGTGTACGCACCTTTTGATAGATGGGGGCCACAGATGTTCCACTCGGAGCACTTCCCTGTTCGAGGTGGAAATTATGTCAGATGCGTCAGTACAAATGTGTGTGTTCCAAGGCACTTTATTGGGCCTTTAAGATGCTATAAAGATCATCATCTTTATTTCTGTGAAGCTGCGTGAAGTGTTTTGTGAAAGCTCTGTACAATAAAATTGAGTTGACTTAAAGTGTATTATCCGTGTCCTATAATTTGCATAATTTCTAATTCTGTTTTAGTAAATAGTTGAACCTGTATTCTCATTTTGAAAATGCCTTCCATTATTATAGTAATCTTAAAATAGTTTCAGAGGTTTCAGTCTTTGACCAGTTAAGCAGACAGGAGCTCTACTTGAATGACTAAATAGCTGACCAAGATGGCCGCTGTGTGAACAGACTTCCCTTATGAAGAGGTGTACTTCAAGTAACGTTTTATGAAGTATACTTAAGGAAAGTCTTAGACCTTAGATTTCAAAGCTCAAGGAAAATTCGACTCTTAGTTCATCACCCCTTTAATAACCTGTCCAAAAACCCAAAAACCTAAGGCAACAGGACATTTGTTATCTACAAAGGAAGCAATATCATTGTGTACTTTTAATAAGGCAGACTCCGTACTGTGGTGAGACCTAAACCCGATTGAATTTTTTAAGGACAGAGTTGTTTTCCATTAAGGGTTTTAACTGTATAAAAACAACTTTTTCCAAAACTTTAGAAAGAAATGGAAGATTAGAAACAGGTCTAAAATTAGATAACGCTGTGGGGTCAAGGTTAGGTTTTAAGAAGAGGCCTAACCACAGCATGTTTAAATGCAGATGGAACGGTTCCTAAGACTAAGACAGCTATTAATAAAAACCACAAGCCCAGGCCTCATAACATTAAAAACCAGTTTCAGACACTCTAGCAGGTATAATATCAAGTGGACAATTTGTACGGCTTCAATGACTTCACTATCTCACCAAGGGAAGATAAAGAAACTAACTCAAACTCCTCAAACACAGCAGAATGAGCTGGACTGAGCTAAAACTTTGACTTACTTTCACACAAATGATGATTATGGGGGCAGATTGTGAATATCATCTCATTTTTACACAGTTCCTTGCACAATACTATGGCCTCAAAACACCTTTTCCATAGTAAGCTTGGGTAACACTGTATATCGATAGTCCACAGACATTCTACTAAAGTAACTTTGCCAACTAACCATCATTAGAGCGTTAGTAAACTGTATGCTTAATATCCGCTAACTTTTTATTTTGATGGTCCACCAACAGAAATTCTTCTGACTATTATTAACTTGGCAACTACAGGTCAATTTATTCTACTAACCCGTAGTGATGTGACGTTCGGCACCGAGGCTTCAGAAGCTTGTATCAAAAAAAAAATCGAAACATCTCACGTGAAGCACTGTACCGGAGCTTTGATTCGTTTTGCCATAACCATGTGATCAGTGACGTCCGAAGCTTCGTTTTCGACACACAACCACGTGACTGCTTCATATTCTGATTTAAAAATAGCAAGCTTCGAGTACTCATGCGCATCGGTTAGTAGAATTGAGACCGACTCATGACTCTGGAACGACTGAGATTCACAGTTCACAAGGCACTTTCACTACCTAGCACTTCACTATTCCACAATAGTTTTATTTATTTTGATTATGCCTATATGAGCCTTGCCTATGAACTCATAGGTTTAGGACTACGGCTAAAGTTTTATGGCAGCATTTGTTGAACAGAGTTAATTTGTCCTATGTATTAATTATTTCATAAATTAATTAATTTAGTTCATACATTGTGTAAAAATCAACTGAAACACTGATGATTTTTTATAATTGATTTGTGGTTTTCATATAGCACAAAGTGATTTATTACATAAAACAATACAAAAAAATGGGAAAGGTAGCTTTTCCACCTTTTAACCACAAGATGTCGTTAGTGTGCACCGTGTTGAAAAGCTTCGAGTAATCAACCAATTTACGAAATACCCCTTGAGGGGAAAGCCTCAGTGTCTTCATAACAGCTTCCTTTTGCCATCACTACTAACCCGAATCCTAACACCTAACCCTAACCAAACAGTCTGACAGTCTACTAATACTCTAATGACAGTTTGACATGTAGTTGCAAAGTTACTTATAGTTAGTAAAATGTTTAAAGTGGACTATCAAAATAAAGTGGACCATTTCACAAGATGTAAACAACACTGGCCCAGAAGCACTTCCTGCTTCATTTTTTAACACTACATAAAAGCTGGGATAAAATACAACCAAAAGAACATTTAAAACTGAATCAAAAAGTTAAACAAACATCTTTAAGATGTTTTCTTTACATGTGAAATAAAGAAAACAGTTACAAACTGAAACAGGAAGTGTTTCTGGACCAGTGTTGTTTACATCTTGTGAAATGGTCTATAACCATATACAGTAGATTTTCTTGGTAACTCACCAGGTACAGCACTGCACTTGCGATGTGGAGTCCGGGTAAGAGTCCTGTGAAACACAACTTATGATAAAAGAGCTCAAGACTTGTACTGTAGAAGTGTTACATGTGTGTCCTGTGTTTCCCCCATTCTTTGTGTATTTGGTTCAGTCCTGTTTCCAGTTTTCCCGCTCCTCGTTTGTGTTCAGTCCCTTCACCTGTGTCTAGTTACTTTGCCCCAGCTGTGCCTTGTTCCCCTAGTCTGTTCTCTGTGTTCTCCCTCACTCCTGGTTGGTTCTTGTTTATGTATACTGTGGTTTCTGTTATTCCTGTGCTTTTGATTAAATTCCTGTTGCCCCATAACCATAACAAGAAGCAAGTTAAAATGGCATGGTTGCTTCAGCAAATGCTTTTTTTTATCTCATGTTTGCTTTTGTTAACACTGCCAGTTAAGTTCACAAAACATGCATGGTTGTAACATGACCTGATTCCCATTCACCTCTTTTGTTTAAAACTGAATAATTTTAGCACCACTCTCTGGACATTTCACATTGAAACACACTGAAAGTGTAGGATGATAATACAAATAGGTTTTATACTTCATGTTGTTTTAATTTACATATAAAATACACATAATATAATATTCATATTCATATATATATATATATATATATATATATATACACACACAATGGGGCTGTTGAATGCTTGATTCTGATTGGTTGACAAACGTTCTAAGGTGTGCAATTCTCACAGCTAAAGTAGCTCCCGGCAGGTCTTGACCGCATTACAGTTCCATATTTTTAAAGGTATTTACAGCCTACATAGCTAAAATCTACAATGAGCACTGACCGATAGTCAAAAATAGGATACCAAACAACAAAATTTGTCACAAAATTACGTTTATTATGTATTATGCATTTATTGGTTATTACAAAACGGCATCACGATGTTGTCAGCGACTGCGGTGACGATTTTATCGATTTGGTGCAATTTCATTTCGAGTGATCGATGCAGGAAGTTAATACATTTCAAACTGTAACAAAATGCACACTTTCTCTGCTAAATGAACCTGATAAGAACATGTAACCTGTATATTACCAGAGAAATGAAAGGATTCAGACTGTTTTTTTATGTAATAGAAACGTCTCGGTTGTTACATAACCCTAACCTCGTCGGCAAACAATTATTTAAATTCTTTAAATTATATATACAATGTATCCCCACAAGTATCAATCACTATTGGACTACAATCCCCATCACCCTTGTTGGACTCATTATTCATTATCACACTCAGCTGTTCCCACTCACCTTGCTAGTGTCTATTATACCCTGTCTGTTTAATCACTTGTTCTGGAATCATTGTATTTTGTCACCTGTCTTGGTTTGGTTAAGTGTTTATTTCTGGACTGCTTACAAGGCCTTTGATCTTTTGCTTTTCCTGGATTTATAATTTACAGGATATCCAATAAACCGCACAATAGAACCTTTTGTGTGCATATCCACACTACTACAAGTTGTAAATTGCAGAACATTGTATTATAAATGTAATGAAAGTTTAACATTTATTTAAAATGAGATTTCTGTAAATTAACAGTAAACATTTTTTCTTTGATCAATTGAATACATCCTCAAGTTGTAGATCAAATGATATATTCTTTAGAACAACTTCTACTATTAATAATTTATAGTCTGTGAACATCCAATTAAAACTTTATGATCAGATATAATGATGGACAGACACTGATTTTCCATATATTATATGGATCTATAGATAGTACTCTATGACTATTCCCACAGGCTATGTTGGAAAACGTCACACAGTTTTTGAATGTTGCCATCCTTGTGGGCACATGGTTCTGTTGGTCCCCATGGAGGAAAATCTGCTCGATCACCG
>JAQIUQ010004702.1:0-13250 GCA_030378365.1 Hybognathus amarus
ATTCTTTTAGAGGAGGGTTAAAAAAGTTCAGTGCAACCTTGCTAACCAACGGTCTTTCTGAAAGGAAATACTTCAATTCGTCACAAATACTCCTTTTGTCACAAACTTTGCATTTTGCAGAGATTTCGTTATTTTAAGAAAAGTTCGACTCATGTTCGCGCGGTTATGCCAAAACTTCCAGTAGACGCTTATTTGTTGGTGATGTTCAGCGGTTTCTTCTTCCGGGTCGCGGACTGTGCAATATCGAAACTAGGAATTGAAATTTTTACTTTTGACGATTCTGGGGAAAAACTAAAAGTTAGTCCCGGTTCCAATTGATACTCTACTCTCGATACCCAACCCTAGTCAAACTGTGTGATGCGTGTGACGTACAACAACAGAAGCTTACGCTGTTACTCAAGTGAACTCACGCGAGAGCCCACAGAGAAGGAAATTATTAGTTGAATAAAGTCTGTTATTATGTTTGTTTATGCGCACAAAAAGTATTCTCGTCGCTTGATAAACTTCCAGTGATCCAGCTCTCAGATTTAATCAAAAATATCTTAATTTGTGTTTCGAAGGTCTCTACGGGGTTTTCATTTTTGGGTGAACCATCCCTTTAACTGTATTAAACGGATTATATAGAGAATTTTCATGTATTAATTGCTTTTAATTGGTCATTTAAATCTTGTAGTGGACTGATTACGCTTTTGTTTGTTTTTTCAGCTCACAATCTTTTTTTCACAAACCACGCATAAACGCTCATTATCTCAAAACTACAAAATTTTACATACATGCTGCTGACATATTATTGTAGCAGAGTTTGTACTGAATACAATGTAATAATACTTTAGCCATGAAAATGTCACAAGTAACAGAAAAAAGCACAAATGTCAGAACACCTCCAGGACATCAGACCCATAAGGGTTAAAGTTTTTCACGAAGATTATGCAATGTTCGGTACTACTAAACATAAAAATAAGAACTGCCCACAATTGTTTTTTATGTTTTTGTTTTATACCAAAATGCTGCTTATAATATGAAAATCTTTTTATATATAAAGATTTTTTTATAAAAAAATTTTTTATAAAGATTTTTACTTTATATTTATATAAGCACTTTAATTTGCACATTAATTAATTAGTGGTGGTTTACTTGCAATGTACACTTTAAATAACATTTAGTTTTTTGCAGTTTTTGAATTCTACGTAGAAGCCCGTTTAGAGTGGTTGGATTTTTTTTTAAACTATAGGCCTACTTATCTTGATTCATGGCTAAAATATCAGCTGTGATATTTGTGCAGTGCATATTCATTGTTAGCTGCAAAAGTGGAAATTCCTCCGAATTTTTTGTTGTTGAGGAAGTGAATTCGAAACTGGTTTTTTTTTTTTTTTGTTTGGAAAGCTCATGAATCATTCTTTATTGTTAGAGACCCCATGAAGTCGTATGATGCATGAGCTCCGTTTTCTTTGGTGTTGATGCATTTCCAGTTGAAACAGGAAATTGCATTGGGACAGCTGATCCCTTTTTTAAAATATACAGTAGTTTGTCACTGCCCTAGCAAAAATACATTGAGAAACCTCCTTTGCAATCATTGAGAATAGAAATAAAGTAAATACTTAAAATAATTGAAGTGTTCGCATATCCAAAGACACTTTGACAAACCAGGATTTGATTGCAATCCAGTCAGTCTGTTGAGTGAAAAATCATTTTGTACCCCTATGCTTATGATATACGCAGTATAAGATGAGTATTTTTGGTATGTTTTTGATTTAAAATATAAAATATTTTTTAATGCATAGCCTATACACTACAATTTATGATTTGACAGAGGCCTCTGAACTTTGTTCATAAAATAATCCTGAAACTAAATGAATCACAGTTTCCACAAAAAATCCGATCTGCTGTCATCGAAATCAATTACATTTTAAAATGCTTTAAAATAGAAAATGCTTATTTGTATAATTTCACAATATTACTGTTTTTACTGTATTTTTTGGTAATTAAACTGCAGCCTTGGTGAGCATAAAAAAACAAACAAAAAAGAACATGGCACCAAACATTTGCTGTATTACATGGTATTGTAATTTTAGGTGTGCATACAGTTGTCCTCATCAGATGCAACCAGTAACTTTACTCCAATTTTTTATTTATGTCGAGCCCCAGTGTGCATACATTATTGTTATTAGCACTTATCGCTAATCTTTTCATTCCAGTATGAATGTTCTAGGAAAGTGTGTGTATTTGGAGGTTAGTGAAGGATTGGTGGTGTAAAACACTTAACAAGAATGCACAGTATAAATCAGTGTTGGTCGATACATTTTGTAATTGAAGCAGTGCACTCTTTCCTCATTTACTTTAACATTAATTTAAGCAATTTTCATAAGAATTTATGTTTGGCGAATGGGCGTTTCATAGTTAAACTATAGCAAAATTTATAGTGGGAGAATTGTGATCTCAATACTGTAGACCTGTTGTTTTAAGAGTGCTAATCTGTAGAATTTGCCTATGAAAGACATAAGGAAGCTTATTGTTAGTGCTAATCTTTCCTTCTGAACTGGCTCGCAAAACTTAACTTCCTGTTTTACGTCACATTGGCCTTAACCACTGGAAATGTACTTCATATTTCTTAAGTGTGTGCTTGTCTTGTACTGATTTTTACTTTTTGTAGATGTGTCTTAAAGAATATTGAAGGCTGAATGATGTTTTAGTGTTAGCCTATGTCATTTACTGATATGTGTTGGTGTTAAGCCTTCATTAACACACATAAATGCCCCTGTGGACTTGAATTGATTTTTTTTATTTTACCTCAGGTGATCTCTGTACTCTGTCTTGCAGCAGCTTGTATGCCTGTCTTAATTTCATGTCTCCACATGTCAACCAGTAACTGTTGTGTGATTTCCTTTGATTGCCACATCAGGATTCTGACATTTCAATTGTGAAAAGTTATTTAGAAATGAAAACATTTGACACACACATCTGGCAACTTGCACTCATGTGCATGAAATGAAAAAGTTGAAAAAAAAAGAAAAAGACCCCTAGAGGTGTGAACTTTGCAATCTCTTCTTCACTTTAGAGAGGTTATTATAGTTAAACCATAACTCAAACTAAAAGCATACAAAAAAATGCCATCATTAGTATAATGTCGGCAGGCCAATATAAGGCATTTCCCAAACTATCGGTCTTCGGAAGTTATAATGGCCTGATAAATGAACATTAAAAAATAAAATAAAATCGGATCGAAACACGCTTGAACCATGTTATGAGTGTTGGAGTTGTATAGTTTGTCCACCAGAGGGCACTCTACACCGCTCCTGTTGGCAACACTCGTTGAGTTGGTCACGAGACATACATATGCAATCCCCATCAGTTCTCTTAACTCAAATAAGCACTGACAAAATTTGTGACTATCATGTCCAGTTTTGCTGCTGTTAAATAAGCCGAGAGTGAAGCGGAATTAGCTAGTAATAGTTACGTTCACTGCGTTACAGTGTAGTTTACTGACTGTCCTTTTAACTTTTGACAATGTGACTGAAGTATATTTTCTTTCCATAGCGCGTGACAGTTATAGCAATGAGACGCATCATCTCTCCTTGGCCTGTTATATTGAAAATGTATGTTTTACAATTTGCAGTATGATGTAATCCATTTAGTGGTGCACGATATATCGCCCGCCGATATAACATCGGCCGATTTGGTAATTTTTTTATGCATCGGTATCGTTCCGATGTCAAAATAGGGCCGATGTGGAACAGGCCGATGATCATTCCTATGTATTTGATGTGCGTGTAGATTTGAGTGTGGGGGCTGGGATGTGCGCAAGTCTGTTTAAAACGTCAAGCGCCTGAAGACTGGAACTGGCGCGCTGTTTTCTGTCAGCCTAATGCGTATTTTTGTCCTGCCAAAGCCATATTTGACCGGTAAGTGATGTAGATGAGTGACTGCTTCGCTTGTTTAACTGAGGGAACGAGAGAGTGAAAGCACCGGTTGTGCGCGTCGTCTTCAAACGTCTCTCTCCCTCACATGAGCATGTTTTATGAATTGAGTTGACTGAATAGACGAGAATACACGATGGTAAAATGTTTTTTTTCTAAACTACTGGTTGTGAATTGTGCTAAAATAGCATTGCCTTATCTTCTCTGAACAGCTTTCCACACATCAGATCAGATGACATAAACCACACTTTCAATAAACCAAAAAAAAATCTACCTGGTGATGAAATGTTTTCTGTGTCGAGAACTATAAAAAATAGGTTGAGACAAATCTAATGCGTTGTCCTAAACTGCCTGGATAATCACACAACATGTGCCGTGCTCCGTTAATGACACATCCGATTCGCGAACTAATGACTCATTTGAACCGATTCACTTTAATGAATGGTTAAAACAACTGATCTGTCCTTCACTGAACTCAAGAGACATAAATCGGAAACACTTTACAATAAGGTTCCATTTATTAAAGTGTACATTTATTAACATTCTATTAATATTAGTTTAATTTAATATTATAATATATTAAATATATATTTAATATTATTTAATATTAGATTTACTCCATGACAAAACCACCCAGCCCAGTCATTCTAGAATGATTCATTCTTTCCAAATAGAGATATTCAAGTAATCTGGTGAAATTGTTTTTATCACAAATCACAATATATATTACAGAAAAATAAAATATCACAAAATGTAATTTTTTACCAATTTCGTGCAGCCCTAATCCTCGCTATGTATTTTCTATACAGAGATATCGACATCGGTAAATATCGGTATCGGCAATAACAGCAATATTAATATCGGTTATCGGCATCGGCCACAAATTTTCACATCGGTGCATCACAAAATCCATTGCTAAATTATGGCTCATCATAGACTAGCTAACCACAAAGTTAGCTAATGCCACTATCATCAGTCTGTTCTGTTGTGACTAGAGCCCGAACCGATAAAGGATTTTGAAGGCCGATACCGATACAAATATTTTGGGGTTTTAAAATCCGATATTCTGATATATCAGCTGATTTATTTTTTTCAGATACGCGCAACAAAATTAACAAATTTCCAGACTGATGATAGTGGCATTAGCTAGCTTTGTGGTTAGCTGGTCTATGATGAGCCATAATTTAACTATGGATCATACTGCAAATTGTAAAACATACATTTTCAATATATACAGCCAAGGAGAGATGATGCATCTCATTGCTATAACTGTTACACACTATTAAAGAAATACTTCAGTCAAATTGTCAAAAGTTAAAAGGACAGTAACGTAATTATTACTAGCGCAATTCCGCTTCACTCTCGGCTTATTTAACAGCAGCAAAACTGGGCATGATAGTGACAACTTTTGTCATGCTTATTTGAGTTAAGAGAACTGATGGGGAATGTTCTTTTAATTGTTATTCAAGCAAAGTATGTCTCATGACCGGGAACTGTGTAGAGTGCCCTCTGGTGGACAAACTATACAACTCCAACACTCATGACATGGTTCAAGCATATTTCGTCCATTTTTATTTTTGACATATTCATTTATCGGCCATTATATCTGCCGAATACCGATAGTTTGGAAAATACCTAATATCGGCCAATAATATCGGTCTGGCTCTAGTTGTGACATTAAAAGAAACAAGTTTCTTTTTAAAATACATTATCATATTATTGTAGTTAAAACTCATAAATAACTACAAATAATAATGTCTAGGGAAATCTGTTAATGTTTTGTTGCGCGTTTCTGAAATACAAAAAATATCGGCCGATATATCGTAATATTGGATTTTAAAACCAACAAATATTTGTATCGGTATCAGCCTTCAAAATCCTTTTCGAGTCTGGCTCTAATCATTAGTAATAAAATAATGGTTAACTGAAATAAAATAATAGCCTCTATGCACGAACCTTGATGACGTGTGTCTGAAAGAATCTCAGTCAGCGTCGCTACTTCCGAAAGCGCGTTCTGCAGGCCAAGTGTATCAGAGGCAAAACTTTAATAAAATCCGTTTTCTCAGAAACGGAGACAACGAATTATAGAAACGCTGATTCGCTAGTCGAATTTTGCACGATATAAGAGAATACTAACCCTCAAAGTTGTTGATATAGCTCGAAATATATAATTTAACTTCTCTTTTTTACTCGTGCAAAAGCTAACTGCCTCACAGTGTTAACATCATTCACGTTAACCGCAGGACGTTTGTATAAACAGCAAGTGTAATTTGACACTATCTCTACCTGACGCAAAATCGGCTTCTGACCATAGACTGACACGCAGCACCGGATGTAGCTGGGCGTGCTGAGACAAACCCGGAAGCGTGATAGTGCATAGAGGCTATTGTATTTTATTTCAGTTAGTTGCCAAGGCAACATCTCTTATTTTTATTTAGTTTAGCTTGATGTACTAAAATAGCTAAAAATGAAATAAAAAAGAATAAAAACTGTAAGGGCTTAATGCATCAAAATCAGTGTGATCCTTTTGGGCCGTGTTTCATGTTTGTTTTGGAGATTTTGTTTTGGTAGGCAATAGCAAGCTAGTTTTGAAAGCATGAGATCCAACCCTCCCTTCAGAACGCTCTCCAAAGCCATTTGTCCTTCAGAAGACATGAACAGCAGTGTCTGCAAAGGCGAGAGACTGATTTAAATTGACTCATGTCTCAAAAGCACATACATTACAATATTAATGAATGTAAACAACTTGCCAGAGCTCGGGAACACTTTAGATTACAGCTTGGAAAGTAATTAAAGTGATTTTACAGTGTAACTTTTGGCAATTATGAGATAAAGTACTTTAAGTATAAGGAAACAATATGCAAAGTTTGGGGAATAAATGGGCAACAGCCAGGAGAATAAAAAAGGCGTACTTATTCCACTTTTATGAAAATCATACATTTGAGAGCAATTTATCAATAACATACCTTTTTGTAATATTATGGTGAACCAATACATGCTGTAGGCTGGAAATTACAGGGTACATATCTATGTGTATACTGTAATCTTTTTAACAAACCCATTTTTCTCTTCTTGGCTTCTTCCTTTTGTTTCTCTTTTTCTTTCTTTCCACTGATGAAGCCTGATCTCTGAATATATCATGTCTCTATTCTGTATTATTTATTAAATTAATGTAGTACACCCAGAAATACATCCTCACCATTTACTCATTCTTCTACCCTCATGCCATCCAAGATGTTTTCGACTTTCCTTCTTCAGATTAACACTAATTAAGTTTTTTTCAGAAAAATAAAAATACATCTCTGGGAATACAATACATATAACACAAGCTCACCTGTTTCTAAAAGTTGGAGCATCAATGGCAGCACATTCTGCAATAACTGTAGTAATCGACCCCAATAGATGGATCAATGTCTTCTAAAGTGTTTGTAAGGAAATTACAATACTTTAAACTGTAGGCCATTTCTTCAGGCCAACTGTAATGCGTTGTTTTCAAATAAAAGGTTTCCTAGTCTGTGATATTAGATTGTATGTATTTTTATTGTACTTTGTAGTTACATTGAAGAGGAGGGTAACTAGCACCACTTACATGAAACAAGAGTATATTTCCCAGAATTTCTTTAAAAAAATGCAATTGTTTTAGCTTTACTTGCCTTGAAACATGAAAAAAAAGTTTCTTGTATCATAAGAAAGATTGTTGCATATTTATAGTAGAATATGTAAATCTTAGTTCTATAAGTTTGTTTTCCCTGTATTCCCAAACTTTACATATTGTTTCTTTTTATAATTACATGTCAAGTACTTCACTATAATTACCGAAAGTTACGTTGTAAATTCATCTTAATTGCGCAGTACTTTCAGGGCTGTAATCTAAAGCGTTACCCAGAGCTCTTATTTGTACCACCTGACTGCTGCAGATTCATTTCAGCATTGATATATTGACATAGAAACGCATAAAGAGCGCTGACTTCACTCCTATTGGTTGTCACTCCTGAAAGTCGCTCTTCATTTGCCTAAAGGTATGAAAATACATATGTTGACAGGCAGGTAAGGACATTGTATCATTTGACAAGAATGTCGTCTCAAACGACTTGTGTTGTTCTGTTCTTGGTGCACAGAAATCATTTTTGATGTTCCGGTTCAAATTTTGAACCGTTGAACAGAGTTTTATTTATGATGGGAATATTACCCATGATCAACGTTTATGTGTTCATATTTGCGCAAATATTTTGTAGTAAAGTTATATTAATCTTTGCAAATCGCAGGAAAAAGTTTTTCATGACCATTAGTTGTAATGTTAATCTGTCAATGAACTAACGTATACACCAGTAAACACACAGCGTTCAGTGTTTCCCACAGAATTAGATTCTATTTGTGGTGGTGTGGGGTTTTGGTACCGAGGGAGGGGGGGGTTGTTTGTGCCACAGGGGCCTATATGTATTGTAAGCATGTTATAATTAGTGATGTGTCCTCCCGTATCGAAGCTTCGAAGCGTGTGTCGAGTAATCCGGGATGATTTCTGTGAAGCGCGTATCGAGGCTTGTGTCGGTGACGTATGTGGTGACGTTTTGAAGCCTTGCGAGCTGGCTGTACCACGTGACTGCTTCAGTAAGTGGTTCGCGGTTTGGCGGTCTATTTGAAATAAGGGCCAGAAAAATGCAATGGATTCCCCTTCACACTTTTCATTTTGAAACATTAGTGCTGTCAATTTGAATTATTCATCAAAGTGATTAATCAAAAAATAAAAATAATCCTGATTGATACCTTCCTGATTGATACCATCCTGGTATGTACTATGCTGAATTATACAACAGGGCTCTCAAGTTTTGAAAGAAAGGCAGCAGGAGTGAGAGCTGAACAATTTTAGGATATAATTTTTTCTTTTTGCATTAAATCTTACCCAGATACAATAATACTATTTCCTGATTGGCTATTGTGTAGTACTTTTTTCTTTTTTTCATTGGCTGATAAGTGGCAGGCTTAACTGCAGAACTCCAGGGGGGACGCGCTCGCATTCCTGCCGGTAATATGCGCTGCCGTGGCGGCATATTAAATGTATTATAAACAGTTTTTACACAAGATAAATACAAAAGACCGAAACGCAGTGACTGTGACAATCAAATGCATGTGACACTTCTTGCAGGTGTGATGAATGGTATATGTACTTCTCATCCAACCACAATCAAATACACATCTAGATAGCGCTGATTTTATCTGGATAGTTTTTTTTTACGATGTTAAGCAGAAATAAAAAACAAATCGAAATGCCATAACAGTAGGCTATTTATTAAAATGTAAAGAGTAGGAAAGTAGCCTACAGATAATTGCGCTGAAGTAGCCGTAAGGAGTAGAAGTAAAAAAATCGGCTGAAAAATAATTACTCCAGTGCTAAATACGTTACAATACCTAAAATGTATATTTGGACAGAATACGAGACAGAGTTATTTATTAAATTCATAAAAGACTAAAATACAGGAATACTGGCTTCTAAACCTCAAAAGAAATGCCATAATCAAGACCTCGGAGCAGAAAGTAGCTAAGTGAGAAAACACCTCACGTGCTGCTCACAGTATGTCTTTCCATGCTATTAAAGCTTGGATAACACACTTAGGCCTTATCAGTAATAATATAATATGGTGGCTCTGTAATATGTTTAAACCTACACAACGTCCGTTGCCATGATTTTTTGAATGACTGATTCGAGAGGAAAAAATGACGTTACTTGTGGTAAATTGCGCGAATCCGTGTGGTGGAAGCGCGACAGCATTTAACATAGACTAACTTTTTAGAGTTATAGTGTTCATTATACTGACCATTCAACTCGGATTGATTCTGGAGGAATAAGCACCGGCAACAATCCGACCTCCAGACGCATGATCATATTTTGATTCATAATACGTACTCAGAGAGGAGGGGCTATCGGCGTTCCGTTGTCAGTTTGTATGAGTGGGAGGGAAGGAGCGCGCAGCTCAACAATAAAATCAAAACCTGAAAGTCAATGCGTGGCGGTCAGTGTCAATATGTGGCGGGCCGCCACAAATTAATGAATGTATGGGAAATTCTAGCGTCGCATCTCACTACTCTAGCCTGCCAGGTGCATGCAAAGATAGATACAAAGTGACATTACATTAACCAACCATTCAGAAACGTCCAGTTTCGAGGCTTAATTGTCGTACTTCTTGCAGCCGATCACCTTGTTCCAGGTCCGACTCCAGTTCAAACTGATACGGTTTCACACATAGATATGCTACATGAAAGGCTAGATATCGTCGGGCTGCTGGCCAATGGAGGTCGACGTCAGCACCTGGCGGCCATCTTGTCACAGGCAGCTCGCTGCACTGGTAACATTATTTTAATGGTGCATGTACTTTTTAAATCACCATAACTTGCTCAATTTTCTACCGATTTTCAAACGTGGCATTGGTCTGCTCAAACGCAGCTGTATACATTATGAATAATTAAGTGTATTTATACACTTATTATTCATAAGTATACAGTATCTGCCGTTTATAACAAACCTAACCATCCACAATTATAGCCACGTTAATAACGTTTGTTAGAAACCAAACCGTCTGTAAATAGTATTTCCTACATCAGATACCACAGAGCCCGCCAGAAAGCCCTGTCTGTGACAAGATGGCCGCCGGTGATGGCGATAAATACTCCGCGTGAGACATCTAGCCTTTATATAGATATCTATGGTTTGCACAGATGTGTCCTCAGAGACTCCCGTTGCCATTCTTTCTCCAAAATATACCCTCAACTGTTGTCAAGGCAACACTCCACGTTCACTGTGTCTGAAACGCCAGCAGAACAGAAGGACTGATTTTATTATTTAAAGGCATATATGCACTGAAACGGCATGCTGAAAACAGCTGATTCCGACCAGGTAAAATTTGTGTTTTTTTTTTTTTTTTTTTTTTTATACTTAATGAGAATTTTTAATTATATGACCCCTTCAAAAATGAATCTCACAACAAAAATATACACCAGTTTTCAGTATAAAACGATATACCGCCCAGCACTAAAAAAAGTGTTAAACAAAAACAAATTGCTTTTCCTACCCAAAATATAACCCTATCTTTGTTTGTTAATTCTCTCCAAATGTTGACATTTTTGTGTATACGCGTCTCAGTCTTTTTGCTTATTCACGTTCGACGTCGACTCGTAGCGCGCACACAAAGCCACCTAACACTGTCTCTTTTTGCAGCTTAATGTGCTTTTCAAAACATTGTTTAACTCGAATAGTTCACCCAAAAATAAAAATGTTGTAATTTCCTTACCATCATGTTGTTTCAAACCTGTATAAGTCTCTTGCTTCTGTTGAACATAAAAAGGTATTTTGAAGAATGTTAGTTAATAGACGGCCTGACGGTCGCCATTGACTTCCGTAGTATTTTCCTACTATATTAGTGTTTTAATTCCAACATTCTTTTAAAATATCTTCTTTGTGTTCAACAGAATAGAAGAAACTCCTACAGGTTCTGGAACAACTTAGAGGTGAGAAAATGATGACAATTACAATTTTTGAGTGGAACCTGATCCCTTTAAAATCAAACATGTCCTGCAGTTTAGCAATACTCAATTTTTATTTGGATCTTAAGTTTGGACTTAATCAGAAGAGCACCACTGTAAAAAAATATGAAACAGATTTTTATTATGAGACTCTTTTAACATCCAAACAAATCCCTAGTGAACACATTAAGCCTCTGCCTCACATTCCTTAAAAAAGAAGACTTCATTTAAAGTTAAATGTGTTGCAGATGCCATTTCATGTCTTTTAAAGATAAAAATACAGACACAAAGTAAATGTCATGTTGTAAATTTTAGTTGCAATTGCTAAATTAGAATTAAATTGCCAATTAAACTCGCAGTTCTGTAATTCTTTTGTTCGGCAACAATGAGCCTGTTTTCAGATTTCACTTGGCTGTGTCACTTCGACACTCTGCATATATTGTGTGCCCACCCTCTCCTCCCACTCGTTTCCATGGTGAGGATGGCTGAACCAGGTAACCGGCACAGATGATTGCCAACAGTTGGGAAGGAAACCGAACAATATCCATCTGTTGCCTTTAACATGCCAATCTTCAGGAAAAAGCAGAATGCTGAGACTTTCTGCTTTAGTCAGGAACACACGAGTGGCATGTTCTAAATAGAGCCGACTTTAAGCAGCATAGATTGCTTATTCAAGTGAGGTCATGCTTCACTCGTGTGAGAATTTGGTTGGTTTCAGCTAATGTCGAGGTGTCTAAGCCTAAAGAGGATATGAGTCAAGCTTGTTTTGCCTCATTAGTCAGCTTATGACTCTTCATGCTTGAGGCTTTGGCTGGTTTCGATGGTTCCACCCAGGGCTCAACATTTCCTCTGCCAAAAGAAGGTTTATTGATCTGCATTAAGACATTTTAACATTTATGTGTGAATTTACTAGAGGATGGGAGAGAAAATCGATGCATCGTGGCAAATTCTTCTTCAACAACTCTGAGAACTAAATTTCAGAATTGATTCTGAGCTTGTTTTTAACCGCATACTGAATGACGTGTGTGCTTAGAATATTCTGCTTGCTTCCAATTCCACACACACACCATTGAAACATGGCAGCAAAGAGGTTTCATAAAGGTTGAAGAATTACAAGTCATTCGCAGGGCATCATTTGGTTCAATTGTTTGACATGTTATGCTCAGCAGTCTCACCGCTGGTACTTTCCTCAAATGCTCTACGAGGCATCATATTGTCTGTAATGCTGCAGGGTTATGTATTCAAAATATGAAGCTTACTTACAGAAGGATGCATTCAATATCAAATGCTCACTTGCTCTTGTGAAGAGTGCTCTGTGTATGTGTGACTACTGTGTTAAATTTGGTTAAATGTACTGTTGCATCTTAAAATGCTTTTAATGTCAAACTGAATGTAAACACAGCATCAGTTATGTCTTTAGGGATTCGACAGACAGGACAAATACATCTTATTTTTCAAAAGAGATTTCTGCATTAGTGTAAATGCAGCTTATCGATTCCCGCTGTTGATGATGTCATTAGTAAGCCTGAATAATCAAACAGTTAAAAATGTGAGCCAAAATGGCTCACTGCACTTGAGAAACATGTTGTGTTTTTTTGTTCCTCTTTATTATTAATTATATACTTGCTTTATGTTTTTGAAGCTATATTAGTTTTAAATGTATATTTGTTTTAATTCTTAAAGGATAGTTTGGCCAAAATGGACATCTTTTAAACCATGCATTTTCTCACCCTCAAGCCGTTGCTGAGATGCATGTCAATCTTGGTTTCTAGACGAACACATTTTCATTTATTTAGAGCAGGTAATGAACTAAAGACATTG
>JAQIUQ010004703.1:12500-105973 GCA_030378365.1 Hybognathus amarus
TCGCCTGGGTCTGTTCACATATCATCGCTCACATATTTTGCATGCTCAAGTACGTTTCAAATGTGCGCATCAAGCGCCGAGCGCGCTCATAATTAACGGAACGCGCTCAGGCGCAGTATATGTTTGTACTTCGTGGCTTCTATGACAACTATTGACAACAAACCCACCGTAAGCTGTCACGAGACTATCTATGGTAGCCCATAAGGGATAAAAAAAATTAAAGAAAAACGCAGCAAACGCAACGACGGGCCGCACTAACATTAAACTTTAATGTCAAGTAGGGGGCCACAAAATATCATCCCGGGCCGCGAGTTTGAGACCTCTGACTTAAGCAGTCTAAAATAGTTTTAGCTAAATAACAGGTCTGGATCTCCATTTTTTCACCAGATTACGACAACAAAAGCACTTGAACGCAACACACTGGTAGAATACCAGTTCAAAAGTGGAAAATATCCTATTTTCCATAGCACGTGAACGCACGTGAATAGGGTGCAATCTGGAAAATTTGAGTAAGTCCATTTTTTTGGGAAGAAAAAGCTCAGTATGAAAATAAGCAAAAAAGACACCACATATAAAAAATAAATATAGCCTAAAACTATGAAGGTAAAACAGTAGCTAAACTTGAGAGCACGTAAATGTGAATTTGAGAACTTGTACAATAAATATTCGTACTTGTATGTGAACATTTACACTCACAGCTCCGATTTGAAAACCTGTAAAATAAAAATCTGAACTTGAACGCTGAGATTTGCACTCACAGACAACAGTCACAAACCTGTATTCTGAATCTGAAGCTGCAGACAAGCAGTCACAAATGTGTAAACATTTCTTCTAACATTCAAATTCGCAGTACAACCTCAGATTGGCACTGCAACTCTAAATCTGGTCACTGCAAGTTCAAATTTCGCGCCTTGACTTTTGCTACTCTTTTCGCGATATATGAGGTGCAAAACTGATTTGTGCACTTGTAACTCAGTCGCGGCGAGAGAGAGAGAGGGGCGGGAGCAGGGTGTTCAAACGAGCCGTGTTATTGGTTGGCACCTAGCCAATGAAATGGGATTTCGGCATGATGATGTCACGAAACCCGCCTCCTCGTGGATGTTCTGAAACGCTAACATTAATGCATTAGACTGATATTAAAAGAAATAAATGATATTATCAAACTTAGTAAACCACCATACTAATAATGCCTACTAAAGAAAAGCAGATGAACACAGAATATGATGAAAGAAAGCAAATTTGTGTTCAGTGCAAATAAACCAGCTGCCTGTGCTTTATTAATGATGTATAACGAATTGTGTTAATTGCTTTTTATTTTATAACTGTTGGTCCATTAAACCTCATTAAGTGTTTTCTTGGGTTTCTATGAGAGGAAAATGCTTAACGTACAATTAAATGAGTTGCGTTCATATTCTGCTCAATTGCTCCTCTGTATGCTTTATTTATGGTGTTTCCTGAGTTTATGGTGTTTCCTGTCTTAATCTAACGTGTTGCGTTCATATTCTGTGTTCATCTGCTTTTAGTATGCATTATTAGTATGGTGGTTTACTAAGTTTGATAATATCATTTATTTCTTTTAATATCAGTCTAATGCATTAATGTTAGCGTTTCAGAACATCCACGAGGAGGCGGGTTTCGTGACATCATCGTGCAGAAGTCCCATTTCATTGGCTAGGCGCCAACCAATAACACGGCTCGTTTGAACACCCCGCTCCTGCCCCTCTCTCTCGCCGCGACTGAGTTACAAGTGCACAAATCAGTTTTGCACCTCATATATCGCTGAAAAGAGTAGCAAAAGTCAAGGCGCGAAATTTAAACTTGCAGTGACAGATTTGAGAAGTTGCAAGTGCCAATTTGAGGTTGTACTGCGAATTTGAATGTTAGAAGAAGTGCAAATATATTTTACACATTTGTGACTGCTTGTCTGCAGCTTCAGATTCAGAATACAGGTTTGTGACTGTTGTCTGTGAGTGCAAATCTCAGTGTTCAAGTTCAGATTTTTATTTTACAGGTTTTCAAATCGGAGCTGTGAGTGTAAATGTTCACATACAAGTACGAATATTTATTGTACAAGTTCTCAAATTCACATTTACGTGCTCTCAAGTTTAGCTACTGTTTTACCTTCATATAAAACAAAAACATTTCAAAAACTAAAAATGGTAGGTTATATAAAAATAAAACATTAATACATTATTTTGATAAACATATTACTGTTTTAAGTTAACTCATTTATAGTTATAAACGCATATAATAATTGTCATTATTATTAGCATAGCCTACATTTTGGCTAGAAGACACTTATCCAAAAAAGGAACAAAGAAATTGATCAAATGTCAGTCATAAAACAGGTTAGACAATAATAATACAGGGCTAAGATTGTTAGTATTTGTTCAAGAATAAATTACAAATATCGGATTGATAGCCGATACTGAGGGACATCCCTAGTTTCTGTCTTTCATATCTGGAGCATTCTCTACAGTCTTTAGTAACTTGTCTTGTAAAACTGTTGGATTTAGTGCAATATCAGAATAAAAATCTCCAAATGCTACCTTACATATTAATATAGTAGGATTAAACAGTATTTAATATAGTATTAACCTTCACAGTTCTTACATGCTGATGTCTTGACATTCTGGGAACTCGTGTGTCATTGAAGAATGTTCCATTGAAGAAAAAGAAAGCAGACTTGTAATGATCCTAAGAAAAATAAACATTCACTTTTTAGCTGTATGTTTGCCATATTTGCCAATGTCAGTTTGGCCCTGCTCAAATGTGGTTTGTTGAGTGACATCTTGTGTGTTTACTTCTAACCTTGCTGATGAACTGTGGTACCATGTCTGGAGTGTTGCTGAACTCTCCAAAAACATGCAGGTCACTGACGCAGCAAATCGCATCTCTAAGATCACTCAGCCTCTGAGAGCCCAACACATGCAGAGTCTGCATATGCCCTCACATACTTAAACTGCCCCAAAAAAAAAAAAAACATTCATTCATTGGAAAAGCTTACTGAGACCAATTTACATTGTTAAATCCAATTTAAACTTAAATTTGTGTTACATACCCGCTGAAACAGAATGGGATACATAATATTAAAGGTCAATATGATTTCTCCTTCAGGAATCAGGTCTCTGGGGTTATCAGGCTTCTTACCCACAGATATCATCTCCTGCATGAATAAAACATGGATTAAAGTCTGGGACACACCAAGCCGATGGGTCAACCATCGGGCAATGCAGGGCAGTTTTTGATCATTGCTCAGCTTATTTTTCAGTGTGTTCCACACTGTTGGCTCTAGTTGGACGCTGTGGGCTGTTTTTTTGGCCAATTCCGCATGTCGAATCGGTGGCAGAGCCTGTCCGTAAGAGAGAGGTCACTTCAGTTGGCTGGTCAGACTTCATCATAGTTTTTGTCCAACTCCATTGACTTGGACAAAAACTAAGATAAAACGGTGTTTGAAAGCATCTTTTACAGAGATTTTTGTGTGAGCATATCAGTGAACAACCCAGATCACTCAGTGAGTTTCACGTCTCTTTAAACTAAAGATTAATGCGTTTTATGAAGGATTGTTCCAGTGCACCTATGCAACCATTGTGGAGGTGGGGGGAGCAACCACAGAAACCGAAATTCTCGGGCCAGCAGCATGTGTCCAAATATCAATCTTAACTGTTCTATTTAATCCAAAACAGGGCTTTAAGAGTAAAATACCGAATTTATCTTTTAATGTATACTTAACCCTCTGGGGTCAGCAAATGCGAAAGAGAACTCACGTGCTAGAAGATTTGTGCGTGTGCGTCTTTGTGCATGTATGTGTAGGCTATTCATCTCAGACAGCGCGCAAATATTGAGGTCTCTTTCAAGTCTTGCACTTGAACGGCCAAATTCACACAAAAAGTATGTCTGTCTTGATGAGTATGCTAACAGACATAGTCTGTTGTGCCTTAAGTGAACCTATATAAGATAAGACACTCACAGTATTATGTAAGCCTACTATATCAGCTCTGAATTGAATAATTAGCTTTTGTAACTTTAATAAGGATTAATCTTCAATTTATATAGTCAAATATACTATGTTATTTTACATTTGATAATAATTATAATATATATTTATTTTGTCCTCACATTCTTTCTTGTGGTACCCTCTCAGTGACATACCTGACTGAAAGGCTCATTATATGGCTCAGGTGTGATCGCAACATTATTCATGATCATTCATGCCCCCACAAATTACCTTTCCAAACAAAAAATTGTCTTACAAAATTTAAATTAATCTATTGTTTTATGTGAATGATTAGGCAGGATGATTTATTAGATCATTTTGAAGCAAAAACTCTAGGGCGATTCAATGCAGATGTCAACCTTGCCATGAAAAAATTTAATTATTATCAAAATATCAAAACCCTTTCTAAGTTGTCCATTTGGGTCTGTATTTATTGTATTGATGTGCCTTCATGTAAATTTGAAGGAAATTTCTGTGTTTATTCACCTCAGATAAGATGTGCACATATAATAAAACAAACATTTTTCATGCTTTAAAAAGACCCATTTTTTATACTTTGTTGACAGTAAGCATTTTGCAGAAAGATGGGAGCATGACTGATAAATACAGCCACTTTGTTATAACTGCATTGTCCTTTAAATTTATAAAGGATATATTTAGGAAGTCACAACCCTTCAGTGCTGTGTCAGTCCATAACGAGTTAAAGAATAAGTTTATATTGTATGATAATTGTTAGGGATGCTCCGATCAGGATTTTTGCAGCCGATACAGAGTACCGATTTCTTGTCATGGTGATCGGCCGAGAGCGATTCCGATGCTTAATTGACTTAATAAAAGACAAATAAACAAAATGGAACAGTTTCATGCAGCTCATAAGGTTTATTTAAACATTGTCCAATACTGTGGAGGACAAAATAAACATTTAGTCTCCTAAAATGGAGAAGTCTGATGTAACTTAAACATCGTCCAATACAAGTCTGAGCAGGACAAAATAAAAAAAATAAAAAAAATCAAACAACATTTAATTTCCTAAAAGAACAAAATGAAGTGGTTTGATACAACTCATTAGGTTTATTTAAACATTGTTCAATGTTAAAGAGAATAAAATAAATAGAAAAATTTAAACTCCAACATGGAGGTGTCTGATGTAACAAATAAGGTTTAATTAAACATTCTCCAATATAAGTATCACGTACGTCCTCACGCGTCGACGTCATCAAATCGTGATTCGGTTTGTAAGATCGGCCAAGTTAGTGAGTACCGAATCAAGTCAAAAATTGTTATGATCAGCCAGATACCGATCTCAGGCCGATTCGATTCGGAGCATCCCCTAATAATTGTAGGTACAATTAATTTGAAAATGTATGTACAAAGCCAAAATATGTCCCTTCTAGTTTTGATCAACAATTCATCTCACTTATTTGTTCTATACAATCTAATTATGCTTCATATTAAATCATGCATGATTTGACCAGCACATATTTGTTGAATAAATGAATTAATTTATTTATTTCGAGCAATATAATGACATAACAAAGGAAATCTAAAAGCATTCAGATAAAATCAATACGAAATATAAATAAATCTATTGCTTGCAACGGAGTGAAGTTTGGACTTTTTGGACGTCTCTTTCACACAGATCCCATTAATCCTCTTGACATTCGGACCATAATAAATTTGGCAAACATACATCGGGCCTACTGATATTAAGTAATCATTGTGATTTTTACTTGAGACAGGAACATAAATTATTCTCTAAACAAAATACTGCGATCATTGGGACACGATTGCATTTTGCGTACTGCTCTCTAGACTGTTTGTTCTATACAGACACATGCCTACACACTTTTACAATTGGATAGCATTTCAATTCACCTAACCTTGGAGTGAGGGGAAACCGGCGAGCTCGTATCTTTCGGGGTCTATAGTAAACACCATATTACCAAGCAATATCATGCCCAAATTGAGTTTAACATGCCCGCACTGGTTGAATTGTAGCAGCATGAGGGATATGCGTGGACGGAGGCTAATCTATAACATCGTGATTTCAGTTTAAATTTGATTAATTGTGCATCATTACCTTACTGATGTCTCAGATGCTTGTTCAAATACCCAACAGAGACACACAAATAGGTCTCTGGTCAAGTTTTTAAAGCATTTTCTCTGATCCAGTCTGGGAGGAGTTTCTTGACTGTGAGCATTTGGAACGGTCTCCTCATGAGCGCTTTGTTCATAAACCTTAGATCTAAGATCGACCTGAGGCCGCCGTCTTTCTTGGGCACAAGGAAATAATGTCCGTAGAACCCCGACTCGGTCATAGATGGTGGAACTCTCTCTATTGCTCCCTTTTGCAGCAGCTTCGCTATTTCTGAGCGGAGCGTGCTCATGAGCCGCTGGGCTGACAGCTGATTCGGAGCCGACGCGGGACGGGCGGGCGGCGGCGAAACTGTAAAAGGTAGCCATTCTTTATAATGCTTAGAACCCACGGGAAAATGCCGGGGATGGCTTCCCACGCTTTGAAGCATGTGGCTAGTGGTTGGATAGCAATATTGCTCTGATCGCGGCTCATCAGCGGGCCGGACACTGTGTGTGGGCACGCTTGGAGTGTGTGTGGCAACGGGACCAGCACTCAGAGAAGTTCTATGGGCCGTGAGACAGAGCGAACAGAGAGGGGACACGCGCAGGGTCGCGGGCGTGATTGTGCTTTCTGCTATTAGAGCGGGCTGAGGCCGCTCTGTGAGAATGGGCTCTGTGGGAGACACGGTGCATATGGTGCTTGTGTGTACATGCGAGCACATGCTTGTGGGCACATTCTTTACACTTGAGGCTTTTATGCTCTTTTTGTGAACTCTCTGGGTAGCCGTAAAAACGGCTTTTTGTCGCTCGCAAGCGGGCAGGGAGACCGGCTTGTTTGTGGCGGTGAACGCTACTTTAGTCGGCGAGGTGTCGGGGATTAGCAGAGGACGAAGCTTTGGCGGCGGTCCGGCCGCAGCGGGAGAAGGCCACCTTTTTCTCAGCTGTGCTAGGCAGACTTTTGCTGATCAGGCTTCAGCGTGATCTTGGGGTCGAGGCCCTCGGGGAGCCGGATGTCTGTTGCGGCTGTCAGAGCGAGGGTGGCCGCCCTGTCTACGCTGGGGTTGATGAGCTTGCTGAGGCGGGCGCTGTTGCGGAGTTCTAGCAGGAGGCTCGGTAGAACGGCCTGCAGACGTGCTGGCGCAGCGGGGCAGGAACATGTTCATGGCCTGGGTGGCTTTTTGTACCTCGGAGAAGCGGTCAACGATGCCTGTGACGGCAGATCCGAAGAGGCCGGTCGGAGAGATGGGCGCGTCGAGGAAAGCGGAGCGTTCCAAGTCAGCCATGTCGGCGAGCGTGAGCCATAAGTATCTCTCAGCAACACAGAGGGTGGCCATACATCTCCCCAGGGCTTGTGCGGCGGTTTTGGTGGCGCGAAGGGAGAGGTCCGTTGCGCTTCCCAGATCGGAGGGGATGGGCGGGTTTCAACCGCTCCTCGCCAGCTCGCACAAGAGATCGCTCTGAAGCACTTGGAGGACAGACATTGAGTGCAGCGCTGAGGCGGCCTGCCCGGCGGCGGTGTAAGCGCGAGCGTGAAAAGACGAGGTCACTCTGCACGATTTCGAAGGAAGCGTAGGGGAGGAACGCCATCTAGCAGAGGGCGGGCAAAGGTGAGCAGCGACCAGGTCCTCGACGGGCGGCATAGCAGTGTAACCCTTTTCAGCGGCTCCGTCCACCAAGCGCAGCGAGGCGGACACATCAGGGCGGTTTCGTGCTGAAAAGGGAGCATTCCAGGATTTCGTGAGCTCGTTGTAAAGCTCCGGCAGGAATGGTTGCTCGGGGGGAGGCGACCACTCGAGCCCCAGGCGCTCGACGGCCAGAGAGAGGAGACGCATCAATTCCTCCTCAATCCCGCGCGGGTCCCCGCAGACTCTTCGCTGAAGACTCAAGTGAAGACCAGTCCTCGCTATCTGTAGCGTGCAGCGAAACAGAGTCCTTCTCTTCCGCGAGTCCTCGGAAGCGACAGAGCGGCCACTCGGCAGCAACTGTATGTCCGGCTGGGGTGGAGAGGGAGAGCGGTCGGGGGATGGCAACGGCGGCCCGCATAGCTCCATAGGGGGCTCCGGCTCGCTAGAATGGGCCTTCTCGACGGCGACGGCTTTCTCAGGACAGCGGAAGCGTGTAGCTTGCTGAAGATGAAATGAAACATTGTTACAGCGCACTAGAGAGCAATTTATACACTCAGGCCACGCCCCTTTTGGCGGGCTCTGACGTAATGAGCGAGCGTCTGCCGCTCATTGGGCACGGGCTCCGTGCTGCTCTCTCATAGGCTTGTGCATTTTCTCTGAACGAACCAATGAGCTGCTAGTTAGCCCACTCATGGTCGGCAGCAGAGAGACTGCGTTGACAATGATTACAAAAATTATGGATAATTGTTTGGCTTCAATTTCTCAGCAAAGATGAATCTTTCCCGTAGCGTAAGCTAGCTTAAGCCAGGGGTTCTCAACTCCAGTCCTCGCGACCCACTGCTCTGCATATTGTGTATGTCTCCCTTGTTTAACACACCTGATTCAGATCCTCAGCTCGTTAGGGATAGACTCTAACGTCTATCCTAACGAGGTGAGGATCTGAATCAGGTGTGTTAAACAAGGGAGACATACACAATATGCAGACAGTGGGTCGAGGACTGGAGTTGAGAACCCCTGGCTTAACGAATACGAGAAACCTCTCGTAAGAGAATGCCTAATGCCAGCGCTTGTTTCTTGTGACAAACATGCCGAGAAGTAAGAACAAGATCTGCTGTCTGTCATTGTTGTTTACTATGTCGCTTTATTCACGCGAAAATGACGTCGATCACTTCTTTCCAGCAAACACCACGCCTATCAAGTAAGGGTACTGTTGGAGGTGGAAACGCAAGCCCGGTATCATGGTGTACCGACCCGACCTGTAATGTACTGTACCGTACCCTTCCGTGGAAACAAGCCATTAGAGACCAATTATAAAAATGATGAATGATCATTTTTCGCATATTTATATTAATTAAATAACTTTAATAATTACACCCAAGGTAAGGCTACTTTATACTATATTTTGTTCACTGACATGCTGGTTTCTAGCACACAGAAGCGCAGCGCCACATATTTAAAATTCAAATACCTTAATAACATGTATGTATGTATATATGTGTATATATAGTGTGTGTGTGTGTGTGTGTGTGTGTGTGTGTGTGTGTGTGTGTGTGTGTGTGTGTGTGTGTGTGTGTGTGTGTGTGTGTGTGTGTATACACACACATATACATACATGTTATTAAGATGTGGCCAGGCCTGACCTAGACTCCATCTCCAGCGGCCCCCAGTTAATTCGAGTTTGAGGACCCTGGTTTAAACTGTATAGTATCTTACTTAAATGTAAATGTTAGACGTGTTATTTGTTATTGTGATGACCTGAGGGGGACTGCAGATGGAAAGTACCCTGGGCTAATTCTGGCATAATTACATTGCTGAAAGCTGAGATGTTCATTAATATGCATTGTCCCTTTCAAATTAAATAATTAAATAAATAAATACAATGTACATGTTTGTATTTTTGAGAGAATATTGTTTCTGAAATAACGCCACAAAACACACATGAAATATGCGTCCACAATACTTTTGACTAATGGATGTTGTGGCCTAGACTTTTTCTTCACAATTATCTGGAAAACATCCTGCCTAATCATTCACATAAAACTGTGAATTGGGTTATATTGTGAAAAACATTTTTTGTTTGCAAAGGCAATATGCAAATGGAGAGACAAATAACCGCATAAAGAGCCTTTTCATTCAGGTGAGTCAGATAAGAAATTGAATAATTAAAATAAATAGATGGGTTGGAAACGTCTTGAAAAGAAAATTCTTTTTCCATGTAAAGTATTATTTTTGAAAGTTAAGGATTCATTATTTTGATATGTACATTGCATTAGCTTGCATTGTATAAAAGTTGATTAGTTTATTTTTTTGACAAAACATGCTATATATTTAACATGTTAGCAGAAACTATCTTACTAAAGCTGATTTGATGTCTATTTTATAGCAAAAACTTCATAATCTATTTCGTCTGTAACAGTAGGCTATGCATCTGTGCATTCGTTCGTTCACACACCCAGACACCCGATTCATATAAAAACAGTCTTTTTGTTTTTACAGATCCGTATAGAACAAATATCAGTAGTCTATATAGTCTTATTAATGTAGGAGCGAGAGTGAATGAATGCACAGCGTCTCTGTCTGTGCGTGCATTTAATATTTAAACAGTCTTTGTGCAGTTTACAGACACTATTCAAAAACACGATTAGAACAAAGAACTTAAGAAAAAAATACTTGCACATCAGCTGAATCTGTGAATTGAAACAGGTAACCGAGGAAACTTTTTCAGGATTATTATGACAGTATTATTATTCCTCACAGCACGTGCGGCAAGACGAGGTAAAGGTTAGATTTGTGATGAACTGAATGTTTCATCAGAGCTGATATATGGGCGTTTTCATGGCTTGCCTCAACATTAGCGTTTGAACAGCGCGCATTCTCAGTGGGCATGGTCACATTAACACGCCATCCACTATAATTAGGTGAAAGGAAAGACTGACATCTCTCTCTTTTCATACAGATTGCATCAACTGAGAAGTTTTTTTTTTTATATAATTTACTTCATTTAAAAGAGAGAATTTCAGCTTCATGTGTCTCTGTGACAAGCAGTGCTCGAGACTAACGGCGTCCTATCGTCCTAGGGACGATAGAAGATGTGTTTAGGACGAAACAGAAATATTCTCCAGGACGCCTACAGGACGAAAGACATTTTGTGTGTGTGTGTGTTCACAGGGCTCGAATTTCAGCACGGGATTGCAGGTATTGCGCATAATTCTAATCATTTCCACAGGTCTCCTATTTATATTTCGGGATATTCCCGCAATCGTAATCAACACAGAATATAAATTCAAATCATTCTTTTAATAACCATCTGCCATACGCAATTTCACAAACAGCCTGAGTGTTCAGCGGTGCCGCGTCTTCCAACACTTCTCTCAAAATACTCTTCGTGTTGTGGAAGGCAAGCATCAAGCGCTGCCGCGATAATACACACTCGAGTTCAGGAGTCGGGACATGACGGTATATTCACTTGCACAATAGGTCCAGCAGTGCATCGTGAATGAAGTTTACCATTTGCACGTCTTATTAGTCTTACCAGTTTAAACATTCAAGCGATTTTAAACTAATCAGTGCTCGTGCGCTCTCTGGGATGATTTTCTATATGCGCACATTCATAGAAAATCCGCCTCAAGAACAGCTGGCCAGGAACAAAAGTTATTTTTCATGGTTTGTACTGCTTTAGCACGCAAAACTGTGTCGATTTCGGTCTTCGTGAGTATAATAGTCTAAACATAGTCGGTTTTTGTCTTTAATAAGCATAAAACGTATGCCAGTATAATGAACTCAGAATTCGTGCACTTGCTCTTAAAGTGACAGCAACTATATGTGACGGTCATTCATTTTGTCGTCAAAACAACAAAAGAGAGCTTTAAAATAAATGAATCAGGAATAATAGCCTACATATTTAATTTATTCAGGACTAAAATAGTATCCAGTGTTATTCTCCATTTGATTATTTTATTCAGTTTCTGTCTGAATACTAGTGTTAGACCTATTCCAAAACTTTACTCGTTATTTGTCTTTATTTGTATCTTTATTCTATTGTATTTATTTGTGCAACTTTTCTCAATTTAATTGAACAATTTAAATCAAGCTTCGTGTTGTGTAAATTCTTAACAACATTACCCCATTGTAGAAATGCAATGAGTGCAAACATTTAGGCAAGATAAATAAATTTGGCAAATAAGTTTGGCAAAAATTAAGGTATTTTTTTAAGTCAAAGTAGTTAAATCTGTATCTGTATTGCATGTTCAAACTTTAAAATCATTCATATTAACTGGTTAATTGATTTTTTTCTCTGGAAGTATGTAGGTTTGGAAATTTTAGAGAAATTCTAAATTAATGTATTACAGTTGAACTAAATTTTAGTCATCAGAATTGTTTTAGTAAACTAACAGCTATGGATGATAATAACAAAGTACAGGAACAAAATATTTATTTTGGGACGGTTGACATTCACTTTAGGACGGTTCAAATTGTTTTTCAGGACGGTTCCAGGACGGAGGTGAAAAAAGTTAGTCTGGAGCCCTGGTGACAAGTATTTACTGAGTTAGTTCATTTTTTGGCACGTTTCAGAAAGATTTTTGTCGAAGACAGGTAAACAGGTGAAAACATACAAAAACACCCTGTTTATTTTGCAAAAACACAAGGTTTTGATGTTAACAAGAGTGTACACAAAAAAGAAGTCCCTCTATAGTTTATAATCATGCATTGATTTTATTTATATGACCATTAATGAGTATTTTCAGTCTATGTTGCATCGAGTGTATGTGAAAAAAAAAAAACAGCATTACACGCGCGCGTTACTGGACCTCAGGGGGTTAACTTGCGTGTGTGTGTTCAGGAAGTTGCAGTGACAGAACTGACTGTCGGATGCGGATATCTAAATTAGAGAAAATCATAGTTCAGGTAGGTGAATGATTTATTTTTAACAGCAGATTCGAGTGAAGTGTCCACGCATCTCGTATCCAGAGTTCTAGCCCTCCCAGGTTCCCTTATTTAAATGCAGAATAAATACTACTGCCACCTGCTGGTATGGGAGAGTTATCCTCTCACGCAGGAGTCAAGCGTACATGCTAATTGGCCAGTAGATGTAGTCTGTGAGGAGTGTTCAAGCGCAAATCTTTAGCCCTGACACAGGCAATCCGAGTCAACGCCACTGTCGGCTTTTATCCGCACAAGTACTTTTATCGGTTTGTGTGTGTCCCTAAGCTAACAGTGCAAATGTCATATTCAGATGGTGCTTGTAAAAGATAACTCACACTGAACATACCATTTCATTGGCATAGACTTCATGTCGGTCAACAGTGTCTACTGGTCAGTGTTTCTTTATAATCTTGTCTTCTCTTGCGTAATCTGAAGAAACAGCACAGTAGATATTTCCAAAAAGTTAAATCAAAATAAAATTAAATTCAGCAGTAGACAGTTTGCAGTTTCGGCTATAAATCTGCAGTGCGCTGTTGTAAACATGCAAATAATATTATATGTCACTCTTTAGGATTTGTGAATTCAGGTGATGCGGTCCTCTGGCCTGAAATCTGTATTTTTTCACAGAAACTCTTTTATACAAAGTGACTTATAAATTAATTTAGTGTATGCCAAATTATTAAATGTAAAATTGTGATTTGTGTAAGGTTTTACCATACAGTTTTAGTCTGTTAACCCCTTCACTGAGTGCTTAACAGCACTATTATTAATTTGTAAAAACTAAAGTGGAAATGAAGCAGTTAGTCACATTAACATTAATAAACACATGGATTTCCACTCTTAATCAAATTATACAACAAACACGATAAATGTATACATTTAAAAGAAAAAAAAAGTTACAGCTATTGTAGGAAGTGCACTGTCTGAAAATGACTCGTTTTGGAATGTGCCGATTTAAGACATCACAGAAAGAACGCCTCTGCAGAAGACGACTACTTCATCGTAACTTTTGCCATGCCCACTGGAGAGGTGAGAACAGTGATACAGGATCAGCTGGACTAAAACTCTAAAACTACTGGACACTGGCCAGTTGATAATACCTAGAACGTCAAAATTGACTGTGCTGGCGTAGATCCTTTTCCTATTTTTATCTTTTCCTATTCTTTTCCTATTTTTATCTAACGTTGTCCGGGAAGCAGACACTCTATCAGTTAAAATCTAGACTAAAAACACATCTCTTTAACCAGGAATACACATAGAAAATGATATGTTCCCATTATTAAAATCAGTTAAATCAGGGGTCTGGAACCTATGGCTCGCAAGCCATATATGTCTCTTTTCAGGATTTTATATGGCTCTCCCAATTTTCAAATGTTGACTGAATAAGTCGCTCAAAAAGTGAAATATTAAGAGACCGTTTGAGATGCACCATGCAGCACTTGTTAATCACTTGTTTATGATGCCCGTTTCTCAATTTGTGTGTGGGGGGGGGATGCGTGGGGGGAATCATGGTTCTGAAAATTTGCCAGAGAAATTTCCTATTTGTTCAAAGAAAAAATATTGTGAAGAGTTTTCCTAGATCTTGAAACTTTCAGGTTTGTAAATGGGGGTCATCTTTGAAGGATGAACAAATAATGTTTTGGTCATCACATTAAAAATAACATTTAAATATATATTTATTTATATAATATTTTAATTTTGAAGTGCTGAAAAAAGATGTGTGAAGTACTTGAAAGCATTTCATCATTCCAGCCAAACTGGTCTGTGGACTAGTTCATTCACGGCACAATGTTTCTCCTGGTTTCTATGACAGCGCTGTTTGATCTAATAGAGATCTACGGTTAATAACGGAGAAACGTGAATGCTTCTCACTAGATATCGCAGCGATGTTATTATCTCAGTGGTGAATTCAAATGTTTTCTTTACTGGAACTCTTAGCGCTGTGTGGTAACAGTGTTGCTTGATCGAGATCGGCTCGCTGCTGCACAGATGTAACTGGTCCGAACTGATAAACGATTCGTGAAGCACATAATGTGTCAGCGGTTTCGTTTCGTTTTCATTATGCTTGCCATTTGATGTTGCGCAACGTTGTGTTTGCCGCGGCAGCACGAATTTTGCCGGCAGAAAAAATGGTCCAAGGCTCCAAGCAATCGTTCGGTTTGTATGCGTACCGAACCGGAAGCCTTGAACCGAAACGGTTCAATACAAATACATGTACCGTTACACCCCTAGTCTGTACTATATTATAATTGTACTGTACAATTAAATACAATTGTTGCTAAGTCTGCAGAACACTTTACCTCAGTGCGTCCGTTAACAGTATGAATTGTGAATATCTGAAAATCCGGTAACATCAGCAATTTCCATTTAAGCAGCTGATTTCTGAAAATGAATGTATAAGTAAATATAAATTGCAGCACATGGTGAAGTCAGTATGTACATTAACGACGGTTTGAGACAAATACATGTAAATTTTATATAAAACTATGCAAATGGCGCTCTGTGGCAGGATTTTGAACAAGGTCCTGAGCCATTGCTGGGTGCCGCAGACAGACACTGAATGTCCGGCGGTCACCGGTGTACACTCCTAGAGTATAATGTGTTCGAATTTTAAATGTGGCGCTGCGCTTCTCGTCTGGTGTGCTAAAAAACAGCATGTCAGTGAACAAAATATAGTATAAAGTAGCCTTACCTTGGGTGTCAATGAGTGAAAAAAAGTGTTGTTGTTGTAACATTATATAACTACCAGAACTGCTACCAGTGCAAGTCCTATATTACTACTGTTGTTTTAAATGTGCAAATATTTTTAATACACAAGTGTAAACTTTGCTCTGGTTCTTTTGAAAAATTTCTCAATTTTGTTTTGTTTGTTTGGCTCTTCTTGGTAAAAAGGTTCCCGACCCTGAGTTAAATGATTATTAGGCTGCATAAATTAGGTCAGCCAGAACCAGGAACATTTCCTATAACACCTGATGTACCCATTACATAAGAAGAATGGCATCTACGCTAATGTTTGTCTTTCTGCTTATATCCCTGCCTCTGTTCTTCTCTTCTGATGCTGTGGACTTGGCCCATCTGATCAGTGTTATGGCCTTATTAGACAATTTTACTATTTCTGAAAGCTTCCTTCGTAGCTTTGCACTAGAAATAAGTTCTAAGAATGAATCCTCTAATCAACCATTTAAATCACTTAAAGGGCGGGTTTACTGCGATTTCACTTTTTCATTTTAAATAGCGTGTAATGTTGCTGTTGGTGCATGAACAGTATCTGCAAAGTTGCAGCACTGAAAGTTTAGTGTAAGCAGAGATATCGTCTTTTAAAAATCAGGAAGTAAAATTGCCTACAAAAACGACTCGTTTTGGACTACAGCTTGGTTATGGTACGTCACTAACCCACACATTTGCATCAACCACTCCCTCCGGAATATGCAGGAAAGGGCTTGCGTCGAGTGAGTTGTGTTCACGCAGCTGTCAGGTCTTCTGTGTTTCGGGCTTCCCACGGACACTATACTTCGACAACAATGGATACAATTTGTGTTTGATTATATTCCTGAAAGTGACGATCGTAATCTAGCTCTCTGTGCTGCGCATTTACGGAGACAGCTTCCAGAATCTCCACGAGTTCAACACTGGATTAACGTAAACAAGAAACTGTTTCTAAATCATGAAGCAGATCCAACTTTAAAACCAGCAGTTAAAAGTCAGCAGTTGTTGGACACAATCTGTAAGTAGGCTAAGACTTCATCATTTTAAATGTATTTGCATGTATAATTCCCGACGTAGCGTTGTGTTTTTTTTTTTTCAAATGCCAGCGCTGGCTTTGTAGGCTTTATGGGCTACTAGTTAGGCTATTTTGTGTCTACGGCAAATGCGTACAAACATTATGGACCTGAATTTTGTATAAGTACTAATGAAGCAAGCAGAACCTCACCACACATGCAGAACCTCACCACACACGGCTCTTAATAAAGGTTTCTGAATGATAATTTGCTTCATGTTTTAACTTTACACGTTTGTTTTACACAATAGCATCTGACTGGCAACGATAGCAACTGACTGGCTAGCTAATGTTAAACACAAACAGCGTTTGCAGGTTTACGTTCTTGATCAAAATGAAAATAGACATAAAGCATATATATATATATATATATATATATATATATATATATATATATATACATATATGTACTGTTAAAATAGACATAAAGCATATATATATATATATATGCTTTATGTCTATTTTGAATTTGATCAAGAACGTAAACCTGCAAGCGCTGTTTGTGTTTAACATTAGTTAGCCAGTCAGTTGCTGCATGTTGCCAGTCAGATGCTATTGTGTAAAACAACGTATATAAAGTTAAAACATGAAGCAAATTATCATTCAGAAACCTTTATTAAGAGCCGTGTGTAGTGAGGTTCTGCTTAACTTGATTCTGAGGGAGTGTTTTCATAGACTCAGGAAGTCAACCGCTCGTTCAGGGGACAGGGGAGGCGCGGCCGACAATAAAGGTGAAATTTATGAAAAATAAGACTTTAAAAAAAAAGAAAAACCCCATATTGCACCCCATAAACACAATCATGCAAAGAAAAAGAGCAGCAAACCCGCCCTTTAAGCTGAGGTGTTTAATTGTTCCATTTCTGTTGATTTCAGGAAATGTGCAACCCAATCCAGGTCCAGATTCTGTTATAAGTTAAGGGTGGTTTCCTGCTTGTTTTTCTTTGCATGATTGTGTTTATGGGGTGCACTATAACATGTATTCATTGTTTTTCTTTTTAAAGTCTTATTTTTCATAAATTTCACCTTTATTGTAAGCCGCTTTCTCCTCTGTCATTTGAACGACCAATTTACATCATATTCTATGAAACCACTCCCTCAGAACCGGCAATGGGCTCAGATTGGTTAGTTTGGGCCAGTGTGTTGCAATTACCCATTAATTTTACAGGTGAAAGTTGCATGTGTTCCTGTCAAATTTAAATAATGGTGTCGATACTGCCATATCAGTTTGAGCCAGAATCAGGCCCCATCCACACTACTGTGTTTTCGTTTAAAAACGGAGAATTAAAACGAATACGATCTCCGTCCACACCAGCGTTTTATCTGCGTATTAGAAATGATCTCAGTCCACATTAAAACGACTGAAAACATGAATCACGTGACCATTCACCAACACTGGGCATGCGCGTGCCGGTGTAAACAGTAGTTGACGAATCATGGAAAAAGATGTTATGACTGATAACACCCAATCATAGAGCCGAGCGTAAGCCTCTGCGTCAGCGTTTCTGCAGTCCTCCGTTTTGTCTCGTCCACACTAAAACGCCCTCCGGCGTTTCAAAACGCAAAACAGAGCTGCAGCGTTTCTAAACTTCTCCGTATTAGGTCTTCGTTTTCCCGTTTTAGTCTGGACGGGAGGTGCAAGCGTAGCAAAAGGTCTCAGTTTTTAAACAAAAACGCAGTAGTGTGGACGGGGCCTCAGACCCAGAAAGTGGCGATGAAGAGAGTCAAGCAAAACCTCCCCAAACACGGCTCTTACAAAACGTTTCTGAATGGTAATTTTTTTTATTATTATTTTTATTATTATTATTATTATTATTATTATATTCTACCATTATTATTATAAGGATTTTAATTCTTAATACATTACTTGAAAATGCTACTGCTGCTTGTTAGCTTTTGAGATACAGTATTCTCCTAAACATGTACTATAACTGAATACATTTTTTTTAAGTTATTGTTTTATCGATATAATGAACAAACGTTTATCTATTCACAAAACTTAGTTTACTCAGTGTATTGTTTTATTTAGGTGTAGCCTACATGTGGCAACTGTGTTAAAACCATACTAATAACAGCAGCTGAAGTTTGCAGCGATTACATAGCCTAAGTTATAGCCTATAACTTTATACACGTTTGTCTTACACAAAAGAGCATCAAACCAACTGGCTACTATATACACAAACAGCGTTGGCATTGGTTTACATTCTTGATCAAATCAAAAAATTACGTCATAAAGTATATATACACATGAAATAAACATTTACAAAATTAGTACATATACAAATTCAAGTCCAAAATGTTTGTACGCATTTGTTGTAGACACACGAAATAGCATAACTAAGTGACTACAAAGCCAGCGCTGGCATTTGATAAAACTAAAACATTACGTCTGAAATTATACATGCAAATACATTTAAAATTATTAAGTGTTACTTACAGGTTGTGGCCCAACATGTTGGAACTGTTGGGCCACTTTTATGTTGGAACTGCTTCATGTTTTAATAACAGTTTCTTGTTGAATCCGGCATTGAATTGGTGGAGATTCTGGAAGCTATCTTTCGTAAAATGCACAGCACAGAGAGCTAAATTACAATTGTAATTTTCAGGAACATAAACATAAATTGTGCATTGTTGACGAACTACAACGTCCGTGGGAAGCCTGAACACAGAAGACCACAGAAGACAGATGGGTGAAAATAACTCACTTTCGATGAGTAGTAGAAATACGGCCATGCCCCTTTTTGAATTTTCCGGAGGGAGGGTTGATGCAAATGTATGGGTAAGTTACGTACAAAACCTGTTGTCCCATTCAAGTTGTTTTTGTAGGCATTATGCCTCGTTTCCACTGAGCGGTACGGTATGGTTCGATGTACGCATTTATTTGCGTTTCCATTGTCAAAAGTTGTGAATGGTACCAAAAAGACCGTACCGTACCACTATTTTGGGTACCCTTTCGTTGGGTACCTAGCACAGTGAAAGGGTACTGAAAAGGTGGAGCTAGACTCACTGCAGAACGGTGATTGGTGGACTGAGTATCGTCACTCGCGCGTGCTAAGGGCATTAAGAAGCATACAGTTGAAATATAATTCTACTGTTATTGTGTCACGAAATGTAGTTTTAAGAGTTTTTCAGGCGAGAAAGTAGTTTTTTAAATCTCAAATCTGTGGTTTATTTATAGATTTATGATAATTTGACTGAGATCCATTTCAAGCGATCACCGGACGCTCGCGCTCGTGTCCCTGCCTGGAACAGCCTTTCTGCGGCTAGTCGCTCTGACGTTTCTGTAGTGGTTAAACATGAGATATAGTTCGTCTTGTATAAACCTAACAGGTGATCTTTGGTCTCGTGAATCTATAATTCGTTCCCTGGCCAATAGCTTTGGGAGAAGCTACGTGAAGTTTCATATCTTTGAGCGCTGAATTTGTATATTTGACTGACTGAATTGTTTCTTTATGTTATTTAAGCTTTACTGTATATCTGTTTGTACCTTTTACTTATACTTTTATAATGGCTATTATTGATAAAACTGAAATGCAACAAAAATAGATAATTTTGTCATTTTTTAAATTGTATTACAAGATAATCTGTTGTTTATTGCAACATTTGTACCAATACGATATGCAATACATTACATATTGCCTGGCATATGTTTAATATTTTTACATTTAAACGAAAAGAGGCAGGGTTGTGTTTTATATTTAGTTTTGTTATAAATATAACGTTACATACATGCAGTGAATATAATCAATAGGCTATGCGTTGCCTGAACCACATTTGTGTGCTTTATAATGTTTAAAATGTATTGAAATGAAATCGAAAAGAAGCAGAGATGTGTTTATAACATATTTCGTTTTATTATAGCCTAAAATGTACATACAGAGCTAAGCCGGAGTCGCAGAGCCAGAGCGAATTGAGTGCTCCATTTGCAGGGATCATTCTCCTGAGTTCGGACTTTGCGATGGCTACTTGGTATTGAGAAACGCCTAATGCCAGCGCTTGTTTCTAGTGACAAACATGCTGAGAAGCCAAGATCTGCTGTGCGGTCTGTCATCCATTGTTGTTTACTATGTCGCTTTCTTCGCGCGAAAATGCCATCGCTCGCTTCTTCCAGCAAACACCACGCCTATCAAGTAAGGGTACTGTTGGCGGTGGAAATGCAAGCCTGATCATGAGTGTACCCGACCCGACCCGCACTGCACCGTACTCGTACCCCTCAGTGGAAACGAGGCATTAAACTTCCTGAGACTAATAAAAGACTTTAGTCTAAAAAACTTTAGTCTTAGACGTTTTAGACTTTTTTAAAAGACTTTAAAAGATATCTCTGCTTACACTGAACTTTCAGCACTGCAACTTCACAGATACTATTCATGCACCACCAGCAACATTACACACTATTTAAAATGAAAAAAGCAATCAACCCCTATTAATACCCCTGCTGATTTTAAAGCCTTGGAGCCATATTTTCTAAAATTATAGCATCTGATTTTTTTGCACCGCTTTTGACATCTTTTTAATCTCTCTCTGGACAAAAACGAAATTTCACTTATATGGAAATCTGCATTTGTTCTAGTGGTGGGAAGTTCGGATACTTTTACTGACTCGGATCTTTGAGTCTCGTTCAGCAAAATGAACGAATCTTTTATCGAGTCATTTCGTTCATTTCGGTCATTTCATCATTATATAATTAAAATGTCATTTTAAATATCCCAAAACATCTAGTACTAACGAAAATATTGATTACATTTGTAAAAATAACATAAATAACTATAGGGTAATGCAGCCAAAGCCAAATTAAGCAACTGAAATAACTGTATATTAATTAGTTGCTGGGTCTCAAGTTCAAGCTATTGCAGTCTGACCCTGTTATAGTTCACCTCACCTCCTGATCCGAGACGTTCTTTCCTTTGCAACTTCATATTTATCAGGTTTGTTCTCCTCCTCTCATGTCTCGAGACGTTAGCTGTTGACTCGTCAGTGTCTAACTCTGATCTGTGCTGTCTGTGGGCCGTGCCATGTGCGATATAGCAGGACCGGAAAGAGTAAAGATTAGTTCATCTCTTCGAGTTCGGGTTCGGCCGGGTCGAGTCTTTCGTTCTTCCTGTCAGTCCCATAGAGTCTATGCTGTCAGCACCGGAATGAGAAATGATTAGTTCATCTCTCTAGTTCGGGTTCGGCCGGGTCCAAGTCTTTCGTTCTTCCTATCAGTCCCATTAAGTCTATGCTGTCAGTACCGTAAAGGGGAATGATTAGTTCATTTGAGTCTTCGGGTTTGAGTCCTTCGCGTTCTTTTCTCACGTGACCACTCTCGCATCAAATGCAACATTCGTATTGACTGCGTCTGAATGTAGCCTATATTGTGTTATATAGGCATTAAAATACAAAATATGTTCAATAAACATTATAAACAAAAGTTCCATTATTCCTTATTATTGTCCCTGTCCGTCTCTTTTCTATATAATGCATCTGTGGTGTGTTTTATTATATATTATACATTAATTAACTACTATTATATTATACATCATCTACGTGCTTGTTTGTAAAAAGTTTGTGAATTAGTTTGTGAATTAGGCTATTCAATACGGTGACAATTCACGTGACTAAGAACGAAGGACTCAAACCCGAAGACTCAAATGAACTAATCATTCCTCTTTCCGGTGGTCTGACAGCATAGGCTCAATGGACTGACAGGAAGAACAGAAGACTCGGACCCGCCGAACCCGAACTTGAGAGATGAACTAATCATTTCTCTTTCCGGTACTGACAGCATAGGCTCTATGGGACTAACAGGAAGAACAGAAGACTCGGACTCGACCCCGAACCCGAACTTTAGACTCGAGAGATGAACTAATCATTTCTATTTCCAGTACAGATTCAGAATCCATATGGTGCGCAATGCGCATGCGCGGGTAACACAAAATGAACGAATCACTCCCGAGACAACTCGGTAGTCCCGAGTCATATTAAAGATTCGTTCAAAATGAACGAATCGTTCATGAACGACACATCACTAATTTGTTCTTCCTCTGTTAAAAGTACTTTGTCTAACTCTCAATCGGATTTTCGTAAAAAAAAAAAAAAGCCCAACTACAGCAGCCTTAAAAGTAGTAAATGATTTCATAGACTCTTTAGATAAAAAAACAACATTGTGCAGCTCTTTTTTAATTGACCTAAGGCTTTTGATATTGTGGATCACGCAATATTAAGTCAAGTCAAGTCACCTTTATTTATATAGCACTTTTTACAATACAGATTGTATCAAAATCAGCTTCACAGTGATAACATGAAAATACAACAAGTTTGTTTCTAGAAGAAAATTGCATCAATATCCACCTTAAGTAAAGCAGATCATTACATGAATATTAACCCCTGGGGACCAAGGTGTATTTAGGGTCCTTGAGATGTTCTGACATGCCCTGACACCTGTGCTTGTTAAGATGCTTATGTTATGGCACAGATGAAATTACACTATATTGAGCACAAACAGGGCTACCATAATATGTGAGCAACATGTATGTACATGTTTGTTTTTTTGACAGAATATTGTTTACGAAGTGGTTATTGAAAAAACTAAATATGAAAGTATCTAAAATAAGGCCACAAAACGCATACACAACATGCACATACATACATATAAAAATTAAAATATAAATCAAAGACAAAAACCCATTAATCCTGGTAAAATAGGTTATATGGGCAATTGTGTAGAATTGGTTCAAAGTTAGAGTTGGAAACATATTGAAAAGAAAATTCTATTTCCATATAAAGTATTATTTTTAAAGTAGGCCATTTACATTTTATAATACATATTTCAGAGTTAAGGATTCATTATTTTGACATGTGCATTAGCTTGCATTGGATAAAAGTTGATTAATTTATTTTTGACAAAACATACTATATATTTAACATATGACAAGAAACTGTCTAACTAAAGCTTATTTGATGTCTATTTTATTGTAAAAACTTTATAATCTATTTCGCCTGTGTCTGTCTATTTATTTAGGCTATGCATCTGTGCATCTCGTTCACACACCCGATTCATATTTAAACATAAATGTCTTTTTGGTTTTACAGATCAGTGTAGAACTAATATCAGTATAGTCTTACTAATGTAGGAGCGAAAGTGAATGAAGACTCAGCATGCGCCTGCCTGCCTGTCTCTTTTAATGTTTAAACAGTCTTTGTGCAGTTTACAGACACTATTCAATAACATGATTAGAACAAAGCACTTTAGAATAAATGACTTACATCAGCTGAATCTGTGTGCTCCTCCTCGAAATGAAACGGCTAACTGAGGTATCTTTTCCAGGATGACAGTATTATTCCTCACAGCGCAGCAACACAAGGTATAAAGTTAGATTTGAGATAAACTTTTTTCTTTCTTTGTTTTATCAAGCTAGTATATGGGCGTTTTATGGCTTGCCTTAACATTAGCATTTGAATAGCACCCACTCTCAGTGGGCGGGGTCACATTAACACATCATACGCTATAATTAGGTAAAAGGACTGACATCTCTCTCTTTTCATACAGATTACATCAACTGAGGATCGTTGCGTTTTATATTACTTCATTTAAAAGAAGAGAATTTCAGCTTCACATAGATAAATCTTTTGTGTCTCTGTGACAGTTATTTAATGAGTTTACATTTTTCGGACATGTTTCAGAAAGATTTTTGCGGAGACAGAGTGAGCTCAAAGCGCAGCCTGTTTATTTTACAAAAACACAAGGTTTTGACGTTAATAAGAGTGTACACAAAAAAAGAAGACCCTCTATAGTTTATAATCATGAATTGATTTTATTTATATGGCCATTAATGACAGAGTATTTTAAGTCTATGTTGCAAATGTCCCCAACTAAGCAAGCCAAAACCCAAGGCAACAGTGGCAAGGAACCAAAACTCCATCAGGTGAAAGAATGAGAGAAAAAAAAAACCTTGGGAGAAACCAGACTAAGTTGGGGGCCAGTTTTCCTCTGGCCAAGGAAGGAAACAAAGACTTTTGTGTCGGGTTGTCAGAACAAACAGTCTGTTGGTTTGAAAACGATCTATCTATCTATCTATCTATCTATCTATCTATCTATCTATCTATCTATCTATCTATCTATCTATCTGTCTATCTATCTGTCTATCTGTCTATCTGTCTATCTGTCTATCTATCAGGTAGATCTCAGTGTGTACAGGTAAATGGTCTCACTTCCAGCCCTATTAGTATATGCAGGGGTGTGCCCCTGGGGTCAGTGCTTGAACCACTCTTATTTATATTATATAATTTCACCCAACAGTATAACGTAAGTGACTAGAATTAATCTACATATTTATGGTGCTTTGAGAAATGTTTATGTGCATTGTTTTTATTTATAAAAATAGAAATGGAACTTAAACAATATGCTTTTTTCCTAATTAAATTATATTTATTTTATTTATTTAAACTATATGCTTTTTTTCGAATTAAATTATATTTATTTCATTTTATTTATTTACTTATTTGTTTATCTGACAGGGACAATGCAAACAAACATAGTGTCAAGACCAAGCATGTCACTGAAGTGTTGCATATAAAGTTTATAGCTATTGCTAATTTTCAATTCATGTCCCTGGAAGGGCTTTTATACGCATTAAAATTTACATGATTAACTACTTCAATAATAATAATAAAAAAAAAATAATAATATAAACATACATACATATCATACACAACTCTTATTATAATAAAAAATGAGTACACTTTTGGTTTGTTTTTAACCAGTTTTTAAGCTGGAAGTGAACATCTTAAAGTCAGGCACAGTCTTGATTTCAAAAGGTAATGAGTTCCAGAGTTTAGAACTCTTCACAGAGAAGGTCATCTATCCAAAGCTGGTCCAGCAGTATGGTATTTTACAGTCATAATTTGTAGAGCTCCTGAGTGACTCGGATGTTGTGCTGTCTCACAATAAATGTACTTATAGTGGCTAAGGTGCTAGATGATTAATGCACTTATAAATTAGTTTAAGAAAGGAAAAATTGCTATAGCTATCAAATTTCATTAATATATGTGTGTGTGTGTGTATATATATATATATATATATATATATATATATATATATATATATATATACACACATATATATGCACATATATATACATACATACATACATATGTTACAGCCAAGATGCATCTGAACTAAACATAGATGGGCCTGGGACCCCCACACCCACCCTTCCTTAACAACATCCACATGCTGTGCGACAGCAGAGGAGAGCACAGGGGACCAAGAGATCTGCCAGTGTTGTGTTCGGTGACCCAGATTTTGATGAGTATGTATAACAATAATAATTTGAACTGTGTTTTCATGTGCTATAGTGATTATAAGTTTTACTTCGCTTTTCTAATAACTTGAATGAACTTATGAAAGCTGCTTTTTAAACAATGTGTATTGTGAAAAGCACAACACATGTATATTGTATTGTTCACTGAATTCAATTTGAAGAATAAAATTATTCTGTTTGAGTAAATAAACATTTTGAAAAACAAATGTTTACAAAACTGCTTATTTCTTTGTGATACCGGGGTGGTGATGGCGCAGTGGATAAAACACATGCCTTTGGTGCAGAGACCCGGGTTCGAATCCACTGTAAAACACCAATGTGTCCCTGAGCAAGACACTTAACCCCTAGATGCTCCCAGAGGCGTGCAACCTCTGACATATATAGCAATTGTGAGCTTTGGATAAAAGCATCAGCTAAATGAAGACATGTAAATCTAAATGTACACTGCAGATTCTGGTGAGGAATATAATACAACTGAGAGGGCTCATTCTTCTAGGAGGAAGGCCAGAGGAAAGTCTTCTAAACAGGGGACAAAATATCCAGACGAGGCACTGAAGTGGAATGATCTAAATGTGGAGGATGTAGATCCTGTTCTGCCACCTTTCCAACCGAAGAGAATTCCAGGACCACAGCTGGCTAAGGACAGGTCGTATTCACCACTGCAACTGTTCCAGCTCTTTTTTACAAACTCTGTTTTAGAGACTATTGTTAAAAATTAGGGCCGGGACTGGATTAAAAAAATTAATCTAATTAATTAGAGGCTTTGTAATTAATTAATCGAAATTAATCGCATTTTAATCGCATAAATATTTGGACTAAGAACAGTGAGAAGATTTTTTTTTCCAAATGGATTTTTAGTATACATTGCATAATGACTGAATACATAAGCTTAAGCAACAAAATGTTGTTTATTTTTGTTCAACCAAGTCCAACAGACCAGAGCCATTGTATATGTTTTGCGTTGAGGTGAACCTTGAGGGTCGATGTGATATGCGAATTCCTTGTTCCATAGCTTTCACACAACCCTGCTCTTAATGACGCTTCCATACAGCGCTTCACATGAACTTTTTTGCTCACTAGACAATGTAGCTAGTGGTTTTCCAAAATTACTAGCCACACAGCACTTTTACTAGCCACATTTTAAATGGGGCTTAAAATGTGCTAAAATGTAATAATTGTATCATTAGCTCTGGTTGTAAAGCTCATTTTTTGAAAACATGTTGTCTATTAAGATAAACACATACAATAGATTCTTATTGTATATAATAAAAGTACTGCATCTTTTTTCTTTTTTTTACAGCAGTAAATAATACAGAGTAGAACAATTATCTGCATTAGTAACAATGACCAAAGAATACATAATCTTTTCTAAGAAAAAAATCCACAATTAAGGCAACAGGATTACAACTTTATATAGGCCTATATGACATAGTTTTGGGGACTGTAGATTGTTTTGCCTCAGCATTTCCTCAGAGAGAGACTTAATAATTATCATCATGAAGCTGGTAGCTCTGAGTAACTGGAGATATGTCCACCTGAAACAAGTATAGGCCTACATGTTTATTGCCCAGATTATTCCCACAAATGCATCTCCTGCTTTCTTTCATGACATGATTAATTTTATTAAAATATAGAATTAAGTCTGTAAAGATAGTTGTGATATGACGTGACATAAGGGCAGCCCTGCTAGTAGTTACACCATGTCCCTTAATCATGAAGATTATTTTTTATATAAAATATCGGCCACACTCACGAACTGACTGAACGCTGTGTTGATGTGTGTGTGCACGCGACCAGTCGCGTGTGATGATCATTTGACAAAAGTCTGGAATGTCATATTTGGCACGCGCACCCTCGCGCAGAGGCACTACAGGAGCGCGTGAGACGCGCCTATGTTCTGGATTCTCATGCTTATTAAAAAAGATCGCTATATCATCACATTAAGTGGAAAATTAAGGGCAGACTAAAACAGCCCTCAGTCCGACGGCCAGCCCGCGAGTTTAATCTCCACGTGTCTAATGTCGTGCAATTCGTTTGTTATGTCAGATGTCTTTTGACAAGACTACAATTTTTTAACAAGCCAAAGTGGCTAGTGGGAGTGACTGTGTTACCCGCCACGCGTGAAATCCACCCGCATTTTGGTGGGTGTTAATGTCAAACCCTGCATCCGTTCATTTTTATAACATAATTTCCCATCCACGGGACCAACCAAAGCGGTCTCGTCAGCTGTGTTCACTGTGGTTTGTTGTTTAGTTGTCTGAAGCATGGACTGTAAAAAAAAAAGTCATGAACGCTAGTTGGTGCTCCAGTATAATCAGTCCGCTGAAACTAATCCAGTGAGAAATGTTCCGCGGTGGAAAAATATGTGCGATTAAAATGCGTTAATTTTTTGTGTAATTAATTAATGCGTTAAAGTCTGTAATTAATTATTCGTAATTAACGCGTTAAAGTCCCGGCCCTATTAAAAATATAAATAGCTATAGTGCAAATAGTGCAAATTCGTCAGGAAAGAAATTCCACTGGGTGCCTCTGACCGTTTCTGAGTTCCTTGCATACATCTCTCTGGTTCTCTACATGGGTCTTGTGAAGGTGAAGACTTATGCTGATTACTGGGCTAGGAAAGCCATTTATAATTTTCCTTAACCACAGTCAGTGATGTCCAGATGGAGATTTCTGGCCATCTCATGGAATCTCCATCTGTGCAACCTAGAAGAGGATCTGCAAAATTCACGGAAAAGAGGAACCCCAGATTACGACAAACTATTCAAAATCAAGCCACTTTACTCTGACATACTGACATCGTGCATGACGTACTTTCAACCAGGTCGACGAGCGTCAGTGGATGAAACTGGAGGTGGCTTCCAAAGCACGTGTAGGATTCAAGCAGTACATGAAGGACAAGCCTACAAAGTGGGGCTTCAAACTCTTTGTCCTTGCCGATTCAACATGTGGGTACACTTGGAACTTCTTTGTGTACGAAGGTAAAGGTTCACTAGTCAAAGGCAAAGACCTTAGCTATGATTCTGTCATGCATGTGCTGAATACTCCATTATCAGGCCAAGGCTATAAGGTATATGTAGATAATTTCTACACTAGTCCGATCCTTTTTATGGATTTGCTGGAAAAAAAATACTGGCCTGTGGAACCATACGTCCGAACCGGCAAGGTTTTCCCAAAATCGGAGAAAATGACCTCAGCGAAAAGGCAGAAAGAGGAACGATCCGATGGCTCAGAGATGGTAAGCTGCTGTTTGTCAAATGGATGGACACAAGGGAGGTGGTAATGTGCTCCAGTATGCACAAGGCATACAGCAGTGAGAAGGTCACAAGGCGTTCAAGGAATCTCACAGGTGGGTGGTGTACACAGCAAATTCCAAATTCCAGACACAGTCAAAGACTACAACAAGAACATGGGAGGAGTGGATCTTTCTGATGCCCTTATCGAATACTACAATGTCCTGCATAGAGACGACTAAATGGTACAAAAACATTTTTTTTACCATTTTCTGGACATTGCCCTGGTGAACAGTTTTATTTTTCACCAACAGCTGGCAAAAGAACAGGGCAAGACCCCACTCACCCAAAAGGCTTTCAGAGAGGCACTTGTGTGCGAGTTAGCAAATGCTGCCACTTCTGGAAATGTGGAAGATGAGCAATGCTTTCCAGAATTTTTTGGAGCAGATGGAACAGCTTCAGAGATGTGCCTTGTGCAGACTGGCAACAGGTAAAAACACCTATGTACTGCACAAAATGTCAGGTGCCTTTTTGCTCTGTGCCAGGACGAAACTGCTTCAGGAGGTGGCATATTGAGGGACACACACTTCACAAATGAGCCATGCTACATTGAGAGCTATATCGAGACCCCTTTGTAAAAAAAAAAAAAAAAAAAAAAAAACACACAAAACTGTTTGATGCTAACACAGGTCTGATGGATGATGGAGGCATATTGATATTCAACAACTTTAGTTTGTGTTATGTAATGAGTTATTTAATTAGTTATCAGCTTACCAATAATTCTTGTTTTGAATGACTATCAAATGTTTTCATAGCTTTTTATAATGTTATTTTTTTGTTACTTCAGGTTGCAGTATTTTATAATCTGCCGTTTTGCATATATTCATTGTTATTTATATGCTACTTTCATATTTCTATAGTTTCTCATTTATCTTTACATTTCAATGTGTACAAGTGTTCTGTTTTAGACCACATACAATCTACAAGAATAAATTTTTTGTGCTTTTATTCACAAAACACAAACAATGTTACTTGGTCTCATTCCTTTATGCCATTTTGCGTTTCTCAGATACAAAGAATGAAAGAATGAAAATGAAGAAAATCAATTGATAATTAAGCAAAGGGCTTTACTATGTATTAAAAGTAGGATTTTTGAGGTAGTATTATAAAAAAAAAGAAAAAAAGAAAGAAATTTGTATTTGAGTATTAGAAAAATCCAAAAGATATATATGCGCAAAAATGACACTTTGCCTCCCTTCGGTTATATTTGAATAACTCTTGCTCAGAATGTGATGGAGAAAAAAATTTTTTTTCTGGTGGATACTGCCACCTAGTGTAGTCAAACAATATAATCAAAAGGTCCCCAGAGCAAACAGTACCTGAATCACAGATTTTCAAAGAAAGGATTTAAAAAAATAAAAATAAAAGGCCTATTTTTTATGTTTATCGTAATATTTTAAAAGCATACAATGCTATTTATGAAGTTTTGCAATCTGATTTAGTACATTTGAAGGGTTTTCTGTACAATGATGCTAACTTTTTAAATTTCCTACACTGTATGTGTCTAAGGTGACTGTTTGAACTTGGGTGTGTTAAATTCAGGTGGAATTCCAAAATATGCCTTAGAGTGGAAGAGGTTAAATTATATTTATTAAAGATGCAGCAAAGATAATGTAATGTTTTTTTATCCATAAGTTTTATTGCTCTAATTATATAAAGAACCAATGTGTTTGATTGCAGTGGAGTGGCTTGTGCCCAGGTATATAAAGCTAATGTGAAAATATTTAACACAAAATAGATTTGTCAGCCACTAAAAAGGTAACACTTTATTTTGATGGTCCACTTTAGACATTCTACTGACTAAGTAACTGTATCTACATGTTAACTTTATCTATTAACCCTCAGGGATGTGATTTTTCCGGATTAATCCGGAATTTCGGATTTTCCGACCTGAAAATGTGACCTACGTGAATCATGCAGATCTGTAAAAAAAATAAAAGGGTGAGGGGGACGGGTGTCGGCTGGGTCGGCTGCCGAGAGTGAAAAGGAGAGGATGAGGACATAACTGGCTGACGTGCGTACAGATTCTTCCTTCCTTTCCAAGTATCAACAAAGACGTACTTGCGTTCAGCTTTTTCACCTGCTCAATTTCGTACCTCAGTCGCTCTCGCGCTATTGTGTTATCGTTGTCAGTTTACAAGAACATCATCGTTAGGTCCCCAGTAGGGCTGGGCGAAATATCGATAAAGTTCAAATTTGCACTATGATCCTTGCTCCAAGCAAGCTGCTGACTGCTTTTGTAGTAATATGAATATCGTGCATTTTATCAGTTTTAGTTCTGACGCCTCCGTCTCAACAGCATTAGCTGTACAACACATCAAATACTCACATAAAATATTAACGCAGAGGAATGGCCAAATCAGTTCAGTTAGTTCACAAAAGTTCATAATTTGCATGTGCTTTAAAGTCTTGCCGGTTAAATGTCATTCTGCTGATGCACCCAGACACGCACATGACTAAAAGCTTGTCTCACAGCACCTGGTTGCTGGACTAAGTTATCTTTCTAGTCTTATTTCGCTAATACTCTCAAATACACACACAGTTTACAGAAGAACATTTGGTTATGTCTAAACTGAAAGCAAACCGAGAAAATTGAGAGAAATCTGCTTGTCAAATGCGCGTGTATAAGACGCGTCGTGTACAGGTCCTTACGCGATCCCTTTTGTCCTTAAAGGGATAGTTGACTGAAAAATAAAAATTCTGTCATTTTTTATTCACTGTAATGTTGTTCCAAGCCTGTATTAATTTATTTCTTGTGCTGAACACAAAAGAAGATATTTTGAAGAATGTGGGTAACCAGAGAGTTGCTGGTCCCCATTGACTTCCATAGGGAAAAATGTACTATGGAAATCAGTGGGGTACATCAACTGTTTGGTTACCCACATTCTTCCAAATAAATTCAACAGAAGAAAGAAACTTATTCAGGTTTAAAACAACTTGAGAGAGTAAATTATGACAATTACAATTTTTGGGAGAACTATCTATTTAATGTTAATAAAACATAGAGGAAAAATGCGGGATCAGGGATGCGGGAGCCGATGCGGCTCGGTATATTTTCCTGCTTTTTTGTCCTTAGCCAATCACATGCCTGAACCCTAACCTAGCAGTCTACTGATGTAGTTACTATAATAGTTAGTATGAATGTCTATAGTGGACCATTGAAATTTAATTCCCCCTACAATAGTGTCACCAAATGTAATTTTACATTTATTTTATTTTTTCTTCCTGAATACACCCTCTGTCATTGGTGAAACTGTACTGTTATTGTGACAGTCTCTGTGGTCCACTGAAACATAATATTTTTATTATTGTGACAGTCTTTGTGGTCCACTGAAACATAATATTTTTTTATGTTTCAGTGTTTACAAAGAAAATAAACTATAATGGTTTACGTGTAGTTGTCTTAGCATTTTAAGCTGTTAAGACATTTTTACAACCGTACACAAATCAAGTTTATACTTATGGACAGACTTATGAGACAGACAAGATAAAAATTATGTTTGTTTTACAGTGTGACAATGGAGTTATGCTGCAGCACATAATGAAAATTGCCATCTGCAAGAGGGATTCTCAGGAGTATTTCAGCATCATCTTGGATTTCAGCATCATCTTGGAGGGGTGGCAAGTCATGGCTGGCTTGGAAAATCTGACAAGAGCCTGTGCTGTTCTTCTTGGACTCACATATGCACTATACCACACCAACCCAAAAGAACTGAGGCACACTTTTGAGGCCTTTCAGAAGCTCTTCTTGGAACTGGATGTTTGCAAGTGTTCCCCAAAATTACTAACACTTAAAAACAAACTCATGATGACTTTGATTGAGACAATGCCATGTGCAATTCGAATGTGACAATTGATGAACGTTTAATATCGTTCTTCATACAAGCTTTCAGCAAGTACAAATTATTTTACAAGTTTTAGTCAAGAATGTGACTTTTTCCGGACACAAATTTGTATGCACATGTTTTTGTTTAAAAAAATAATCTTTCTCAATGACATGGAAAATGTTAGCTTTTTCTCTCTTTTTTTTTTTTTTTTGCTTTTATTTTTCATATCTTAAAACTGCTGTCTTACATTTTTGTTTGTTTTATTTGTGCAAAAAATACAGAATAAAAGCATGTTTGATAACAAAAAGTGCATTATGTATTCATTATTATAACATTTACTGTCTGAAAAAGGCAGTAAATGTAATAATGAAGTAAATTTCATTAAAACAAATGAGTAAATTCTGCTTGGTTTATTTGTGAGGCGACTTAAATAAAAAAAAAAGCACATTCCACTTATAATATTAAATTCATCATGTGCCAGACTAAATCATTTAGGACATTTTACTTAATTTATTCAGGTAGATCTCACACACACACACAAAAACACCTTAAAATCTACTCCAATATAATACGTGTAATATTGTTACCATAATTGTTTTAAGTAGATACCATGTCATATTTTTTACAGTGTACATGAAGTGCAGTTACTGCTTGTATATGCGAATTGACAATTCACCATCAAATGTGTTATTTTGAAAAGTGTTTTAATTTTTTTATATATTAGATTTTAGTTATTCAGATTTTACCTCAAATATTACATATAAACATAATGAGAAGGAATTGGGATGTTAATGATAGAAATTTTCTTGGTAATCTTATGTTTACTGTGCCTAGATGGCAACTTCAGGTATATTACACATTTCAAACTGGTTTATTTTGTAGTTTACTCAAGTGGTAATTTTGCATTTTTTGGGTTTATGTGATAAACAGGTTCAAAAATGCAAAATTCCCTATGATTTCCCTATATTTTAAAATGGGCACCTTTAGCATCTTTTTCTCAAAAACTGCAAGGTTGTGTGTGTGAGAACTTTTTCCCAAGGAATCTCTCTGTATTTCTGATGTTAAATAATTTTTTTAAGTAGGTAGTGCCCCACTTGTTGGAACGAAAGTGCCCAGGGGCACCACTAGGGTGACCAGAAGTCCCGAAAAATTCGGGACAGTCCCGAAATCTAAGCTGTTGTCCCGAATCCCGAAATCGGCCTTAATTGTCCCGAAAATTATACTAAAGCAAAATCTTGATATAAAATGTCTTATAATAAAACCTTAAAAATCATCCGTGGAAGTGGAGTTGTCCTGCAGCCGCAGCCGCGAGTACAGTGAATGTGCAGGCAGCCAGTCAACTTTTGTTTTTTTAAGCGTGTCAATTTCGCTCTTGACGCGCAAATGGATATTCGCGTCTGGTTTGAAGGCAGCATTAAGGCGGTTTAAAGGAGTGAGTGATTTGTCACGTCACTGCGTGCAATAAAATACTTCGGCCGGGCCTTAATGTCTGATGTCGGGTTTCACTTGAAGCAAATCATCTGCACAATTATTTAGTTTTCCTATTTAATGACCGACAATTTAGTTTTAATAATAATTTTGGCATAAGGCTTATTAGCGTTAGGCTATAGCCTGAAAGGTCTGCTTTAGCCTGTGCACTGTTACAACAGTAGGCTAACACTTTTTCTTCTTTTTTTCCACAAAATTTGAGTTCATGATTTTAATGTTTTATTTTTATTTTATTTTTTATATTTTTGTTGCAGATTAAAGACTAAAGACAGACTGTTGATCTTTGAAAAAAAGAAAAAAGGTTGGTTAAAAAAATATTTTGAACAAAACCAACCCCCCAACCCCCCAGCCCCCACCGTCCCGAATTTCAGCCAATCTCATCTGGTCACCCTAGGCACCACACTGTCTTAATACGGCCCTGTCAGTTGTTCTTTAGTCTCAAAAATCGTTTATTGCTGTTTGTGTCAGTAAATTAAACAACTGAACTAAACGGTCGACTTCACATTGTTTCTCTTAGTAGGATGAAACTAACTATAAAATTAAGTCACTGTGAAAAAAAAATCGAATCGGAGGACCGCGTCAACTGAATTCAGAGTCATGAAGAATGTGAAATAATTTGCAAGTCTATGACAGCGCACTGCGTTTTTATTGCCATAAGTTATGTTAATTTTAAACAAATAACTAACGTTATATTTACTACGGTCTGAGACTTTAACTTACTTCAGTGTGGATAGATGAGGATCTGATGGCACATTGTCTGTGTCTTCATGTCGACTTCGCAGGGAATCAACACTAAGAAGACAGAAAGTTCCCGTTATGTCATAAAATAAATACAACTGAAATTAAATACTAATCCCTCTATTATACCTGCAGATGATTTTGAGTTCCTCCAATGTCTTGGGCTCAATGCCCATCTCTTCAATGAACTCCACATCCTCAATCTCTGTGGCTGAGTTACAGTATGAATACACCTCCGGATTTAACTCATCCAGCCATAAATCTCTAAACGTGCCAATATGAAACTCGTTTGAGTTTACGTTAATGAATTCATAAGCAGGCACGTTTTCAAGTAACTTTTCTTCGCGCATCAAACTAACGTTACTTCTGTGCGCCATAACAAGCTATGAACCGACATCGCAAATCAGACCTTCGTCTGTGGATCTGACTGCGGCTACTGCAGCTGCTTCTTCTTCTTCATGGAATTTTATTGGCGGTTCTGGCTTCTTCTTCTTTTATGACGGTTAGCAAACCAACTTAACGGTGCATTACCGCCACCGACTGGACTGGAGTGAACAAAGTGATAAATGTTACTGGATGTTTTCCCTAATAAACCTTGCATTGTAAAATTATTCTGATTGATCATTCAACGCATTCTAATCCCAAGGCGCCATATTTTGACACTTTTGTAAAAGCGTAAATATCCAACGCACATGGTCCTTCGGGGTAGGGGTATGGGTTAGACCACTAGGAGGCGCCTGCCCTATTTATTTTTACGTCTCATTTGGCGCTAAAGGGTGCCATGTGCGTTGGATCATTGCGTTGGATATTTACGCTTTTGCAAAAGTGTCAAAATATGGCGCTTTGGGATGAGAACGGGTTCTGACAAACTGACCATCCATCCACAGTTTCTAAATTAGTACAATGTTGGCATTTCCCTGTTGGATGTTTCCCTATTAATTTTAATGAAGAATTGATCCATGTGTGTCTTAACAGTGTAATTATACTTTCCTCTCTTCTACTCCTCTATCCTTCCTATACCCACTTCTAGTTGTATATTATATATATGACCTCCCTTTATCATGATCCACCCAATACTCCTGCCATTTTGATCTTGCATGCTTTAATATTTTAGCTTCAGTTTTGAACTCTATGAACTTGTAAAATTCTATTAAAGGCGGGCATACACTGTGCGAATTTCGTCCGAATTTTGAGCCGAATTCTGACTCATGCGACTCTTTTCGTGTCGGACCGATTTTCAGCCTTGTCGTGCGTCGTTGTTATGTCGTGCAGTGTCTGAGTGTACAGGGAGAAACCGATTAACCTCTCAACGATCGACAATCGGATGGTCGGATGAATTTCTGGCATGTCAGAAATTTTGGTTGCTCCTCGTGACTATATCGCACAGTTGAAGCAAAGCTATGAACCGATTGCCCTAAACTCAGTGTTTTTCCCTCACTGCGCCTGCGCAGAAACAGAAGTTTAACCATTTCATCTGCAGCAAAAAAAAAATACATTTAAAATAAAAACGAAAAGAGGGAGCTCTTTAAGCGGGATAACCCACAGATAGTTGGGCATAAAACTATTTTCCTGCACTTAATTCGCGGAGGAAACCACCCTCCGGTTAACATCGGCGGGTTTTTTGGCCACCACGTCGTGCATTAAAATCATTATTCTGTTAGCCCGACTTTGTAAAAAACTATTTAACTTTTAAGGTGAATGTATAATAATTAAAATCCATTGTAAAAGTATCATGCCATTGTTTAGTTTGTTTATTTGATATATTTTATTCACTTTACAGCAACCATCCCTCAGAGGTCCAGAAATAAAATCTTGCATAGCTGTCTTACAAATTTTTCCATATAAAGGATCTTGTCTGCTATATCATGTTTTTGTTGTGTTTGAAGCTGTATAGGCCTATGTTTGTGTCTCTCTTCAAACAGATTTGTGATTTGGCATCCCCAGTCGACATGTAAATAATTTGTCCTTTCTTCTAATGCACAACAAAACCCATAAATTGTTGTATAATCTGCATACAAAAAGTTATGTAGTTCAAACTAGCTACAAATTACTGTTGCTTACCTCCAGTTTAATTTGACACCTCTTTTATTAATTTGATAAACAATGTTTTTGAAATAAACCTGTTTTTTAATTTTCATTGATGATTAATTATGGCAATGTTCGGACATATTATAGACTCTTCTATTTTATATGCCTATAATTTATTGTAATCGACCTAAATGTTTTAGACAATTTTTAATGAGGAGAAAGATTATGTAATATTTTATTATCCTCACAGCACGTTGGTTGTGCAGTGAAAATATTGCGTGGCAAATTAATTACAATAGCGGATCAATTTAATAATAAAATTAGCCTATAGGCCTCATCTAATAATTATAATACAATAATACTAATATAATTAAATGCATAAATTGAAAATGCTAAATTATCTTGATATTGATAGCAGATGCTTGTTTTGACAATATCTCTGGATACATACAGGCGCAATCCCGGGGGTTATCGCAGATATTACACGTATAGTGTGAGCAGTGAAGTCGCAGCTCGACGATCCGTTGCACAGTGTGAGCACATAAATCCTGAACTTTGGCTTTGCATCACATGCGATTTACTCGTTGAGTGTGAGTAGGTACCTTGCTGAAATCGCACAGACATCGCACAGTGTATGCCCGCCCTAAGTTTCAGTGTTTTTTGTTTTGTTTTTCAGGTTTATCAACCTCCTCATTCCCTTTCACTCCAACATGTGCAGGTACCCAAAGAAACCTGATTAAAACCTGAAACCTTTTAAATCCTTTGCATTTAACTTACGTAAAACCATACAAATTTTATGAATGATATAATTTCTTATAGATTTCCCAGATTTCATGCTTTCTAAAGCTGAATAACTATCAGATAGCCTATAATCACTGAGTTATTTGAATTATTTCCCTACCCATTCCAGGACCAACAAAATTGCAATTAGCTCTGTTGTGTATACTGATAAATTATATTCTTTCCTGACATTTTATCCCATTCTTTGGAATATATACTGCTGACCCAGTCCTGTCTTTGGGTCCTTGGAACCATCTGTAATATAAATGTATATTCAGAAAAAAAAGTATACAACACTTAACAATATCCTTCACTGCTACTTCCTTTGATTTATTTTTATTTCCTTATGAATGCCTAAATCTACATGTGGTATAGGAAAAACTAAGTAATGTAAGTAATGTAATGTAACTTATGTAACACTACATTCTCAGCTTTCACATCACCAATCCACCCAAAACTTCTGTAATTGGACTTACTGTGTTCCCAGCAGTCTTTTAAGATCAACTTGTCCCCTCACATTAACCCAGTATGCCAACAGTTGTATCCTTCTGATCCTCAAAGGCATCTCACCCATTTCCACTTGCATACTGTAGAAGACACTGGGGATGTTTTAAAAGATCAGCTACATCCTTAGAGCCTGAGCTTGCATGACATCCAATGCTTTGACATTAGACTCGGACCTCATTATCGATATATCCTTCTAAAACTAAACCATTTGCATCTGTACTGTTGCTTCCCCACAACGTATTGTGTGCATTAAAATCCCTACACCATATTACCTCACCAAGTGGTGATCCCAAAATATTTTCCAGAATAATACCCTCTATTTTCCCACAAGGATTATAATAATTTATTACATCTATAGAACTTTTACAAGTCCATATCCTTATTGTAATTGATTAATTCTTATCATTTATTTTAATAATTTCATAGCTTAAACCATTTTGTATGAAAGTCCCCCCACCAACTCTCTATCTCTTCTAACTACTGAATATCCCTAAATAATAAAATCTAACTCTGATTTCAACCATGTTTCTTGCATACATATTTTATTAAGTTTCTCTTTTAACTCATCTACATAATGATTTCCATTACACGAGAGCCTCTCTGTCTCTCTCTGTCCCCCACTCAACTCGGCCCAGCTTACTGACCTCTACATTCCTCCTACTGCTGAGACCTAACCACAAACTCGCAGACCCAACCATACAGCGCCAACCCGTTTGACTTAGGCTTTCGAGCCCCACTGGTGCGATAATGCAGTTTCAGTGGCAACGGTTCCGTATGGCATACCACCGACCGCAAAACAAAATATCTGGCCAACCGTCATTCCAACAATATACACAGGAACGTAATGACTGTAAATACAATGCAAACAGACTCTTCAAGAATTCTACGAAATTAGAATCAACCACAGCAGTTGCTGCTCCTTTCTGCTGCTTCAGATAAGTTCCTTACAGTGCGACGGAACTCTTGGCCACTGAATCCGAACGTCTCTGAGGAAGGTAGTAGAGTGTGCCACAAAACCTCGACAACCCACTTCCACTGGATAAACCTGGAATCTCCATCCTCACTGTTCTGCTTCAGCGGCCAGATGAGCATACGCAATTTCTTCCTCTCAAGTGCCTCATCTACTGCATCCGCCCATGGCACTGTTAGCTCTATTAGCTGAACAATGCCTGCTGATCCAGACCACAAAACAATATCTGGTCGTAAGTTAGTGGTAGCAATCTCAGGTGGCACCTGAGTACAATGTCAGTACAGTGGCACCTATCAAGAGGATATATTAGGCAGCAGCTGAACAGTTCGTTCTTGAATTTCTTGAGTTGGAAGCAGAGAAAAGAGTAAGTAATAAGATCTGAGTGACTTTGACAAGGGCCAAATGTAAATAAAGAATAATAAAGAAAATCAAAAACTCCTAATTTTAAAAAACTTTTTAATATTAGTTTTTACAAAAATGGACAAATCTTGTCCCTCAAATCACCCTCCGAACGAAACAAAAAGCTGCTCAGAGCACCTGAAAGGTGCGGAGCGCTTAATGTGCCCTGACCGGGCAGAGGAGATTAACATCACTCTCACTATTGGATGCTGGCAGAGCCGATAGGGAAATAACCTGAGCTCTAAACGGAGTGCCAATCACTTTGGGAAAATAGCCATGTCTAGGTTTGAGGCTGACTTTTGAGTAATTCGAGCCAAACTTAAGACACGCAGCGCTGACAGACAGCGCATGTAAATCCCCCAGACGTTTCACTGATGATAGAACGATCAGAAAAATGGTTTTGAGAAATAAGTATTTTAGATTTTAGAAAGATCCCACATAGGAACTGAAGGGGGGCGCGGGGTATTCATCCTCCTGGCTCTTCTAAGGAAGCGGATGACAAGCTCGTTCCTGCCTATTGAGTGGCCATGCGTTGATTCTAAGAACGCTGCAACGGCTGCCTGAGACTTTAGGCATGGAAGGAGACCTTCCCTTATCCAACAGTTCTTGAAGGAAACTAAGCAACCGCGAAACCCCACACTTTTGTGGGTCCAGGTTTTTGTCAGCGCACCATTTAGAGAACACAGACCATTTAGACGTGTAGAGCCTTCTGGTAGAAGGAGCTCTAGACTGCTTGATTGTGTTCATTACTGCGTCTGGCAGGGCAACGGGTAACCGTTGGTCAACCAAACGTGCAGAGACCACAGAGTTTCACACGCAGAAAATGCGTGCATGCTAGAAATAGAACCAACACCTATTTTTCACGCGACATGCAAGCATGTTTGAAGCGTTTCCAGGCAAAATAGAATAGGACAAGTTGTTTATATGTTATTTATTTTGTACATGAATACATATTTAAATTTCATTTTGATGGTTGAAAGTCTAGGTTTTGAAATAAATTCAGATAGGCCTAAAAATATAATTTATAAATAAATAAATAATTATCAATTTTCAAATATTGTCCTGTCAATACAGAACGAAGTATTCTGTAGTCTATTTTGCTGTCAATAGTGCTGACAGTGTCTTTATCAGTAGTCTTTATATGCTTAACATGAAGTAGCCTATAGTCACTTATGAAGTCACCTAGAGCAGCAGCACCACATCAGACACGTTTCTGGTGTGCAAAGACACAGAAACGCGGACGCAGCTGACACGCAACAGGAACGCCACGCTCACGCCACGCAGCCAGTGTGTCACCGACCTAACACTCCTTTATTACTTGTAAATAAAACATATCCTCCAATCATTTCTGATAAAACGTTCCATGACCCCGACTCATTGTAAAGGCCATTCTTTGGATCTTGTGATTGCAAATAGCTCATTTGTATCACAGAACTATCATCTGTTGATATTGGATTATTCTGATCATTCAGCTGTCTTTTTTAATCTGGTATTGCTAAATTCTTGTGTGCCTTCCATCCAAACGGTAACTTTTCGGAAGTGGAAGTCTATTGATCAGACTGTATTTTCGAACTCTGTTGTTTCCACTTTCAGTGATCTGCACTTCACATCATTGGAGAAAGTCTCACATCTGAATAACGCTCTTGCTGTTAATCTTGACACTTTTGCTCCCCTGAGGTCACAAAAGGTTATGTTTGCTCGCACTGCTACTTGGTATTATGACAATCTGCGCACTAAGAAGGCGGCCTGTCGGAAAATGGTGTGTCACTGGCTTGAATGTTCATTATTTAGCCTGCAGGAACTTCTAAGTGATTTTACTAGTCGGGTGTGTCACCGGTCTCTCTCTGTTGTTTGTTTTGGTCCTGTCATTTCTGCAGCTCATGAGGGTGGCAGTTTGCACAAACATGAGCTGATTTTCAATACCCATCACTCGTTTCCTCTACTCTTTATATTCCCAGCTGTGTCTAACAGTGTTTGTCAGTGGATTGTTTTATGTTGCGTGTGGGTTGCTGGTAGGTTTGTGTTTGCTGTGCTACTTACCAGTGATCTGTGTTCAGGATTCCTAGACATACGGATTGGTAAAGGACTGTTCACCTGCTGGTCCTTGTCCTCGTCTATTGCTGGACTTTCCTGGATTTTCTCATCCTGATGGTGGTTTCCGCTTCTTTTCACCTCCGCAGTATTGTGGGCTGTTCTCTCTGGAACCGCCGATCGGCTGAGGCTTCACTATCACTCACTGTGTCACGGAAATTCTTATGCTCTTCAAAAGTACTCCTTCTAGAGCACTGACCAAAATTTGATGAAACTCAGTCAGCGTGAAGTCAAGACATTGAGGATGAAAAATTGCCAAGGGATTTTTGATATCTCGAACGGTTTGGCCGTGGCGAGGAAACGAAATTATGGTGAGAAACATGAAACAGGAAGTGTGTTATAACTTCAGCATAATTAGGTGATCTTGATGAAACTTCAGCAGTGTGTTCGCTGTAAGAGGCCGATCCCATAGATGTGACTATTGAGTCAAAATTATAGTGCCACCAACTGGCAGCAAGAAGTCACTTTCAAAATGCTTTGAAATCACCCTCTTATCTCATTGCTTAATCCTTGTCAAGTCCAACGATACCAAACATGCTGGGTTTCATTTTACGGTTTGTGTAGCGTTGCATTTTAGCGCTTAAAAAAATATATCTTCGAAAAACGATATCTTCGAAACCACTCAGTCGGATAGAGACGAAACCACCACCAGAACTTTGGAAACATAGGTCGCTGGCCATTTGCTAAATGCCAAAATACTGATAGTAAGCGGTAGTAAAATTCAATCGAAGCCACGTGTCAGTATTTTTTTTTACGTGTTTTTCATATAAATGTCTATAACTCCGAAGTGAATTGAGATATTTTCACCAAATTTGGTACACAGATGTATAGGCTCACTCCGAGGACACGTAAAAAAAAATGGTGGGACTGAGCCTCTTGGTGGCGCTATAATAGAACAGACAGTGAAATTTCCATTGAATTCAATACATTTGTGTGATTTAAATGCTATACTTAACAAATGCATTGGTGTAACATTACGAAACTCAGTGTGTGCCATAAGCAGCATACCATTAAGGTATCAAAAGATTGAAGACAGCGCCACCTGTTGGTCAAAAGTTAAAATTAATTTCCGAAAATGCTAATAACTTTTGAATACATTTGCCTATTGTAATGACACTGATCTTAATAGATTCCTTGGGTTATGCCGAAAACACAGATACCAGGTTTGCCATAATCAGCCAAACTTCCTGTCCGCCATCTTTATTTTTTTAATAAAACATTCTTTTCGAACTTTTCCTAGACTGTTGGTCCGATTTTTACCAAAGTCAAATCATATCAGTCTCCAGACCAGAGCCGACTAGAAGTTATGGATTTCGTGACGAAAGATGAAACCGTTCTCGTATACCACAGGATCAAAGTTGATGCATGCTGCCAAAATGATTATTTAGGCTTTATCTCTGCAATGGGCTTGTTAATTATCTCTATATTTGGGCTTGTTAGTGATGTAACAATATTATTTGTCAATTTATGTAACTTGGAATGACACTTTGAGATACAGTGTCTTCTACCAAGGAGAGACTGTCAAGATGGTCTACGCAAATTGAGTGCAAATTTCAGGAACACTTTAGGATGACTTTAGGGGCCAGTTGTTCAAAAGTAAGCTGATCGGATTTTGGTTATCGGATTGGATCAGAATCTTGAAAATGGGTTGTTCAAGAGGGAAAAAAGGAATCTGAAATCAGATTAGATCAGGAAATCCAATCCTAGTTTTAATCTGGATCAAACCTTCAGTTTGTGTTGTTCAAAACTTGTCAGTGGGATTTGGATAACTTTGATCCAAAAAAAACAGGATTATCCTGATCTCTTTAAAATAGGATTTCAAGGTGGATTTCAGGAAGAAAATGTAGTAAAACTTTAAAATTGGTCAAATAATACATTTGTATCATTTAGTGTATACTTTTATTTATATTTTGCACTTGACTTGTGTAACCGTTGTAACAGTGATAAAGTAGACATAGGCTAACAATTAAGCTATTCAGTATAGTAATGTAAAAATTAAATAAAAATGATCTTGTCCCAATTGGTGTTTTGTCTCAAAATAAGAAACACTTACAGTGACCCCATGTTGGCTCTTCTACCTGTTCTTTACACAGCTGGTAGCCCACATTGTGATATGTTGTCCCATTTAGAGCACTGGTAATCCGGATTTGGTAATCTTGAAAACTGTGTATCTGGATCAGGGTGATCCAGTCCAATGTTGCTTTGAAAAACCGGCATAAAAGTGAAGACAGATTACCTGATCCTGGATAGGAAAAAATGGGATTTCAAAATACGATCATTTTGATCCAGATTAAATGTTTTGAACAACTGGCCCTAGTATATTTAAAAAGGTACTAGTACCTAAAGAATAAGCACTAGTATCTAAGAATAGGCACTAGAACCTAAATAATAAGCACTAGTTGTTAACGAATAAGTAATAGTACTTAATGGAATAAATAGTAGTATCCAAAAAATTTGTACTCGTAACATGAAAATAGAGACTCATAGGATTAAATGATTAAATGTTAAAACTGTTTGCCATAATTTTGCCCATAAATGCGCTCTGGAGGAAGATTTTTTTCAGAACAACTATAAAAAGTTACAAAAAAACTGTGCAAGACAGACAGTTAAGTTTGAATGACTAATAAACTACATAACCTGATAAAAAATATTTAATGTTATCCGTGTTTACTTTCATCTGCAACATAAACTTTTATTGGCCATTAACTTTTAAATGCATCATGAAAAATATGAGAAATGCTACTTCTGGCCTGGCTTGTCAACATGCTACTTCTTTTCTCTTAAATATGGTAGGAAATTAAATTAAATGTAATTTCATACCATATGAAAGGTTAACTGTGACGAGATGGTTGACAGGCCAGTTTACAGTGACAGGATGCACATTATTATACAACAAAGCATTGGTTAAAGATGCAATTTTATGAAGTAATGGTATTTCCCAAACCTTGTCTTAAACCCTTATACCCTAAAAGTATTTACTCTTTTTGTGAAGAAAACTTGTGTGTAGCATGAATTGGTACAATGCAGCCTGTAAGCTTTGAAGTTGTTGTTCTCCCTTATGGATAGTTCACCCAAAATTGAACACTCGACAACATGGTGACTAATTAATGACAGACATAAGACTTTCAGGTAACACTTTACAATAAGGTTCATTAGTTACTACATTAGTTAACATTAACAAAGAATGAACAATAATTCTTCAGCATTTGTTAATCTTTGGTAATGTTAATTTCAACATTTACTAATTCTTTATTAAAATCTTGTTAACATTAGCTAATGCACTGTGAACTAACATGAACAAACAATGAACAGCTAGATTTGTATTAACTAACGTTAACAAAGAATAACAAATACAGTAACAAATGGTTAGTTCATGTTAGTTAATGCATGAACTAATGTTTAATAAATTAACCTTATTGTAAAGTGTTACCGAACTTTCATTCGTCTTAAAACACAAATGAGGATTTCAAATGGAGACTTTTTATTGAAATTGAGAACTTTCTGTCCCTCCAATGACAGCTGCGTAACAACTACTGTACTTTGAAGCTTCAAAAAGTTCATAAAGAGATTGTTAAACTACTAAACCATTTGAATTGAGCGATTCAGTCCACATTTTCTGAAGAAACATGATCGCTTTATATGAATTTAGAATTTTATACTCATAAACATTGATCAACAATCAGCAAACAAACAAGTTCATTCCGAACCTGCTTGACAAGCGAGAACAAACTTCATTGGTAGATACCGGCTTTACATTAACATTTTTGCATGTCACACCCATGTCTGTCTTTCTTAATTAATTGTTAATAAAATGTCAGTTACAGTGCAGTTTCAGCCTCTTTGTGTAGAAGGAAAACTTTCAATTTCTTTCAAATAGGCAAGAATTCATTCAAGGATGGACAAACATTTGATATTGAAGAGACCAAAGGCACCCAATCAGAGAGCAAGAAAATTTTATTTACAGCATGTTGAAATCATATTTAGGAAACCATGAAATTCATTAAAACAGATCAACATTAATTGAGGCACACGTTTCACAGATGGAGAGCTAACATAACCAAAAATATTCAGAGTGGCTAAAGAGCTTTTTATTAAAAGCTACTTAACATTTTCTTTAAATGTGTGATTTTTAAAAAATGTCTGATGCTATTAAAAAAAAGTATTGGGATAGTTTGGTTCCAGACTAAAGCAAATTTTTAGACCTCCAAGTTTTATTTTAAAGAAGTTAATCTCATTTTAAACTGTTTTAGTCCAGGGCTGCATTTCTAAGCGCATCAGTGAGCCAAGTTGATCATGAGACCTTTGGTGGCAATGATTTTCTTAGGCTTACAATGCTTTTGGGAAACAGCCCAGGACTCTTCTGGGTCTAACAAAGGAGAAAGCATGAAGTGTGAAGGCAAAAAGAATTAATTGGAAAAAAAGAGCATAAGGACATTAGGACAACTGGTGATGGTAGTGTGCAAGATGTCATCCACTGCTTTTAATACTTCTTCCACTCTACATCCTCAGGTGGGTTCATCTCTACTTTCCGTTACCAACATCTATCCAATTGGTACTGAGGACTGTGCCTCCTGATTCCATCTGTGGGAGAGTAATGAAAATGTACAACTTTACTAAAGTTGTATGACATCAGAAGGGATTGAAACGAGGATGAATGTGTGCATTGTTTGTTGCATGAAAGACAGCAGCTCAGATTTCAGTAGACCACCATTCTATGAATTCTTGAGAAATAGAATCTTGTTAATTGAGCAGATGAGATTCGGATCATTAAATACATTTTCAATTTTCCCACAGAGAGTTACTAAACTGCAGAGACACAGAGACTAAAATATGTTTGCCGTTTTCTAAATAATGTTTATCAAATCTCAATAGCCTCTATGTACGAACCTCGATGACGTGTGTCTTAAAGAATCTCAGTCAGCGTCTCTACTTCCGGAAGCGCGTTCTGCAGGCCAAGTGTATAGAGGCAAAACTTTAATGAAATCCGTTTTCTCAGAAACGGAGACAACGATTATAGAAACGCTGATTCGCTAGTCGAATTTCGTACGAAATGAAGAATACATAACCCTCAAAGTTGTTGATAAAGCTCGAAATATATAATTTAAATAACTTCTCTTTTTCACTCTTGTGTGACAGCTAAATGCCTCACAGTGTTGTTAACATCATTACGCGTTAACCGCAGGACGTTTTTATAAACAGCAAGTGTAATTTGACACTATCTCCACCTAACGCAAAACTGGCTTCTTTTCTAGTTTACTGTTCTAAACCACACACAAATTATACCATTTTAAAAATGTAGGCCAACGACATGAGAATAATGCTGGGTGGTATCTGGTTCATACCAAATACCGGTGTTTATTTTTGTTATGATATGAATTTTTAATATACCGCAATACCTAAATATGTGACCTAAACAACTTTGGGAATGCTTTGTGTACAGCCGTTACCGGGAAACCGTTATTTCTGCTGCTCCTAAAGCGCCTCCTGCTAGCACCTCTTGGTTAACAGCATAATTTTGTGGGGCCTTGCTAACCTGTATTAATACTAGTGTGGATGTTTTCTACAATATTCACTCGGTAAAGTGTAACAGAATGCCCTATTTTACTGCTATGACAATAAGTCCGTCTACTGCAGATTTCCACCCTCAATCAGTAGAAAATGTTGTTAACACCCAGTCATGCTTGAAAAAAAGAATACCGTCATATACCGTAAAACCGGTACAATTTAGAAAAATACAGTGATATAAACATTTGGTAATACCACCAAGCACTATGTGAAAACATCAAAAGAGAAATAAAAATCTATGCATACTTGGGCAGCCTTGAAATACTTACAAAGGACTTGTTCAGTTGCCCGCTTGACCTCATCCGAGCCGTCTGAGTAGATCTGCTGGAACAGCTTGTTGAGAGCAGCATCCCCCTCTACCTTCTCGCTCTTTTCCTCCTCTTTTATTTCTCCTACCAACTTGTCCCAGTTGCGTGTGTAGTGGGAGGATGATGGGTACTCGTCTAATAAATTTAGATGGAAATATCAAAAACTTAATAATAATAATAATAATTAAATAATAATAACCTGGTTTAACCCACTTTGGCATTAACTTAAAATGCTGGCTTTATTCTGTGCTTTTCAATACTGACTGGGAGTAAAGTGCTTCACTGTTAGAAACTGTGCCTTCTCCTTGCAGTTTCTCCCACTGTGTGGCTGCAGTCTTCTTCATCTTTAATCTCTATCTGAGGAAAGAAGAGGGGGAAAAAAATAGGAAGATGATTACAGACCAGATTAAGTGCCTTCGCACAGAATACATGCTTCAGAAGATCAGCAGGAATTGCAAGAACCATGGCAATCAATTAAAGTGTGTTTAATGGAATTGACCAATCTTAGCTTAATTACAAATTATTTGTGGTTCCTGATAAGGACACGCAATAGAAACAAGAGCTCTGGTGGTGACATTTGTAGGGATGTGAATAGTTAAAGAATAATGTTTTTTGAGCCTCAATTCCAGTTCTGTAGAGCTTCTATGAACAATTTAGTACTTTGAAAAGAATTGCAATTTCATTATCAAACAACAATTTAAATGATTCATATAAACAATACAAAAAAGGATATTTTATTTGTTATAAATTACTGCTAACAAAATTCAGTGTTTATACTCCTGTTTCCAAATATGAGGTGAGACAGAAAAAACTCCTATAGTTATTCATCACTGTGGGAAAGATCCAATAATACAGTGTGACAAAATGTTAAGCTGGACAAATCAGGAAATGGCTATAAGCAAGTGTAATTGTTGAAATTCTTATTTTTACAATCTTGACAATAATTAAGATGTTTAAATTAACTGAAGATGTTAGCAAATGACCTGGAAGAGAAGGTAACAATAATGTCCCAACAAAGAGTGTGGAAGGTCATTCAGGTAGCCAAACAATCTGTTCATATATGGAGAATTGCAGACTGCAGTCTCCACAACTATGACGATATTTCACATAACCACAACATGTTTGGAAAGGGTTGCCATATAACAGTGTAACATGGACCCCATACACCTACAGATTGCCAGGTGTTACTGAAACCTTTAGTGGGACTGAGTTTTATAGCAAGATAAGAACAAAGTTTTTTGGAAACAAACACCAGAGATGTTTCAATATCATTCATCAAATTATCTCATATATGTCAAAGAGCCTTGCAGCCAAAAAGGAAAAAGGACCAAGTAGTTTAACTTCTTGTTAAAATTACCCAATCCTCTTCAGTAATTGCAAAACTGTAATTCACACTAGCTTAAATCTCACTCTGAAGAAAAAAAAAAAAAAAAAAAAAAAAGAGTCAGCTCAAGTCTGTTACTATTGCACTTTGCAATTAGCAACTGAGGCTTTGAATGTTTGTAAAAGAAAGATGGATTGTAAAGTAGTTCAACACACAAGAGGACAAATCCTCAAAATGACTTAACACTGGAAAATGTCTTGGTGTAGGAACCAGTGGTAAAAGAAATAGAATTAACCCTAGACCATTGAATTACTGAAAAAATAATGCTTACTTGAAGTGCATTACCACCAGAGTGTGCATTACTTTTAAATCATTCAACAGCCTGTAGTCAATATTTTCTTACATCGTTAATTTAGATCGGGCTTCAACTAATGGCATAAAATAAAAAAATATTAGTATGAAGAAAGTTAGTTTAAAAATAAAGAACATTCAGCTAGACAAGCATATACATTAAGACTGACCTTGGTTGAAAGGATCCTGTATGTGCTCTGCTGTGTGACAATAGGATGTAGAAGATAGACATTTAGGGTGTAATTTTCTCCAGATGGAAGCTTTACCACAGCTTTCAGCTAAGACAAAAAGAGAACAGACTCATTAGATTTTAATTTTGGTAGACTTAACTCAAGGTAGTCTGATATGTCATTATTTTTGATCTTGGCACACTTTGGGCCCCTAAGTACCAACTGAGCATTGTTTAAATGCCACAGCCTAACAGAGTTTGGTTGCTGAAAATGTTGATTTCTTTTTTTAGAAATGAGGATAGTAAGAATGCAAGGGGGCTTTAGATACTGCTTTGGATGCGACTAGCTTAGTGAACTCTGTACATTGTTTGGTTCCGGCTGAAGAGCCCTTGCAGCAGGGCAACTGGTTGACTATTAGACGCTGTAGTCGGCAGATGAAACACCCCACTTCCATTCCGATTACCATAACAAATAGATTCTCCCCACTCAGTGAAACACCCTCTGAGAATCCTGTTAAATGTGCCCTATTTTTATTGTTATTGCCTATTCTATAACACAGAACGTGAAAATAGAGACACCAGCCACCAACACATGTTTGCCGGGAGCCAGAGCACCTTACATATTTTTTTTTTTTTTTTTTTGAAAAGTGATGGCTAATGCTTAATCGTTAATTCTCTGAGACTAGGCCTATTCAACATTCATCTTTGTTTCCAAACGCAATGACTTCAGTTTTGTCTTTGTTTAACTGAAGAAAGTTTTGGCACATCCAACTGTTTACTTCAATGCACTGGCACAGGGAGTCAATGGGGCTGTAGTCGTTAGGCGATAGGGCTAAGTAGAGCTGTGTGATTTGTTTTTTTCTCATTTTTTGGCTCATTGGGAGCATATACAGGTTGAACAGGAGTGGTGCAAGAATTTAGCCTTGAGGGACTCAGCATGTCATGGATTTCCACTCAGACTTAAGGTCTCCTATGCTCACATAAAAACCTCTCCCTTCTAAGTATGACCTGAACCATTTTTGGACTATTCCAGAAAGCCCCACCCAGTTTTTTCAGCCTGTCAAGAAGTATGTTGTGATCGACAGCGTCAAATGCAGCACTGATAATTTGCCTGTATCTGTATTTAAGCGAATATCATTTATTATCTTTATGAGTGTTGTCTCTGTGCTGTGATGCGATTCGGAAACCAGATTGAAAATTGTCATAGTATCCATTCAAGCTTAAGAATTTGCTCAGCTGATTGAAGACAACCTTTTCAATGATCTTGCCTATGAAAGGAAGATGATGGAAGATTTTCTATGCCCAATAGAAAAAAGGTCAGCAAGAAAAAAAAGAAAAAAAAAAAAGCTCAGTGTTCACGAAATTCATATGAATTTTCAGCCTTGTGTACTTATATAATGTGTCCGTTAAATCCATGTCTGTAGGGCGTCTCATTTTAGGTTTCAGAAGGTTACTCACGCATACTTTGTGGTTTATATATGCCCTCATTTTTGCACCCATACTGTCAAAAAGAACTGTGCTGTAGAGCTTGCATCAGTCAAAGCAGGGTTATGTTTTGCATGTCAGTGCACAATAACCCTAAAGGAACCATGGTGGCGGTGCCACCGGCTTTGGCCCTTCATCGCTGCTCGCAGCTATATTTGTATATAAATTCAAATAAAAATATAGCAGCGATGAAGGACCAAAGCCGGTGGCACAGTCACCAATGGGGTTGCGGTGCCACCGGCCTTGGGCCTGTAATTATTGCTCGCAGCTATATTTTTATTAGAATTTACTATTTTTCAGTATTGTGATTATGAATTCGTTTAACTACAAATGTTAACCTTGAATTTATCTGACTTCATTGACCTCAGCTATCATTGAGAACGAAGACTTTAAATAAATAAACAGTTAATAAACTCGCTAATAAACAGCTACCTTAAGCTTCAAGAATGGTAAAACATAAAAGCTGTCGGCCAACAGCATGTAATGAGGTTCGATCTCAAGTCATTTGGAGATCCATGAGGTTGATGCGTTAACCACAGAGCTACCATTAGAATACTTATGCATTATCGTCTTATACGCTTGTAAATCCCCATTTATGTAGCCTAATATGTTTCTACTGCAGTGTGTTTAAGTTTTCATTATTTATTCAATTTAATATCAATATTGTGATTAATTAATTAATTTAACTACGTTTCACTTGAATTTATCTGCTACCAGCTTTCAGTCGCTCTGAATGAGCCGCGGCGCGGCTGCAGATTACACAATAAACGGCCATTTTTCAAAGTCTGTGATTGTAGCGCCTCTTAGCGGCAAAAGGCAGTAAATACACCCCAAATTAGTCACATTCTGGTTGTCTACCTACTGTATACATTTGTTGGCCTCTTTTCAACATTTAGAACTTTAAAGTAGGCTCATCTCTGTCAGTGCTATTAAAATGATGAATACATTAGTGACATGAAGAAAATCATGAATATTACCTCTCTATCACAAAAGTTGACAGTAACATCCTCCTTCTTGGCGTCTTTTACCATGATGATCACTGCAACATGAGACTCTGTCTGGTACCAGTCATGTCTGAAGTGGAGTAGGTACTTATCAAATGTGACATGATTTTTGCACATCTCTTGGACACATATTGGATCATAGTTTGTGTAACAAAAAAAATATGAACAGGGTGTTTAAAATAAAACAATAAGCATCATCACACTTACTTGACAGAAAGGGTTGAAGATTGCTGCTGTTTAAACAGTCAATTGTTTGTGCATTCCAGTTGAAACAAAAGAGAAAACGACAACAGAGAAGGGAAAATCATTGTTAACTAAAAAAGTGTTTTCAGACTTCTCTCATCTCTCCTCTACAAGGACTACATTTAATAAAAAACAACGAACAACAAATACATAAGTTGACAAAAATCAAGCAAGAAAAAGGCAGTTCTAGAAAATTGTCCTTTAATGCGAGCTCACTTAAGGGAAAGACAAACACACTTACCAAATCTGAAGTTTTGTTTGGAACGTGTGCTGAAAATTCAGAGAAAAATATATTTTAAGTATTAGTTCAAGCAATAAACAAAAAATAATAATTTCATATTGACTAATGAAGAACATTTATTTGACACATGGGTGGAAAGACCTGGTGAAGTTATACATACTCGCCAATTTCTTCTCACAGAGCTGGATCCATGTTTGAAAACCTTCTACAGAGCCTTTGAAAGATAAATACATGTCAAAATGCAGTATTTTACAAGCAAAATGAACGAAGATCACTCCAAACAAACTAAAATTTAACAATATCAGATTCTTTTCAGTTTATAAATGGACACAGCAAACATACATCTCACATTTAAAGGTGCCATGTGTAAGAATTGAGGTTAAAATAGCAAAAAATGAGCAACACGCATCAAAAAAATGAGAAGGGCGAAGAAGTAATAAAAAAATTACAAGTTATAGTGCTGCAGACAGAGTTATCAACCTGAATTAGCATGCTAAATTACTAGCCACCGCCAGACAGGTGTCATAATACCAAATTTCGGCCATAGGAGGCGGAATGCGGGCAACATAACCACCAGTCGAACTGCAATACACAAATAACTCGCACGGCTTGTGAGCGTACTTGAACCTGATGTCAATCGTGTGAAAAGAACAGCCCACTCCTACATTTCAGTTCAGGGAAAAGTAAAAAAAAAGATTGGTCAATTTTATGTATGAGTAATACATTTTGGTAAGTTGAAGCACACTGCATATTTTAACAGTGTTTACACTTTTTACAATTAGCTAGTAGAGATGATTGGTTCACGTGCGCTAGGGATCTGTCGTGTAACATTTATAAGCACCAAAAAGGTATTTATTGTTTAAATTGCATGATAAAATTGACAGAATCTGAGAGATTTTTTTTTATATCATAACTAACCTGCTCTGTCTCTGTGTCCTCTTTGCTTTGCGATTTTTCTGTGCGTGACAAAATTGATGTGGCGCGAGAGCGTGTGAAGTGTCAATTGCGTGTCTCACAGTGAACTCGTGAGAGTTGGGAGCTCTGAATGGCGCTAGCTTGGTCAACATCAGCGAATGCTGTCTGTCAAATTAATGTAATTCAAACTAACAATAAAAATGTAATATGAACAATTAATAGCATAAAACTTCAAATAATAGCCCAGGCTTTTATTTTCCCAAATTGTCAAACTGCACCGGCTTGTATTTGAGACAGGCGTCTATGAGACAGGCCATTATAATTTAGTGTTGAGATGTTGTTCATTGAATCTCTAAAAATGCTACACATGAAACTGCGTCCTCCAAGCTTTTACTATCGTGTCAATTGATTTGATTAATATGGGCGAGGGAGAGAGAGCAAGACAGTGTTTGAAGACTTGAGTGCTCGGGGCAGGTGGGCGGTCGCACTCGCTCACTCATTCTATTTTACATCACTCACCGATCAAAATAGGCTTTGGCAGGACAAAAATTTGCTTAGACGATCTGACAGTTTTAGAAGATTAACAAACACGAAACTATTAATTACCCAAACCTGCAGCCACAACATGCATGCAAAACAGACAGGGGTCTATTTGGGACTTGGCTATTATTTACGGTATGAACATAGCTTGAAGATGTCATATTTTAAAAATCACTTGACATCAATCAAAGTTCATGCGGAGTCAAAATGTCCACTATTAGGAGTAGGCTCAGCTTCAGCTACGGCAGGGGTGCCCAACCCTGCTCCTGCCGATCGACTGTCCTGCACAGTTCATCTCCAACCCTAATTAAACACACCTGCCTTTAATTTCCAAGTGACCCTAAAGACCTTAATAGAGGGAATGCATACACGTGACTTCCCGCCGGAACAAGCCCCTCTCAGCCTGACCGAGTGGCAAAAGATCTGCTGCGTGACTGGATTTAATAGGGGAAACTGCGAAAATGCGCCTAAAACGAACAATTTTATCAATTTAAATTAAATGTTGGACTCAATATAGTGTTCCTTACAACTTACTAAAGATTGTGATCCATGGATATTATTGACATGCAGCCAGGAATCGTGTCGCCTGACATTTATGTTTGCCTGATTTCGACACTGGGGAAATAGAAGCAATATAGACGGTAAACATAAAGCAAATTTGCCTGTGAATGTTTTATATAAATACAATATAGGTTTAAATCTGGGTGATTACTTATATCAGTGTTATATATAGCCTATATATCATCATATCGTCCAGCCCTAAAACTTTATAGTTTTTTTTTTAGTCAGTGTTTATTAAAAAAAACATCCAATAATGCAGAATATGGAATGATACATATTTAATTGATGAGTTGTTAATATACACTCACCGGCCACTTTATTGGTACCTCATGCTAGTAACGGGTTGGACCCCCTTTTGCCTTCAGAACTGCCTCAATTCTTCGTGGCATAGATTCAACAAGGTGCTGGAAGCATTCCTCAGGGAGTTTGGTCCATATTGACATGATGGCATCACACAGTTGCCACAGATTTGTCGGCTGCACATCCATGATGCGAATCTCCCGTTCCACCACATCCCAAAGATGCTCTATTGGATTGAGATCTGGTGACTGTGGAGGCCATTTGAGTACAGCGAACTCATTGTCATGTTCAAGAAACCAGTCTGAGATGATTCCAGCTTTATGACATGGCGCATTATCCTGCTGAAAGTAGCCATCAGAAGTTGGGTACATTGTGGTCATAAAGGGATGGACATGGTCAGCAACAATACTCAGGTAGGCTGTGGCGTTGCAACGATGCTCAATTGGTACCAAGGGGCCCAAAGAGTGCCAAGAAAATATTCCCCACACCATGACACCACCACCACCAGCCTGAACCGTTGATACAAGGCAGGATGGATCCATGCTTTCATGTTGTAGACGCCAAATTCTGACCCTACCATCCGAATGTCGCAGCAGAAATCGAGACTCATCAGACCAGGCAACGTTTTTCCAATCTTCTATTGTCCAATTTCTATGAGTTTGTGCAAATTGTAGCCTCAGTTTCCTGTTCTTAGCTGAAAGGAGTGGCACCCGGTGTGGTCCTCTGCTGCTGTAGCCCATCTGCCTCAAAGTTAGACGTACTGTGGGTTCAGAGATGCTCTTCTGCCCACCTTGGTTGTAACGGGTGGTTATTTCAGTCACTGTTGCCCTTCTATCAGCTCGAACCAGTCTGGCCATTCTCCTCTGACCTCTGGCATCAACAAGGCATTTCCGCCCACAGAACTGCCGCTCACTGGATGTTTTTTCTTTTCGGACCATTCTCTGTAAACCCTAGAGATGGTTGTGCATGAAAATCCCAGTAGATTAGCAGTTTCTGAAATACTCAGACCAGCCCTTCTGGCACCAACAATCATGCCACGTTCAAAGTCACTCAAATCACCTTTCTTCCCCATACTGATGCTTGGTTTGAACTGCAGGAGATTGTCTTGACCATGTCTACATGCCTAAATGCACTGAGTTGCCGCCATGTGATTGGCTGCTTAGAAATTAAGTGTTAACGAGCAGTTGGACAGGTGTACCTAATAAAGTGGCCGGTGAGTGTATATAACAATACAAAATATATGGGTATGGTTTTACAGCTAAATTCAGCATATTGACAAAATGATAACTGCAAATCCACCTTTCGCTGACTGGAGTCCAGTTGTTTCTGTGAATTGCAGTGATCCATTAGCTCCTCTTTCTATCGCAGTCTGTAAAAATATACTTCCGATTTTTTGTCAAATCTAGTTGTACAGTCAATCGCAAAGCTCTTTCCCACTTTATATGTGTTGTGTTTATTTTTCGCGGCATTCACGCGGAACACATATACAGCCTATGTATACAGCCGCTCAGTCTTTTTGCCACTCACTGTGAGAAACTGCAGCACTCCGGCCGGAGGTGACGTCACGCGCATTCCCTCTATTGGTTGCTTCAGGTGTGTTTGATTAGTGTTGGAGATAAACTGTGTATGACAGTCGATCGGCAGGAGGCACACCTGCTCTAGGGTCATTGTGAAGGCAGGGCGGAGCATAGACACTATGCCGTTTACTCGTTTTGTTACTCTAGAGTAGACCAACTCAACTATTGAGGTATACTGCCATCATCTGGCGGAGTATGAATTGATTTTTTTTAACACAAGGCACCTTCAATGCACTTCTACATATTGTAAAACCCTTTTACATGAATTTAGATGACATGAATGGATTTGCTCCAATTGCACTCAAACTGCATTATTTAGAATGCATTTAGACCTGGCTTTTTTTTCTTCACAGAATCATACACAAATTTTAGTTACAGTTTAAGGTGAAGTCACATTAGATGATTTTCTAGTCTAGTTTAGATAATCACTGCAGATACAGAAAGAGCCTGTAGGCTTGGCTCAATCTCTTTGGGGAAGTGTTAACAGCCATAATGACTATTTCATTGAGCTTCAGAAGAAATTACCAGCAGCTGTCCTGCTCATGTCTGGTTCTTTTGCAATTGAAAAGCCACAGCACAAATGTAATTGTTTCTTGATTGACAGTGTGTGCAATCAATAAAACAAGAAATTGGAGAAGGAGACGGGCCGTTTTATTTGTTGAATTCAGTTCTTTGTTTTCTAACATAATCGCCCTCTATGATTCCTACAGCAAATTCACTATTTTACTCTGGTACATGAAATGCGGCATTCTTATTTCGATGATCGCCATGTGGCTGGGAAAAAGTATGAAAAATCAGTGGTAGCTATTTTAATCGTTCACTGTACGCATTTTTTTTAATTGGAGCTTCGACAGAATCAATAAAAATGGCAGGTGAGTATCACAAAAGTTTGTATCACAGTAATAACTAGAAGAGTTTAATGAGACAAACTAAGTTGGCTTGAAAAAAAGGTTAAAGAAGATTGAATAGTTTGACGAAAAAAGATTGAAGTTGGATAGATGGATAAGTTAGAAAGAAAGATAAGAAAAAAGACAGAAAGATTAATTTAAAAATAAAGATTAGTTAGAAAGATAGATTAGTTAGAAAGAAAGATAAAATAGTTAGAAAGAAAGATTATTTAGAAAGAAAGGTGGATTTGTTCGAAAGAAAGATGTATTAGTTAGAAAGAAATGTAGATTTGATAGAAAGAATGATTAGTTAGAAAGAAAGATGGATTGATTAGAAAGAAAATATAGATCAGTTAGAAAGAAAGATTAGTTAGGAAGAAAGATAGATTAGTAAGAAAGAAAGGTTACTTAGAAAGAAAGATTCAGTTAGAAAGAAATAAAGATTAGTTACAAAGAAAGATAGATTAGTTAGGAAAAAGATGAATTAGTTAGTAAAAGCTCTAGGAGGAGTTAGATATAGAAATTTCAGAGTAATAATAACAATAATAATAAATGTAGCTGCAAGCAGCACTGAACAGGGCCAAGCGCAAAGATGACAAGACATGCCAATATGTGTTACATTAAAGGTGCTCTATGCATTTTTAGCGGCCTCTCACGGTGATGTTTTAGAATGCAACAAGAGCGCTCGTGCTCGTGTGCTTGTGCGTGCTCGATCTCAAGAGTGAGCATTCACTACTGGCCACACGAAGACTTTCAACGCAACGGTGAAAGCATCACACAACATGCTAGAAACTAATGTAAACTCCCACTGCAGTTACAATAATAGCCTACTTTTATCAGCTTGACGTTGAACTAATGCTCTGTGCTCAGTACCATGATAATGCTACAATAAACTGCATTTAGCCGACATGTGATGTTATATAGCATAAGCCCAGAGAACTATAAAGTACTAGAAACCCGGACTTGAGTAGAAGTACAAGTGCTCCATCAAAAAAGTGACTTGAATAGAAGTTGAAGTGCTCTTTAAGCACCACACTTAAGTAGAAGTACTAAAGTATTCAACATTTTTTGTACTCAAGTATTGCAAGTAGTTTATTTTAAAATTCACTACTTAAGTACTAAAAGTAAAAGTACAAGTATTGTGTTATGTAATTATTCAAGAAAGCAGTCAAAAGTTTGAACTAGCAATCAAATAAGGCGGGATACAAATTTGCTTTCAGCGGCCGCCAAAAAATGTCATTGCAGGACAACCCCTGCATTAGTTGTCAATGTGTGTGTCAATCAATACCGTTACCCTATAAAATTGGCGTGTGATTTAGGCAGCATGAAAGCTAACTTGCAATGAATGATTCGTAAAATGTTTATAATGCAACAAGTAACTAGCAGAACATTAAAAAAATTGAAGTAAAAGTATTAAATTCATTGAAAATATCTACTGAAGTAAAAGTAGAAGTATGAGAAAAAAACAATACTCTACATAGAGTACAGATACAGCATTTTAGTACTTAAGTACAGTATTTAAGTAGTTCTACTTTGTTACTATACATCTCTGCATAAGCCATTTCACAAACTATTAATATATCTTTCACAATCAGCAATGTCAAGATAGGTGAATGTATAATATGATAACGTTAGTGAACTAAACTGAACAATTTCAGTGTAACAGTAAGATCGTAGGAAGTAACATTACTGTACTAAACATGTCTGGAAATGTGTATAAACAATATGGTAGTAGTGGGATGAGTGGCGTTAGTCAATAGATCTAGTAAATAAAATAAGTTAAACCCTAAAGCACCGACTTTGTTATCCTGGAACATTCTTTTGTATTCAAGTTTACCTTGCTATCTGACTAGAGTTTACTAATATGTTGCTTATTAATACTTATTAATATGCTGCCGATGTTGATACGTGTTTCCGTCCGAAGTTCGATCAGATTCACGTTTTGATATGTGGCATATATGCAAAATCAATGTGATGTGGTCAGAGTTTTGTGACAATGAAATAACCTTTAGACCACTGGCATTAAAATACGCAGATTTTTCAAAAGTTATAAACATTATTTGAAATTTTGTTACAACTTTGACCAAAAAGTGGCGCTATCTTGGAATCTTTTGAGTACCTTTAATGGATGGTGCTGATGGCACAAAATGAGTTTTGTAATATTACACCAAATGTATTTGTTAAGTATAGCATGTTATGTTCTATTATAGCACCACCAAGAGGCAAAATCCCTCAATTTTTTTTCATGTGTCCTCAGGAATGAGCCCATGCATGTGCGTGTCAAATTTGGTGAAAATCTCAATTCGCTTCGAAGTTTAGAAATTTATATTAAAAACACGTAAAAAAGACTGATATGTGACTTTGATTGAATTTTACTACCCCTCAATATTAATATTTTGCCATTTGGGCATTGGAGTACAGCCAGCAACCTATGTTTCCAAACTTCTGACAGTGGTTTCGTCTCGATTGGACAAATGGTTTCGAATATATCTGGCAAATCGACCACCATCAACAAACCATTCAGAAGTTAAGAGCAAAAATAGCCACTTTTCATATCTCCGGACCAGTAGGTGGCACTGCATCGAAATGCAGCATGTAGCCTCAGATCATGCTTGTGATGACATGTACCAAATTTGGTCTGAATCCGAATTAAGCGTTACGGAGATACAGCCTTACATCTGTTTTCAAGCGTTACGTGAAATTAATTTGTGCATTTATCGAAAACAGTTTGAAGAATCAAATTAAATTCCACAATTTATTGTCGGCACTGCCTGGAGATTATCTGGTGCAATTGTGGTGAAAATCGTACCATTTTATTGATAGGCCTTACGGTTCAAAAGCTATTAGCATTACAAAAGTGAAAATTTGGACAGGTGGTGGCGCTAGAGGGAATGAGTTAGAGACACCAAAATTGGTGTATTTAATCTTGGGACTGTCCTCTATCAGAATGTCAAACCAAAACAACAGCAATACCGGGGCCAAGCACAAATACGATGTCAAGATATGGCAATGTGTCAGACCAACTGCAGCAAGGAGCAATTGAAGACATTTAAAGATGAATTTAAGCAAAATTACAAATACAGTAACCTATAAAAGGATTTAATGGTTTTTCACTTCGAACAATAGGTGGCACAGTTATGAAATCGACACAATGTGATCAGAGTGAGATGACAATGACATACAAAGTTTGGTGTCAAAATGTGAAGGCATTGCAGAGATAAAGCCTAAATAGTCATTTTGGCAGCATGCCTCAAATTTGATGGTGTGGTATACGAAAACGGTTTTGTCTATCGTCACGCAATCCATAACTTTTAGTCGGCATGGTCAGGAGATGATTTGATTCGAATTTACGGTGAAAATCTGACCAACGGTCTAGAAGTTGAAAAAGGTTTTTTAAAAAAGGAATTTTTTAGATAAATTCCCAAGGAATTTATTAAGATCAGTTTCATTGCAATTGGCAAATTTATTCAAAAGTTATTAGCATTTTCAGAAATTAATTATAACTTTTGACCAACAGGTGGCAGCTGTCTCAAAATATTTTGAGTACCTTCAGGGCATGCTGCTTATGGCACACACAGAGTTTCGTAATGTTAGACCAAAGCATTTGTTTAGTATAGCAAATTTATTTCACAAAACTGTATTGAAGTCAATGGGAATTTCATGTTTTGTTCTATTATAGCGCCACCAAGAGGCTCAGTCCCACAATTTTTTATGTGTCCTCAGAGTGAGCCCATACATATGTGTGTCAATTTTGGTGAAAATATCTGAAGTTGTAGAAGAATTATTCATTGTTAGTTTGTTAGTTTCAACATTTACTAATGCATTGGAAAAGGAGGTTTAGTTCTTATTTGATCTGTTATTACCTTAGTTAATGTACTATGAATTAACTAACATGAATGATAAAGGTACAATTGTATTGCTCATATTAATATATGCAGTAAAAATGTATATTGCATAATGCATATATAGTTCAGTGAAAGCTAGCTAATACATCATTGTTAACAAATGGGACTTGCCATGTGTTACCTATGAAATATACGTGTTTTTTAGGTTAAAGCTATTGAAACCTGTAATATTTTAATGTTTAAACTATTTTCTGTACAAAGTTAATACATTCATATTTATATATTTATTTAATTTAGCACATTTCAGTTCAGCACTGTTTTTAATCCAGTATCCATTTAAAAAAAAAATTCGGTTAAATTATCGGCATGTCCGATCAAACCTAACTATCGGATAAAATCCACATCGAGCTAAACGTCTAGTAATAATTGGATCACTAAATATTGTAGTGGTTGAAGAAAGTGATATTAAAACACTAAGGGCCAGATTTACTAACAGTTTGCGCAATTGTGCCAACTCAAACCCTCTTTTGGCGTTAAACTACTGTCAGGATTTATGAAAGACAGGCTGTGAGAAACTAGAGTTGAAAAGGCATTGACAGTTATTTTGCAGCAGACCTTATTGCATATGCATTTGTAGGAGTCTCCCTTTCAGATGCAACATTTATGGGACAGTTTAAATAGATCATGCAACATGATTTACATGATTTAAGGTTTGAGATAGTAATTTTACTGGCATTTGCACCATTATTTACCATCCAAAATCATCAAACATTCTTTTATAGGATTGAAGTCTCATGCTAATTTGCCCAGTGTAATTAATCTGGCCCCAAGGCTTCAAAATATACTTAAAGGAAAATTTAAGAACAAACTTGTGCGACATTTAGAACAAAATTAGTCCAAAACAATGTTTGTTTTTTGTTTTTTCAGGAGTTTGAAACAGCTTTCCAAAGCAAACTACAGAAAGGTTTTATTTTGTATCTTGTTATAGGGAGGACAGAGCACAGCACATATTTACATGGATGTTGTGTTAAATATTATCATGGTGGATTTGTTAAAAGTATCATATCACCCAGTCTTACCCATAACCACAATAGATGAATCATGAAATGCAACAACACCTTTAAACTGTACACTTAAAAGCCCAGATATAAACTCATTGACACTCACAATCAAGCTCTTTTCCAGCTGTGAGGGCCTTAAGAGCAGTAATGAAGTTATGTAGATGATACTCTGCAATTCTTCAAAAAAAGAATAACACATTAGGCATCAAACACATTAGGCCTGTTATTTACAGTTATTTTATGGAATGGCATGCAGTAAACATCCTGACAGATATCAATGTATTAGCTGTCCTGAAATCACACATTTCTCTTTGCCAGCAAATTAAAAAAAATGTCCGCTCTGTTCTGATTGTGTAAATATCAGATAATATGTAAATATACTCTCTTTGACCTTAAAGACATAGTATGCAGTTTTTGCAGGTAGAGGTCGCTTTTTCAGAACAATAATAGAGGCGAAAAAAATAAAATCATGGGAGTTGTCATCATCTTCACAGCCGAAGGAAAGCAATCGAACACAAGTCAGGCAGAAATCATGTTCATTGGTCCGCTAATGTATTAAAGTTATCAATGTTACTGTGGTAAGACGCAGTACATTTGGCTTTTTAAATTGTATTATATTGTTGTCTGAGGTGAAATTATGACGTTTTCTTGGTTTTTGCATTCAAAAACATCAAAATGAATAAAGTAATAAGAAGAAAGTAATAAGCTATTTTCTACCCTAGTTTTCAGCCCAGCTCAGAAACACTCAATTTTTAATGGGCGTCTCGCACTGAAGACGCCCACTGCTGTGAGTGGATAACCGTTTTGCATTATAATGAATTTGAACTCACCCGTCGATGTACAGTGAGGAAAACTGCCAAACTAAAATGGCAACCGGAATAATTTGCCCATAACGTTACATGTTCGAGTCTGTGTGATGCACAATTCCTGTCAGATCCAACATAGACGGCACAGCACCGTTCTTTACTCTTAATCGGTCTGCAAATCCAGTCTTATTTACAATCCTCAGTGAAATGAAGCGAACAGACGGACCATGTTTTACCTCATCAGCTGGAACGTCATTAAAAAAAATTAAGTTTTGCATTCCTATTGGAATCCAGAGGAAGCTTATGCAGCGACTGTCTTCCACAAATAGGCACTGCACAATATTTTGTATTGCTCGGTAGCTCGATCCATTTTGTCATCACAAGGTAGGCATGTATGTTATTTAGCTATGCGTGTAATGTGTGGAATCGATGGCAGGGCTAAACCGGCCGTGTTTAGTAGGCGTTGATCCTCTCCTGCAGGGGGTGGTGTTTTAACTCCTTTGACGTCATAGTTCCCCACTTTTAAAAAAAAAACGAGTCGTTTGCGGGCTGGTGTCAATAAAACCTTTTATTGGACTAACAAGGACGTTTTCAGTTCTGAAACTTACAGGATATTCTTATAATATGATGACGTCTTAGATGTCAAAAGCTCAAGAAAAATTTGATTTCTCAGTTCATCACACCCTTTAACATCCACCTCCTGTGTCCCTGAACACTTATTATTCGTTTTAAATTTACATTTTATTTAATTCTAATGAAACAGCAGTGAATGCTGAATTACTACTCAAACAGGTCACTTTATCTGACAAATTAAAATCTTGGGTAACGCAGCGCTGTTTTAATTGGTCAAAACAATCATACTAAAATACTTTCGAGTGTGTTGAAAGTTGTCATAACATGACTCATTAACATTAGCTTGGTACAAACATGTTACTCATGGTAAATAAAAAAAAATAAAAATCAATAGATTTAAATAATAAGACTAACCATGTTGAGCTATATAATGATTCATTCTCTTGCGAGAGGTTCTCTCGTACTGCGTAATATCTTCCGCTAGGGGAAAACCTCTTTTTCTCGATATATTGAGGCCAAAAAATTTAAACGCATTGCGGCAGCATACAGACATAGGCAAGGCGGCTTCAGCGTGCCTATTGGCTGTACAGCGGCAACTGCAGCAGCCTATCGAGAGCAGCCTTTAGGTGACGGCCTAATGGGGGTGCTTTGCGCTAGGGCTGCACGATTAATCACACGATGTTGATATGCGCATCGAATCAGTAAAGCCGGTTCCTTGATTAGTAGTAAATCACCTTCACATGCTTTCAGATGGAGCGGCATTTACTACAAAGAGCCGTAACTTACTGACAAGCTGAGCCAAATCGCGTTAATATGGAGGACGTATCGCCAGCGATATTTAACGCGATTTGGCTCAGCTTGTCAGTAAGTTGCGGCTCTTTGTAGTAAATGCTGCTCCATCTGAAAGCAGGTGAAGGTGATTTACTGCTAATCAGAGGAACCGGCTTTACTGATTAGATGCGCATATGACAGCATCGATTAATCATGCAGCCCTACTTTTCGTCCATTGAGTCACGCTCCCGCCGAAGCGGGCATGGCCTAGCCCTATAAATTATAGCTTGATGGGCTGATATCACAGATTTTTCATCTCTTCAGCGAAGACTATGCATTGCTGGATCCTGAGTGAGAAGCCACGCCGTCGAAAAGCCTTCTGCAGGATGAGCCATTCTACTGAAGCTGCTGGCCTGCACCTCGCCACCTTCAGTCGCTGTTCCTGCTATGCTATCCGGCATCCATATCCTTTTACACTCTGCTCACTGTGTGTTCGCCCCAGTGACTCACCTTTCTAAATGAGCTGTGTCTTTTTAAAGATGCCATCCTCATGTGGCTCGTGCCGAGCCCCACTCAGTGACCCATGTCATCTGTGTTTCCTGCCTGGGAGAGGATCAGGCAGCACTCGTGCTCGCAAGCTATTGTCTATGGTGACTGAGGACTCACCTGGCTTTCTTCTCCGAGTCTGCAACACTGCCCGCTGCAGTGCCAAACCGTAAAAAGCGCTGTACTCAGCGGGTCCCTGAGCCTCCTCAAGCTCGCGACAGTTTGCCCGCCAGCTTTGCTCGGCTCGCTCACTGACTGTCAACGGCCGCCAGTCGATTCCGTCATCAATGACGACGAGCCCGCTGGATCTGCAGAGGAGGCCAGCTGTTGTCTTCTGGCGTCTTACAGTGAGGACTGGGCGAGCTCTGTGTACCCCGAGTTCTCTCGTTGTCGCCAAAAGACACCTTTGGCTGACACTGTCGGAGATGCTGGAAGCGAGCACTCTGTGTTCTGTGCTCTGTCATCCGTTTTGCTTTTCGTTTTGTTCAGCGGTCGCACTAAGGGCCTAGCTGCTTCAAAACAGCCCCTATCCAGATGGATACCATAGCACTGACATACACTACAAAGACACTTGAGTGTCCTTTCAGGTGTTAGAGCACACTCCACTAGAGGCATGGCCTCATCATGGGCGTGGTCTAGCAGGATTTCTTTGCAAGATATCTGTATGGCGGGAGGCTGGGCCTCCCCGTCTACATTCATAAGGTTTTATAACCTAGAAGTACCTGCCTTACAGGCCAAATTGCTGTCAGTTTAAGAATCAAGTACCACCCGCTCCGCCACGTCGGCGCAGAGTACTGCACTCGCTTGAGCACCGCTCAACAGGCTAAGAGTTTTTTTTTTTTTTTTCAAGGAAAATAATGCCCATACTGTCACTCAGTACAGGCCAAAGTTATGGCCATGTTATAATGAATAGCCTTCCTGTGGCTAAACTATTGGAGAATTATGCTGCAAGCCTCTCTCTCTCGAACTAGGCCACGTCCGCTTCGGGCGGGAGCGTGACGCAGCGGGCGTGTGGAATGTGCTAGTGGAAACACAGGAAGTCGTGCAGTTGCCACAAGCAACCAATGTTTAGAGCAGCGAAGAAGAAGCGCGGAGCGTACGCCCTGGCATAATGTCCGCAGTTTGGCTGTATTTCATACTGGACCAACCAGCCAGTAAAACGGCGATATGTCTTATGCCATACCGCAATTTCGAGGGGTAGAACAAGTATCGGAATCGGAAAGAGAAAAAGGGTATCGGAACATCTCTAGCCTTAAAGGTCCCCTGACATGGGATTTTTGTATTATTTTACAATGTTTCCTGGGTTGCCCTTATAATGTTAGTATGTTTTTTAGATCAAAAATAGTCATAATTTAGAAATAAAAGGCATTTTTCCTAGCCTGATTTTAGCCTCTGCTTAGAACGGTTTGTTTGAAGGGGCGTGTCTGCTGTGGGATTCAATGCAACCGCCCACTGCTGTGATTGGCTGACATGCTTGCATATGAAATAGCTACATATTAGATGGGAAACTGTTGAATACGTTTTACTACAGCTATTATAAGTTTTTACTATTATAGATAGAGATTACTGATTCGTGAGAAGTTTTTGAAGTATTTAGATTCTCATCACATAAAATGTTGCTGTGATGAACAGCAGATGACAGTCTGTCGATCGCGAGAATGAAGATCTTATTGTATAGCGCAGTTTCTGAACTCTCTGCTTTCACCAATGCAGACACGATGATGTACATACATTAAGTGATTTGTTGTGCAGTGTAACGCAGTTTCTGTTCTCTCTAAAGCCCGGAACTCGTCCGCTCTCGTAAAGGTAAAAAGCTGCACTTAACTCACCGAGAGAACAGCAGCCGATTGTCGGCTATAATGTGCATTCTGCGCCTGTATTTAATGAGCCAACGGCCTATTTTTGCAGATATATTAGTCTATATCCGTCATTCAAAAAGGAAAACTGACGCTGCCGGCTGCAGATACACATAAAGTAAAGAAAGCAGCACGTGCTTACTGTTTAGAATATAAATCCTGCTGAAAACTTTCTTTAAATAAGATTATTTTCATCCTACTCAAAGAAACAATGTGAAATTGATAATAGTCTGGCTTGACTTACTGATGCATAAACAGTATCGGAACGATTTTGAGAGAAAGATTAACTAACCTGTCTCCTGCCTGTTGGACCATACAAAACTTTGGGAGTTGAGTCAGTGCATTTCCAGAGAAAATAAAATTAACCCATTGTTTCTTGAGAGGCACGGATGAAGGAACTAAAAAATACTTTTGTGTTCATTTGTACATCCGAACACTGAGCAACTGCCATGCTTCGCTCGTTTGCAAACCATGATATTTCTCGAGGAAAAACTAAAATCACAAAGCTATTTCTCTCAGGAAAAAATAAAAGCGTGTATGCGCGTGTTCGTACTTCCTGTTCCTAGCTCGTTTGGTTCTCTCATGGTCGGTCTCTGGGCGGGCAAAGCAGAGAAAGGGGAGTAACCTTTCCCCTATATGACGTTATATAGGGGAAGATTCTAGATCAGCACGTCAGAGATGCAGACGGATACAGAGAATAGACCAAAAATATTGCATAAATGTTAATAAATTCTATCAAATTGTCTCAAAATACTAAATTACAAAGAATAAATATTATAGAACAAAAATAAATTGCATTGGTTTTACTGGGATGGAGGAAATTTCATTTTCAGGTGTCCGGTCACTTCTGACCGTGAAGGCTCAGGATGTGACTGCGAAACAAAGACCGTCTTAGGGTTATATAATGGTACATGCACTTTTACAAGTTGATTGTACTGAAATGTGTGTTGGCAGTGCCTGTACACAACCATCATATAATGATCAAATTCTATCCAGTGTTTTTGTTTTAATCTGCTTATGTTATTTTTATAAGGAGATCATTTTTTAATCTCCTAAATTATCTTGTTTTAATTTCCTATATATTTTTTCCAGTCTCAAATCAAGATGTTCGACCTTGTGACAGTTGTTTTTCTATTAAAGGTACTCTATGGAGTTTAAGCGGCCTCTGGCGGTGATGTTTCAGAATGCAACAAGAGTGCTCGTGCCCGTGTGCGTGCCCGAGAGCGAGCATTCGCTGACCAGCCACACGGAGACTTTCAACGCAATGGTGAACTAATCACACAACATGCTGGAAACTAATGTAAACTCCCACTGCAGGTACAATAATAGCCTACTTTTATCAGCTTGACGTTGAACTAATGCAACTAATACTCTAACGTCTATCCTAACGAGCTGAGGATCTGAATCAGGTGTGTTAAACAAGGGAGACATACACAATATGCAGAGCAGTGGGTCGCGAGGACTGGAGTTGAGAACCCCTGAACTAATGCTCTGTGCTTGTCCATGATAATGTTACAGTAAACTGCATTTAGTCTAGCCGGCATACGATGTTCTTGCATAAGCCATTTCTCTAACTATACATGTATCTTTCACAATCAGCAATGTCAACATAAGTGAATGTAACCTATAATATGATAACGAAAACGGTTAGTGAACTAAACTGAACAGTTTCAGTGTATCAGGTAAGATCGTAGGAAGTTACATTACTGTACTAAACGTGTCTGGAAATGTGTATTATAAACAATATGATAGCAGTGGATTCATGACATGTTTCATGTAGTTTACCTTGCTATTTCACAGTTTACTAATATGTCGTAGCCTACTAATATGTTGCCGATGTTGATCCGTTGATTGGAGTCTGTGTTGTGCTGGAGGCAGGACGTTTTGGGGAGTTATCAGACTCTGTGTCGTCAGCTGAAGTGCCATTGGTCGCATGTTGAATTCAACGGGGTGTCCATTTCTTTTACTGTCTATGGGTCGCATAGACTGTATGATAGAGAGGCTCGGGAGCGCGCATGCACGTCACTGATGGATTTCGCAGGGAATCCGACCCGGAGACCTCACATATAAATATGAATATTGGCCTTCAGAGGTAATAGCAAACCCGAAAAGTGGATCATTGCAATGCATGATTACAACCCCTTCAAACACAGGCAATAAAAAAAGGATTCATTTTATTAAAAAAAGTTACATTTAGAACCTTTAAGAATGCATTTTAACCCTTTTTTGCTTATAATGTACAGCATAGCCTACATTGATATATTCACTATATTTGTTTTCATAGGCTTTACATTACACTAGGGCTGACTCCTAATAGTCAAGGATTCGAACAATTCGAATTCGGGAGAGGTCTGATTCGACTATGAATGTTATAGTCGAATAGTACACGGCCAGTTCAACCTTGTATAAATCAGGTTGTGTGTCTCCCGCTCACGAGCGCTCACTCTTAACAGACACACGAACAGACATACTGTCCCCGGCGCTGCTCGCTCGTCACAAAATGTTCATCAAGCGCTCCCCGTTCAGCAGTAACCAGGTCGTCTCATTCAAAACAGCCAGCCGTTGCTGCCGAAGTCAGTCTGCGAATGAAAGTTATGTCCGCCCCAGCGTGCTCACATAAATGCCTCACCTCCTGCGCCACGCACTCGCTACATTCCCAGCACATCTAGTGGATGCATAACGCAAACCCAGTCAAACATTTGACTGCAGTATCTTATGCACCTCATAATCCGGTGCGCTTTAAAGTGTGCAAAAAAAGGTACACATGCGTTTTATATTTAGCCTGAAATACACAAACATTCATGCGTGCAAAATCTTTAAGTTTTAGGAGGCAATATATATTTTTTGTAATTCTGTGAATTAGCCTACACTACTCAAATCAGATGAGAAAGGGTTGGCTCTCCACAAAACATAAAATATTATTTTTCACAAAGCCTTTCTTTAAGGTTAATTTCGTTTTTTTTTTTCTTGATTTTAATTAATGTTTCATCAACCAATTGTCTGGATTTAATAAATAAGAAGGAAAAGCAGACAATTAGCCTACTGATAATCATGGCACGGAGGCACCGATGTGTGAACTCGAGCTCGTCTCATAAATATAGCTACCGCAACTTAACGTATAAGTATAGCCTACTCCACAGACCTGAAACATACACTCACCGGCCACTTTATTAGGTACCCCATGCTAGTAACGGGTTGGACCCCCTTTTGCCTTCAGAACTGCCTCAATTCTTCGTGGCATAGATTCAACAAGGTGCTGGAAGCATTCCTCAGGGAGTTTGGTCCATATTGACATGATGGCATCACACAGTTGCCGCAGATTTGTCGGCTGCACATCCATGATGCGATCTCCCGTTCCACCACATCCCAAAGATGCTCTATTGGATTGAGATCTGGTGACTGTGGAGGCCATTTGAGTACAGCGAACTCACTGTCATGTTCAAGAAACCAGTCTGAGATGATTCCAGCTTTATGACATGGCGCATTATCCTGCTGAAAGTAGCCATCAGAAGTTGGGTACATTGTGGTCATAAAGGGATGGACATGGTCAGCAACAATACTCAGGTAGGCTGTGGCGTTGCAACGATGCTCAATTGGTACCAAGGGGCCCAAAGAGTGCCAAGAAAATATTCCCCACACCATGACACCACCACCACCAGCCTGAACCGTTGATACAAGGCAGGATGGATCCATGCTTTCATGTTGTAGACGCCAAATTCTGACCCTACCATCCGAATGTCGCAGCAGAAATCGAGACTCATCAGACCAGGCAACGTTTTTCCAATGTTCTATTGTCCAATTTCGATGAGCTTGTGCAAATTGTAGCCTCAGTTTCCTGTTCTTAGCTGAAAGGAGTGGCACCCGGTGTGTTCTTCTGCTGCTGTAGCCCATCTGCCTCAAAGTTCGACGTACTGTGTGTTCAGAGATGCTCTTCTGCCCACCTTGGTTGTAACGGGTGGTTATTTGAGCCACTGTTGTCCTTCTATCAGCTCGAACCAGTCTGGCCATTCTCCTCTGACCTCAACAAGGCATTTCCGCCCACAGAACTGCCGCTCACTGGATGTTTTTCTTTTTCGGACCATTCTCTGTAAACCCTAGAGATGGTTGTGCGTGAAAATCCCAGTAGATTAGCAGTTTCTGAAATACTCAGACCAGCCCTTCTGGCACCAACAATCATGCCACGTTCAAAGTCACTCAAATCACCTTTCTTCCCCATACTGATGCTCGGTTTGAACTGCAGGAGATTGTCTTGACCATGTCTACATGCCTAAATGCACTGAGTTGCCGCCATGTGATTGGCTGCTTAGAAATTAAGTGTTAACGAGCAGTTGGACAGGTGTACCTAATAAAGTGGCCGGTGAGTGTATATCTACATTGAAATGTCTACTTGTAAATAGAACGATTCAAAACAAAAGAAAACGTAATGCTCTCTGCTTGTGAAATGAACTGTGCATTTCTCTCTGGCGCATGCACAATGCAAAGATTGTGCAGCATTGTCAACTTCATCTTTATTAATTAAAATGTCTCCTTGCTATATTTGTTCTTTGTGACAGCTTTTTATTTTCGCCAGCGCCGCTGCTACCCTGAAGCTAAAGCGTTAAGTTAAAGGTTACAAGCTCACCACCGCATCAAAAACATGATTGTGTGATAAAAACATGAAAAATACTACTTAAACATAGCCTAACTGTTTAGAAAAAAAATACAGAACGAATAGCCTAATGCACATACGTCCATCTCTTTTGTTTGAAATGGAAAAAATAGGCTATAGCTGCTAGACCTAGCCTATCTAAAAAAAAAAACGGTTTGACTATCAGTCGACTACGGCAAAATCTAACGAATCAGATTTGACTATGAATATCCTTAGTTGAAAACAGCCCTACACTACACATTGTTAGGTTTCGAGGAAAGCACTGGATAGGATGTGGAATAATATTGAATTAATATTATTATTGTAATAACATTTAAAAGCAGACCATGCTCACTTTCGGGATATCAACTCGCACTCTTAAGCCAGAGTGTGTGTGATTTGTTTTTTAATTAAAATATAAAAAAACAACCAAAATAAGAAAGTAAAATTAATTGAAAAATATTTTTCCTCTGATTAACCGATTATCAAAAATAATGTAGTAAAGTGTAGGCGTGCAGGAGATTATTAGAGGCTGTTGAGTAGCCTGATGGCTTGAAGGTAAAAACTGTTCTTAAACCTGGTAATTCATTATTTACTGCCACTAAATGTTACTATTTTATGTATTTTTTCTAGAAGATGCTCTGATAGGGCTTTCCAATAGATCTGCGATGGCCATTCAAGGCCCTGCTAAGGATCTTGCTGTAGCACGAATTTGGTTACATTTTTCTTTGTATTTTGTATTCCTCCCTCTATGTCTTCTGTCATAAAGAGGAAGCACATTAAAGGAGGCATATTAAAGTCCTTTATTTTATGGGGGGGGGGGGGAGACAGGGGGTGGAGTTAGACTGAACGTGTTTATCTTGGCAAAAGCCGAGTAAAAATTAGCATGAAGTTTTAACATCTGCTCTTGTGTAATGAAAATCATGAATATCTGGATATGTCCAGTGACTGTGGTGAAGAGTGCTGCTGGCAACAAGGGAAAGACCTTGTGACAGCCTGGAGAGACGGCTGACACGAGGAAGAGACCCCAATGGGGCTGGTAAGGGTTAGCTCCCTTGTCGGCAGTATCCAACTCCGTGTTTACAGGTTGCTGGAGACACCCGCCCAAGGCTTCTGAGAAATTAAAGAGGAAAATACTCCTAGAATCTGCGAGAATGGGGGCAGAAGATCACTCAATGTTGGACAACATGGTTACACGACTCCGGTATGGAAACGGATGTGAGTATGGACAGTAAGACTACTCTCATTGAATTCCAAGTTTGTGTCTGTGGCTGGACCAAGGCAACAATGGTCAGGGGTTTGAAGATTCATCAAGGGAAAATGAAATGCTTGAGGGAGAAGGGACAAGGGCCTCGCATTGATCAGTATTTCTTCCGAAGTCAGGACAAGTCAGTCGAATGAAATCCAGCGACAGGAAGTAAACCACAGCTCGCAGGATATCAGCACCCCTGTCAGAGGGAGGGCTTGCACAGTTAGTGATGAATATATTGATACTTGTGAACCCATCAGACTAACCAGCATAAGAGAGAAAAGAACCTCAATGGGCATAGGCCTGGAGTTAGATGGCCAAGAGCTTGTGAGAAACCTGCATGGAACACAGTAAACACAGATCTAGGCTTTGCATTGGAAAGATTAATTGGTACAGTTGAAAAGAAGCTGGATAAATTTGGAGACTTCATTTACGCATATGGAAGGTGAAAGGTTTGGTGTGGAAAAAAGGAAGCAAAAAGTACAAAGTACTCCTGGAGTATCTAGACGGCAGCAGGGTTAGAGAAGGAGACAGATAAGGAAGCAATGGAAAAGAGCAGAACAAAGTCAGAAGGAGGGACCCAATCTCATACAAATGGCCATAAAAGATAAGGTGGCAGCATTTCACCGAGCTGAGCGCCTACGTAACGCTACAAAAAGAAGGAACGTGCAAAGGCTAATTTCTAAAAAGACCCATTCAAATTCGTAAAAAATATTCACCAGTGAGAAGAATGGCATTTTAAAAGCATTTAGAGTTGACGGGTGCAAAAAGGCATGAGCCCATATCAATTCCATCGGACATCCCACCTATCAATCCACCATAATACCAAATAGAGGTCTGTGCACCTAAGTAGAAAGAGGTAGAGCAGGCTATGAGAAAAGGCAAGGACTCCAGGGCCTTATGGAGTTCCATACAGAGTGTACAAGAATGCTTCAGGAGTTCTATGAATTCTGTGGGAATTGATAAAAGTGGCATCGGAAAAAGAGGTTGTACCTAGAGCATGGTGCAGAGCAGGTGGAGTCGTTATACCTAAAAAAGATGCTAGAAGCAGTCAGTCAGTTTCGTCCTATTTCACTATTAAACGTTGAAGGTAAGATTTTCTTCAGCATTATTGCCCAGAGATTGCCCTACCTATTAAAGAATGGCTTCATTGACACTTCAGTTCAAAAAGTGTTCCAGGGTTCTCAGGATGCTTAGAACACTGATGTTATCTGGCCACTAATTAAATCAGCTAAAAAGGAGAGGAAGGAGCTCCATGTGACAATCCTGGATTTGGCTAATACATATGGTTCAGTGCCACATGAGCTTCTTTGGGCAGCATTTGATTTTTTTCAGAGTACCAATGTCAATAACAAATTTAGTGAAAGCCTATTTTGGAGATTTGCAATTTAGTTTCTCAACTCCAGAATTCAGCACTACATGGCAATGCTTAGAGGTTGGATTAACAATGGTTTATATGACAACAGTGGATAAGCTGGAAGCGTTAATAAGTTCATACATCAGAAAATGGTTGGGAGTTCCACGCTGCCTCAGAAAAGTGGGACTTTATAGTAAAGGAATATTGCAGCTACCAGTCACTGCTTTAACCGAGAAGTTTAAGTGTGCCAAGGTCAGACTGGAAATTACCTTAGTAGAGTTACACAACAAATGTTTAAGGGAAGCAGCACCTGTGTTAAAAACTGGTAGAAAGTGGTCAGCAAAGAAATCTGTGGTTGAGGCAAAGGCTGCCCTTCAAATTGTGGATATTGTGGGACAGGTACAGCATGGAAGAAGGGGTTTGGGGGCTCAGTTTAGCTCCTCCAAAATGGTACAAGGCAGGCCCAGCACAAATGAGGAAGCTGGTAGTGAACAAGGTGCAAAAGCAGGAGGAGGGGATGAGGTGTATAAAGGCCATTTCCCAGGCCAAGCAGAGAGAATGGATAAGATGGGAAAGTCTGGAACAACGCAAGATGGTCTGGCAAGACCTTTGGTCGATGGAAGAGAGTAGGATCAGTTTCCTGATCAGGTAAACATATGATGTCCTCTCATCACCACAAAACCTAAACCTCTGGGTAGGAAAGGATCCCTCTGGTCCTTTTGTTCATCACCTGCCACATTAAAGCACATTTTGACAGGACGTAAGGTGGCTCTTAGCCAAGGTCGGTTTACTTGGTGCCATGACCAAATACTGTGATGTTTGGCTTTAGCACTGGAAGGCAAGCGTAACAAGACCAATAAGTTACCACCTGTTCTAACAAAACAGTACACACAGAAGACAATATTCCTCCACCCAGGCGAACAACCACCAAGAAAAGGTGTTTAAAACCAATTCTCACCCAGGACAACTGGAAGCTGCTAGGGACTGGAAAATGCTGGCTGATATTGAACAACGGCTTATTTTTCCACCTGAGATTGCCACCACTAACCTACGACCAGATGTTGTTTTGTGGTCTGGATCAGCACGCATTGTTCAACTAACAGAGTTAACAGTGCCATGTGGAGAATGCTGTAGATGAGGCATTTGAGAGTAAGAAACTGTGATATGCTCATCTGGATGCTAAAGCAGAACAGTGAGGAGAGTACCAGGTTTATACATTGGAAATGGGTTGTCGAGGATTTGCGGCACTCTGTTACAGACGACAGATTCAGTGGCCAAGAGTTGCACACGTGCACAGTAAGTAACTTTTCTGAAGCAGTAGAGAGAGCTGCAACTGGCTGTGGTTGAGATGGAAAGATTCTAGCTGGCTATGTACAGGCCACCACGGTATGGTTTCGTGGAATTCTTGAAAAACTTGAATAGTCTTTTGGTTTATTTGTATAGTTTGCATAGTAATTACAGTTATTACGTTCCTGTGTATATTGCGTGAATGAGGGTTGGTGTTGTGGGCAGATATAGTGTTTTGCGGTAGGTCAGTATGCCATACGGAACCGTTTCCACTGAACCTAATTTAACGGAAGACAGTGGGGCTCGACAGCCTTAGTCAAACCTTGGCGCGTTTGGTTGGATTGTGAGGATTGTGGTTAGGTCACATGTGAACTATGAGGAAGGAGCAACCTCAGCAGCAGGAGGGATGTAAAGGTCAGTAAGCTGGGTTGAGTTGAGTGGGGGGACTCTGGGACACCAGAGTCACTGTCGAGCCCTCTTGAGGTGTTGTGGGCTAGTCAACGAAACACTGAAGACGGAAGGTGCCCACTTGAAGACAATAGAGATGTCCCCAACTCTGCTCAATCAAGACGGTTTTTGTGCTGGTCCACAGGGGTGACCACATTGTAGTTGCAGCTATTGTGTGTGCTGACGCACCAAGTACACTGCAGCCATTAACGCCGGACAGAAGGAGATTTACATCACCATATGGAAAGAACCGTAAATGGATGGAGAAGCATAGTTTACTGTAAAGCTACATCTTAGTTGGTGCTTATCTTGGTGAAAGCCGAGTACAAATCAGCATGAATCTTACTCGTGTAATGGAAATCTTTCTGTCTGTAGGGCCGTGGAAACAGGGCAGTGTGATTTTTTTTTTTTCTTTAACAAACTCTGATTTGATCTGTTGATTGTCACTATTGGTTGGCCCCTTTTCATGATTTTCAACTTTGGTCTAAAATAAATACTCTTCACCTTTCAGCTCAACTTTACTGTGTGGCCACATACTCCGTTTTGCTAATGAGATTACCCTCTGATATTAATGATTCAACAAAGAACAATAAGGTAATCTGTGCTGCAGCTCTCTTGTGCCACCTCTGATAATAATGGTCTCACTGTTACAACAGTACATTTGAAAAGTATTCCAGAATTCCCGGAACACACAGCATTTCAATGACTTATTAAAGGGGTGATGAACTGAGAAATAAATTTTTCTTTGAGCTTTTGACATCTAAGAGGTATTCATATAATAAGAATATCCTGTAAGTTTCAGAACTGAAAAGGTCCTTGTTAGTCCAATAAAAGCTTTTATGGACACCAGTCCCAGCAAACGAATTGTTTTTAAAAGTGGGGAACTATGACGTCAAAGGGGTTAAAACACCACCCCCGCAGGAGAAAATCAACTCCTACTTCAACACAGCCGGTTTAGCCCCGCCCACCGATTCGCACATTACACGCATAGCTAAATAACATAGATTCCTACCTTGTGATGACAAACCGGATCAGAGCTACCGAACAATACAAAATATTGTGCAGTGGCTGTTTGGAAGAAGACAGTCGCTGCATAAGCTTCCTCTGGATTCCAATAGGACTGCATGGATAAACTTTACTTTTCATGACGTTGCAGCTGATGAGGGTAAAAGCCATCTGTTCGCTTCATTTCACTGAAGATTGTGAAACAAGACTGGATTTGCAGACCGATTAAGAGTAAAGAATGGTGCTGTGCCGTCTATATTGGATCTGACGGGAATTGTGCAACACACGGACTCTGGGTTCAAACATGTATGGGCGAATTTGGTTCCGGTTTCCGGTTGCCATTTTACAACATTACACTGACGAGGTGAGTTGGTTGAAACTCATTATGATATGAAAAACTTCCAAGTCTTCAGTGCGAGACGCCCATAAAAAGTGTTTTGGGTGTTTATCAGCTAGGCTCAAAACTTGGGTACAAAATAGCCTATTACTTATTCTTTTTTCATTTTTTGAATGCAAAAACCAAGCGAACATCATAAGTTGACCTCAACAATATAATAAAATTTAAAAAGCCAGTTCATGACCCCTTTAATGATGCAGAGGCATATAAAAACAAAGGTTAAAACAATATTGTGAACTTACCCGGTTCTTAAGAAGGCAAGTGCAAGACCTGGCTGCAGCTGCTGGGCTTTCTTAGAATCATCAATTGCTTCTAAATGACAAAGAGAGTTACATGTTACATTTAGACTAAAATAAAATGCAATCTATCCACAGTCTTTTGTATGATAAAGTTCTTAAAAAAAAAAGACAACACAGAGACAAAATGAGCAAAGACATAACATTGCACAATCGTGGGTCCAAGTTTTTGTCGGTGCACCATTTAGAGAACACAGACCACTTTGACGCATAGAGCTTTCTAGTAGAATACACTCTGGCATGCATGATTGTGTTTAACACTCCTTCTGGCAAAGCAACGGGTAATCGTTGATCACCCACGTATGCAGTGCCCAGTGCTGCGGATGGGGATGCCAGGATTGTGCCGCGAGCTTGAGAGAGGAGATCTGCTCTGACTGGAATGGGCCACCGGGCTGTCAGTGTCGAAACCAGGAAATCTCCTGGATATTCCTGACTGTCCCGTCTCAGTACGAGAAGGCCAAGGACCTGTATACCTCATTTACATTTGCTTTGTTTCCTCCCCCTTGAAATGTATATAAACAACAATGTAAAGTTCCCTTAGTTAGACTTGACTTGATGAAGACTACAGCTACCAACAGCTCGTGTTTCTCAATACAGAATCTTGCTGAAGATACAACCAAGTCTCCTGGTCTTCTGCTTCTGAGTTCCTACACTTTAGAAGAAAATGTTCACAACACACCCTGGTAAATCATAGTATACTATATATGATTCTAACTATATAATTGTGGCTAAATGTTTCTCCTGTTTCCCACATCAGTGTTGCTGAGAATGTCAGCACCGTTTCATTTGGCTTTAATCTAGTTTCATTCATGAGGATTTTGATTTGTGGTTTGTATCGGAGAAGTCACCCAAGTAGAATGCTTCTCACTGGATCTTATGAACTGGATAATGCTTCCTTTTACAGTCCAGTTACCCATGTGTTATGTACTTATTTTAGTAACTAAAATTACTGGGTAATAACTAGTACTAACCCTGAACCTACCCCAAACCTACCCCTGTTCCATGTACTTACCTTATATTAGCTAGTACTTTCTAGGTAAGTACACTGTAAGTACTGTACTGTAAAAGGAAGTGGTAACTTCCTGAACTGTACCTATTTAAATCAAGATCTTGTGAATCTGAACCAATCGATGAACCTGGGTTAATACCATGGAAGAAAGTGAAGGTGCATCCTCCATCTTAATTTATAGTCTATTTGTAGTAAGTAAAGCAGCCAATGTCCCAATATGGTGCTGACATCTTCACTCTTGAATCTGCGCAGTAATGAGTGTGAAGTGGAGCCGTGATATCAAGGTCCTGACCTTTTAGGGGTTGCCTTTTAGCTAGATCAAGGACTACTTCACTCAAAGAAGCTGTCAATCATGACATCTAATAAATGACTAAATAACTTAAATAACTAAAACCAAACTTATTTTATAAAAAAAATAAAAAAAAACTTACATCAGCATGATAACAACTGCTTAAAATGACTAAAACCATCTTTGGAAAAAATATTTAAAGTGTAATTTGATTGTTTAGTTTGAAACAAAAAGCCTGTTGAATTGTACTACTTGAAAAAAATATGCATTGCATTTACACTGCTTGTATTTTAACCCATTGTATTTTTAGGGCTTGCATTTTTATGGACTGACATTTTTCATTAATAAAATTTCAATAGTCCAAAATATTCAAACTGATTAAAATAATATTCAACAGGCGGTTTTTGTTAATTTTATTTCGCTATGCAAATTCGAAAAGATGATAAAGCCACAAAAGCTGTTTTGGTTTCATTCATTAACTTCATGTTACTTCCCTGTGTAGCTTTACATGTTATCAGCTTTTTCTACCATGAACGGGATTATAATTTCCACTCAATACCTCATCATACTCAGGGATTCCCCTGCCGTCGGGACAAAGCACTTAACGTAGCTTAATGGACCAATACAGTGATGTAGAAGACCAAACTCAGACCTTATTGGGCAAGTATGCCTACATGCACTCAAGTCAAGTCAAACTTTATTTATAGAGCACAAGTTTTAACACAACTGTAGTTGATCCAAAGTGCTTTCCAGTACAAATAAAATAATTCAATCAAATAAAAGAAAAAGTAAAAAAGAGATAAAAGCAAGTAGCAAAATCATTTGGTGTATCTACGTATACAACCTGTAGAACACCAACTAGTTTAAAAATAAATACATGACCTTACTACGAATGCAAGAGAGTAAAAATAAGTTTTTAAACTGGATTTAAAAGCAACCAAAGATGGTCCTGATGGTTAAAGGTAGACTGTTCCAGAGCTTTGGCGCTACAACAGAGAAAGCTCCATCACCTCTTGATTTACACAGAGAGAAAGGGACCGATAAAAGTGACTGATCACTATCAAGATCTATCAAGTGATCAAGATCTTAGTGACCTAGAAGCTTTATATGGTCTAATAAGATCACAAATATAATCTGGGGCCAAGTTATGTAGAGCCTTATATGCAAAAAGAAGGATCTTAAAGTCGACTCTAAATTTTATTAATTTATTAATAACAGCTTAAATATTCAACTATGCTTAATTTCAGCCCATAAAAATGCAAGCCCTAAAAATACAATGCATTAAAATACAAGCAGGGTTATTGCAATGCATACATTTTTCAAGTAGTGCAATTCAACAGGCTTTTTGTTTCAAAAACATTTGCCATTATTTTGCCATGCTTGGTAAATACCCAGGCCTAATCAGCAATACTAGGCTATTTAAGCAAATATTTTAGAAATAATTCTACATTTCACATTACAATATTATATTGAGAAATGAGTGCTTACTTGTGCGGAATTGTAATATGTAGTCTTCAGGGTTTCCCATACATTCATTAATTTGTGGCGGCCCGCCACAATATCAACACTGACCGCCACGCATTGATTTTCAGGTTTTGATTTTATTGTTGAGCTGCGCGCTCCTTCCCCTCCCACTCATACAAACTGACAACGGAGACGCGAATAGCCCCTCCTCTTTGAGCACGATTATGAATCAAAATATGATCATGCGTTGGAGGTCGGATTGTTGCCGGTGCTTATTCCTCCAGAATCAATCCGGAGTTGAATGGTCAGTATAATGAACACTATAACTCTAAAAAGTTAGTCTATGTTAAATGCTGTCGCGTTTCCACCACAGATTCGCGCAATTTACTAAATAACGTCATTTTTTCCTCTCGCGATCAGTCATTCAAAAAATCATGGCAACGGACGTTGGTAGGTTTAAATATATTACAGAGCCACCATATTATATTATTACTGATAAAGAGATGTAGGCCTAAGTGTGTTATCCAAGCTTTAATAGCATGGAAAGACATACTGTGAGCAGCACGTGAGGTGTTTTCTCACTTAGCTATTTCTGCTCCGAGGTCTTGATTATGGCATTTCTTTGAGGTTTAGAAGCCAGTATTCCTGTATTTGGTCTCTTATGAATTTAATAAATAACTCTGTCTCGTATTCTGTCCAAATATACATTTTGGGTATCTAACGTATTTAGCACTGGAGTAATTATTTTTCAGCCGATTTTTTTACTTCTACTCCTTACGGCTATTCACGCAATTATCTGTAGGCTACTTTCTACTCTTTACATTTTAATAAATAGCCTACTGTTATGGCATTTCGATTTGTTTTTATTTCTGCTTGACATCGTAAAAAAAAACTATCCAGATAAATCGCGCTATCTAGAGTGTATTTGATTGTGGTTGGATGAGAAGTACATATACCATTCATCACACCTGCAAGAAGTGTCACGCATTGATTGTCACAGTCACTCGTTTCGGTCTTTTGTATTTATCTCGTGTAAAAACTGTTTATAATATATTTAATATGCCGCAGCGACAGCGCATATTACCGGCAGGAATCAAGCGCGTCCCCCTGGAGTTCTGCAGTTAAGCCTGCCACTTATCAGCCAATGAAAAAAAAGAAAAAAGTACTACACAATAGCCAATCAGGAAATAGTATTATTGTATCTGGGTAAGATTTAATGCAAAAAGAAAAAATTATATCCTAAAATTGTTCACGTGATTCTCTCACTCCTGCTGCCTTTCTTCAAAACTTGAGAGCCCTGTTGTATAATTCAGCATAGTACATACCAGGATGGTATCAATCAGGAAGGTATCAATCAGGATTATTTTTATTTTTTGATTAATCACTTTGATGAATAATTCAAATTGACAGCACTAATGTTTCAAAATGAAAAGTGTGAAGGGGAATCCATTGCATTTTTCTGGCCCTTATTTCAAATAGACCGCCAAACCGCGAACCACTTACTGAAGCAGTCACGTGGTACAGCCAGCTCGCAAGGCTTCAAACGTCACCACATACGTCACCGACACAAGCCTCGATACGCGCTTCACAGAAATCATCCCAATTACTCGACACACGCTTCGAAGCTTCGATACGGGAGGACACATCACTAATTATAACATGCTTACAATACATATAGGCCCCTGTGGCACAAACAACCCCCACCCCCCTCCCCTCGGTACCAAAACCCCACACCACCACAAATAGAATCTAATTCTGTGGGAAACACTGGTCTTTCAATAGCATGCAAGTAAAAACAAAACAAAAAAACAGACAAGTAAAGGAATGCTTACTAGTGTACTCTTTCAATTGTATATAGGCATAAGCCCGCTGACAGAGCCATTCAGCATTTTCAGCTTTCTCTCCCAATGCCTCATTTAGCTCCTATAAGACAAGACAGAGAAATTATATACACAAACACATTGACCCACATTTATTTTCTCTAATATTGTGAGTATTAAAACATATATTAATGATAATGATGTGTTGGATGATGAACAATGCAAAAAATTAAGGGGATAAACTTATCGGTCACCCAAAAAACACTCTTATAGTAGAGACATACACAACTTGGGTCAAGTACAGAAGTACTTTTTGAATATTGTGCAATTGAAAACTTTTTGGTCCTTCACAATTAGGCGATTAAGCGACACAAATGTATGTCGTAATTGAAAATATGCTCTTGATTTGAAACAATATCGCTAGAACCGTATGGAGCTATTGACACCAGGCAAGATGAATCACAGCAAGACAGAGCAACAACTTTGTCCCTGTTGCTTCTTCACAATGAAACAAGCCATCTGATTAGATGTGAGTTTACCTGAGCTGCTGCTGTTGCACAAAAGTGTGAGAGTGGTGGCTCTGTAGTCACCCAGAAGCCAGCAAGACGACATATGTGCTCAGTAAATACTGTCTTATTGACATGTTAATAAAATTTGAATTTGGCTTGAATGGTTATTATTTAGCTTGGAAGGATCTTCTGGGTGACTACAGAGCATTAATTGAGACTGAAAGATCTTATTTCTCTCAGACTATTGAAAGCAATCAAGGAAATCCCAGACATTTGTTTCAAACTATAAATTGACTGCTTAAAGTTGATGCTGCCACCATCTTTGCCTGTTTCTCAACAGCTATGTGATTCTTCGTTTCTTTAACTCTTAAAATTGATAGTGTTCGCAATAGGGATGTGCACGAATATTCGAATTTTTAAATATTCGATATGTAATTATTATTCGAAAAATAAAATACTATTCAAATTTTTAATACGTTGCTTTGCTGGCCGTATCCATGATAAATCCTAAAGAACTAACTCGCAGTTACAATTAAATGCACTGGATGGCGCTGTGGAGTGTGTTAACAAGTTGTCTGTATTTGATCACAATGTTGTCGTCTGCCTCGCGAAGTTTAGAATTAACGTTACTTGAAAAGGATCTTACTAAACGGAATTACTTTTGATCAAATTAATTAATTAATCTGAGTTATGATATCATCACCATGAGAAATCACATGAAATCCAAACAGTCGAAGTGAGGAAAGACAGCTGTTCATCATTGCATCATAACTGCAGGTAAGCGCAGCTGGACCACGCGTGATCAAAGATGTTAACTTATCTAATAGCAAAATGATTTTGAGACACTTATTTTAAGTTTCGTTGGGGGAGACCGGTTTAAGAACAGAAAATGCAAAGTGCTGTTAGAAACACCGTTCTCTTTGTGTCTCTGAAACGTCTGTCAGCGCAGTGTCTTTCTCACTCGAGCATAAAGTGCTGGCGCCGCCCTGCATGTAACGTTAGATATTATTGTTTTCTCAACATAAACGTGAAACAATATAAACACGATAATCAGTCATTTGCTGACTCGTGTGTATAGGTGTACGTTCTGTACGATATCTGACGCAATCTGCTTTATTGGGGTTTTTTTCCGCTCGCGCTGCTTGAGCGTGCTTTTAATAATGCTTTTTTATATATTTTGTTTACTCATAGGCCTACGTGTTTAATGTTTTCAACTAAAATAAAACTTTAATTACTATTGTAAGCTTGTTGTGTATTGCCTAATTGTAAGCTTGTCCAGAAATGGTGACAAAAACGTAAAAAAAAAAAAAAAACTTAAAAATAACGTCTTTTTCGTTAAACATAATTTAAATAATCGAATATTCGAATATTCAATTTTTATGAGCCCGAATATTCGAATGCAATATTTAGAAAAATGCCCATCCCTCAGTTCGCAAACAAATTTCTGTTGCATCTGCTCCCACCGTCTTCCTTCTCTGTCCATCTGGGTATTCTGGTATTTCTCTCAATAATTTCCTACATTTTGATTCTGAGGCTCTCAAAATGGAGGTAATCAAGAATGAAATCTACCACTTGCTTGCTTGATCCTATTCCCACAAGCTCTATTTAAATCTTGCTTTGATGCTTTGAGCCCTTCTGTCCTCAATATTATAAATGACTCATTGCAGATGGGGATGTCGCAGCATTAAAGATGGCTGCTGTGACTCCTGTATCAAAAAAAGAAAATACTGCCCTGGACGATTTTACTAATTTTCAACCTATCTCTGAATCTTCCGTTTGTGGCAAAAAATACTTGAGTGTGTTGTTGTCTCTCATTTGTGTAACCATCTTGCAATTAATAACCTTTTTGAACCTCTTCAGTCAGGTTTTCATACATTTCACAGTACTGAAACTCAAACATGCCATTGGAAACTTTTGGTCAAAGTTACCAATGATTTGTTGATGGTTTCCGACTCTTTGTTGATTTGTCTGATGGTTTCTGCAATTTCCATTCTCATCCTTCTCTTGATTTAAGGGCAGCTTTTGATACTGTTGATCATAGTATATTACTCTTGAACTTGAGTAAATATTTTTGCTTGAACAATATTTTGGTGCGTCAGGGACAGCTTTGAAGTGGTTTAAATCCTATTTCACTGGCCGTTCTCAGTTCGTTTCCATGGGCGGTTTCAGGTCTGAGATTAGCTCTGTTCTCACAGGTGTTCCCCAGGGCACAGTCTTGGGCCCTCTGCTGTTTAAAGGGATAGTTCACTTTGAAATTGATTTTTTGGTAGGTTTTAGCTTACCTCAAGGGCATCTAAGATGTAGGTGTCAATGTTTACGCAGTTTTTTCAATTTTGATATTTTTAGGTCAAACCTTTCTTTTCTGTCAGTCATATAATGCAGATCTATGGTCACCACCTCAAAGACCATGCACCAGAAGTCCAAATTAAACATGATTTAAAGACTTGTAAATTTAAGTACACACTGATGGCCAAAGACATGAAACGAGCGGTTTGTGTGATAAAACAAACAGCATTTATATCGTTTTAACCTCTTTAGGGACCTATGAAATCCATTTTAATTTAATAACCCAATTTGTTATTTTAGTCGTAAAAGAGTGTGATTTTAAAGTTAATGATTAAATTGTTTACAAATAAAATAGGAATGACCTTGAATTCATTGAGGTAAAAGACATTTACTCAGTAGCCTTTTCAGGACAAATACTGCATGATATTGCAACATTTTCTTCATTGACTTTCTGGGCCGTCAAGTTTTAATTCTTTAGGAGCCTATGTAGCAGTGATCCACCTCTCAAATTTAATCAAAAATATCTTCATTTGGGTTCCGAAGACGAACGAAGGTTGTACAGAGGGTTGGTTGCTTAATTTTCATTTTTGGGTGAACTAACCCTTTGAAAAAGAGTGGAAAGTAAGGAACTGCTTTGTATTTATTTACATTGCATTTTGTGTTCATGTTATTGAATCTACAGGAGCCTATATATTACAACTTTAAATATTTTGTTTTGTTTTTTATCAAAATGTTATTGTGGTATTGTATGAATAACATAAGTCAACATAGCTTTACACACACACTTTGTACTAAAGGTAAATCCAAAATAGTGATCACTAGTCAAAATAGTAGTCACTTTCTAAGCAGAGGGATGTTTTGCCACCTTATGGAATATAGTCCACACATGGCATATGAGGTAATAATCAATATTTCAGAATAATTCAAACTCAGATATTGGTGTGTGATATCTTAGTTGTAATTATTTGACTACAAATCTCATCTCATCATTTCTCCCAGTGATTATTTCCAGGATAAACTGAGATGCCCCCAAGCTGGATTCTTAAAACTGAATAATATTTAAAAAGAGCCAAAAGAGCCGTTCTTTCGAACGGCTCTTTGAAAGGAACGGATCGTCAAGATCCGGATCCCTCAAAGAGCCGTAAATCCCATCACTCTGCAAATTAGTGCCTGATGAAATATTAAGCTTTAAACAAGTTATTTCCATCATGTTGAAAAACACTCTAATCAGAATAATTTCTGTTAAGCTTGTGTATTTTTTTATTTTTTTTTAGTTGCGCTGTTAAGTAAAGCAATATCTCATGTGGGGTTTTACATAATGGCATTGAAAACGAAAGTAAAGGAGTGAGGAACATTTGTTGCGTTTTAACGCGAAATGAGAGTTCTGCCTTTATTACAATCATCACAATGATTTATCTCATCCATCCGCGACCCACCCTCAATTAACGTTAATTGGAATGTTGTTGTTTTATATTATTTGGCCTTCCTGCCTACCAATTTTAATAGAGCGGTTTAGTACAGATTTTCTGAAGAGATACGATTGCAATAATGAACAGATTGAATGTAGGCTTTTAATCACGTTATAAATATCAGTGAACATAAACAGATGCTCAACCGAAACCTGTTTGATGTGCGAGAACAAACCTCATTGTCTCTTGCGGAAACTGAAAGTTTTGACCAGTCTGACAATTTGTGCTACCCTCAGATTTTGTTAGCTCCCACAGTAGGTAGCACAGTTCGACAGCGAAAAAAAAGCTGCCTAACAGATTATGCTACCAGCATCATATTCATGTGGTTTGAGGCATTATCAAAGTCCATACCAACCCATAGCCTAATCCTAACCTTAAAACAACCCGTTTAACAGCCAAGCTGCCCATCGTGAGAGAGACGTTTGAATCCTAAGTCAGATAACGTTAAATGCAAAATAGCTGATAGTGAAAAATTGCCTACCTCAAGGGCCCTCTTGGATCCTCGTCTATGAAACTGTCACAGAAACGCCTGCAATGTAGTTCCACACTATTATACGTTATACATGTGTGTGTAGGTATGAAATTCATTTGTTAAAAAGGTCTTAAATAACTCACCCGCTGGTTGCCATGGGTCCGCTCTCAGTATTTTCCTTCTGAAGCAGTAGAAAGTTCTGGAGAAAACGGAGACGCTAAAGGAAGTAAACATGTGGGCCTGTTAATCATAGATATGTAAACGTTGAATTCTCATTTGACCACTGCAGACGTGTTAAAGCATCCGCCATCTTGGAACGGTCAAAAACACTTCAGATGCCGTCCCTCACTGTACGTCAACAAGTTTTTAGATTGCACAACAGTGTGCAGCCTCTGCTTGTAAAAACAGCTGGGATAACTTTTCACATGGGGATGTGTTGGTTTATGTTTGTAATGAAGGCCTATATTAACTCAATATTACACGTTTTTAAACTATGCTAACTTTTAAATATCGTGTTAGCTAATTCTTTCATCTTGTTGTATTAAATCCTATGAAAATCATCTGCTGAAGTCTACTGTACTTATTATAGATATTCATACTTGCATGACTATGCTTGCAAACACAGTCAATTTATTGTTTACCGACTAAATTTGACCGTTCCAATATGGAATATGAAATCCAATATGGAATCTCTAATGAGGTATCTATATTTTATATTTATATCTATGCTGTCAATTCGGCGCTATTTCCGGAATTAAGAACTATGGCAAAAGTCCCGACAAAATTGCGCACAACAAACACAATTGTGCACAACAACAAAAACATAAAATGACAAAAACAAAAAAAAATGTTGTATGTATTTATTTATGCCTTTATTTATTTATACTGTTAGCCTATGTTTCTATATCTTTTTATAATAAAGAAATATATGTATTTATTTATTAGAAAATAAATAGAAACCATCAAAAACATTCTAATAGCTTCCACTACAAAACTATTACAAACCATCATCCGTATGTTTGTAGCCATATAGTGATGGGAGAAACGAAATGGATTTTAACTGGAGATCGTGTTGACTTGAGACATGCACATGCACGCAAATAATCTAAACATTATTTGGGTAACACTTTACAATAAGGTTCTTTCAGTTAACATTACGAGGGCTTGGAAGCCAGAGGTGCGTAAGTGGCTTTTAACAAACTTTACAGGAGAGACAAAACAAAATTTTTACCACGTTTCAATCACCTGTATTAATAACCTTAAACCACAAACATTTCAACCACAAGCATACCTACATGAATGAGTATTTCGGTAAAAATGTATGGCATATATTAACACAATGACAATGTTCTAAAACATTTTTAAATAAAAAAAGTCAAATATGTCAGATGCGCCTTTTTGTTGCTTTATTCAATACAGTTTATCTCAGATAGGTATTTTTGACACCATTGGATAGAGCTCACTGAGACCTTTATTTTGATATAAAGAACTCATATTCGCCCAAAATGCCACTTACGCCCTCTGGCTCCAAGCCCTCGCTACATTAGTTAACATGAACTATTAAACGAACTAGACATCTACAGCATTTATTCATCTTAGTTAATGTTGTAAGTGTATTCTGTATCTGTAAGTGTATAGGTGTTTGTCCATGTGAGATTTTAAATGTTGGCTGCATTTTTGACAATTATTTATTATAAAACGTTTGTTTGTTTTTGCCAACTTTAATAAAATAAAATGTTATTGATGTTATATGTGTTATGTGATGTTATAAATGTTATATTTGATGTCATTCATTTTAAAGGTAAGAAATCCATTTGAAATAATGATCATCACTTCAACCCTGTTATTATTTTCAACCCCGTTATGCAGAGTTCAACCCTGTTATTTGATAGTTTTTATTAATATTTTCGTGATAAGAAGACAAATTAGGTCAATATTTGTTTTACTGTGTGTAGAATTTACCAGACAGTCGGAAAAAATATGAATGCCTGATTAAATCCTACTGTTAATGCATATTTTGTGATAAGATATGAAGATCAATGTTAGATAAAGTTTTCATGAGCTGATTTGGTATTCAAATGGTCAGTATCTAAAAATAAAAATCTACATGCAATAAATGATATCAAACAAGGGACATCTCATTGAAAAGCTTCTAAAAGAATTTACTTGAAAATATTTTTAAATCATATTTAAAAGGATCCAAGTGGTCTGTTACGGGGTTGAACTTCAAAACAACATTCAGTAAGAAAAACACTCAATATCGATTAAAAATTCATGCCTGAGGTGGAAAATGCATTTTCTTAAAGGTTTGACTAATCCACTATCACATGAAATTATCAGAAATATAACTATTTGAGGTAAAAAAAAGGTATGACCCAAAAGGCACCCATCTCAGAGAATCACCCTAATACTTTATTAATATCTTGTTAACATTAGATAATATACTGTGAACTGAACATGAACAAACAATTCAAGCTTTATTTGTATTAGCTAACATTAGCAAAAATTAACAAATACAGTAACAAATGTAAGCTCATTGTTAGTTCATGTTAGATAATACATTAAATAATGTTAACTAATGAATCATATTTGTAAAGTGTTACCTTTTTGTAAATGTTAATCATTGTTGGCCTGTGTTGTTTCCTTTTTTATTTTATTTTTTTATTAATGCTGATAACAGGAACATACAAAAGAGAAAGCATCACATAATAATCTAACCAAAACAATAATAAAGGATAAAAAAATAATATATATATATATATATATATATATATATACATATATATATATATATATATATATATATATATATATATATATATATATATATACCCAGGTGAAAAAAAAGTACACTAAAATACATTTTATTTAAGTGCACTTAGTACACTTCCATAATGTGCTTAAAGTGCTCTATTTTTGCAGCACTTATTTTGTACTTAATATACTAAAAGCTAAACTTTAGTACTTCTTAAGATAAACTTAAGATCAACTAAAGTGTACTCAACTGTGCTATTTCGACACACACTGAAGATGAACTTAAATATATTTTTAATATACTTATTTCGGTAACACTTTACAATAAGGTTCATTAGTTACTACATTAGTTAACATTTAACAAAGAATGAACAATACTTCTTCAGCATTTGTTAATCTTTGGTAATGTTAATTTCAACATTTACTAATACTTTATTAAAATCTTGTTAACATTAGTTAATGCACTGTGAACTAACATGAACAAACAATGAACAGCTAGATTTGTATTAACTAACGTTAACAAAGAATAACAAATATAGTAACAAATGGTTAGTTCATGTTAGTTAATGCATGACTAATGTTTAATAAATGAACCTTATTGTAAAGTGTTACCACTTATTAACCTTTAAAAAATGTATTTTGTTACCACTTTTAGTACATCTAAAACCCATTTTAAATGCATTTTAATTATACTAATACATTATTTAAAATATAATAATAATATATTCTAAATATATTTATATTATGCTAAAGGTGAATTGCTTTGTCAAAAAAGTACACTAAAAACACTTTATTATAGTGCACTTAGTACACTTCCATAATGTACTTCAAGTGCTCTATTTTTCATGCACTTATTTTGTACTTAACATACTTAAAGCTTAACTTTAGTACTTCTTAAGATAAACTTAAGATCAACTAAGTGTACTCAACTGTGCTATTTTGACACACACTGAAGATGAACTTAAATATATTTTTAATATACTATTTTCAACCTTTTAAAAAAATATTTTGTTACCACTTTTAGTATATCTAAAACACATTTTAAATGCATTTTAATTATACTAATAAATTATTTAAAATATAATAATAATATATTCTAAATATATTTATATTATACTAAAGGTGTATTCCTTTGTCAAAAAGTACACTAAAAACATTTTATTGAAGTGCACTTAGTACACTTCCATAATGTACTTCAAGTGCTCTATTTTCGCAATCTTAATATACTAAAATCTTAACTTTAGTACTCATTAAGATAAACTTAAGATCAATTAAGTGTACTCAACTGTACTATTTTGACACACTGCAAATAAACTTAAATATATTTTTAATCTACTATGTAAACATTAAAAAAAATATTTTGTTACCACTTTTAGGATAACTAAAACCCCTCTTTAATGCATTTTAATTATATTAATAACTTACAATATAATAACATAAATATATAAAAATTATACTTAAGGTGTATTCCTATCAAAAAAGTACACTAAAATACATTTCATTAAAGTATACAAATACATCCAATGTACTTAAAGTGCTACATTTGCCCACACTAATTAAACGTTTTTTGTTTAGTACTTCTTAAGATAAACTTAAGATCAACTTAACTATGCTATTTTAGACACACTGAAGATGAACTAAAATATGCTTTTAACATACTATTTCAGCTTCAATTTTTCTATTGTAAGAAAATGTAACCCATAGTTTAAAAGGATTCCACAGATACAGCACAGGTATGTAATGTACAAACAAACAGCATTCCTTTATTGAAAAATAAAGCTTGTATTGAAAAAAATGCTTGTAATAGCCTTCAAAACTCAACTGCATGCTCTCCCTTTGCTTTCCTGCCATCAACCATGTGCTCTCCCCTTACTTCCTTTTCGCCCCCGTCAAAATAAAAGTCCCTCCTTAATAAGATAAATACATTTCTTAAACCTAATTTAAACTAACAGGACTATCAAAAGTGTATACAAAAACAAATGAGAAGAATAATCACATCAAAATCTGTTACATAATTCATTGTAAGTTTTCTACATTATAAATGTACCCCCAAAAAAAAAATAATAAAAATATAGCTGCGAGCAGCGATTGCGGGCCCAAGCCGGTGGCACCGCGACCCCGGTGCCTGAAGGCACCGGGATGGCGGACGCGCCGGCTTGGCCTCCATCGCTGCTCGCAGCTATATGTGTGTGTGTGTGTGTGTGTGTGTGTGTGTGTGTGTGTGTGTGTGTGTGTGTGTGTGTAGACACACAAGCCGGTGGCACCGCCACCCTTGGTGCCTTTAGGGTTATTCTTGCACGACGTGCAGAAACGTAACCCCTGCTTTGGAATACATACTAGTATGTATTCCACAATTGGAATACATACTAACATACTAGTCAGAACTGAATAGTTGATATCTGAATGACAGATCACCATAGAAGTCAATGGAAAAAATGTGACTAGTAACAAAAGAATAGTTACTAGTCACCATTGAAATAAGTACTAGTGTCTAATGAATAAGTACTAGTATCTATTTAATAGGTACTAGTATCTAATGAATAAGTACTAGTAACTAATTAATAAGCATTGGTATGTAATGAATAAGGACTAGCATCTAATGAATAAGTACTAGTATCTAATAAATAAGGACTAGTTTCTAATGAATAAGTACTAGTATCTTTAAAAAGGTACTAGTACCTAAAGAATAAACACTAGTATCTAAAGAAAAGGCACTAGTATCTAAAGAATAAGCACTAGTAGCTAATGAATAAGTACTAGTACTTAATGGAATAGATACTAGTATCTAAAAAATAAGTACTAGTAGCATGAAAATAGAGACTAGTAGGTTAAAATGATTAAATGTTAAAACGGCTTGCCATACTCTATCTGTCGTTTCGACTAGTCACAATTACGTTACAGATATCTTAAATGATAATACAAACTATCCAAAATGTAATTACGACTAGAAAGACGTTGTTGATATCTACAATGTTAATTACGATAGTCAAACTTAGCTTTTAAATGTTAAAAGGGCTTGCCATACAGAAGTGTAGGCTCAGAGAGACACTCAACATTTTCAAACCAAAATATCTGACTTTCTGTGGGTCCTAGCTCATGAGTGTAAATTAGAAAGTTGTCCGGCTTGAGGAGAATATATGAATATATGAAACGATGAGATCAACATGTGTACTGAGTTTCATATTATTACATGCAAGCGTGTTTGATTTATGGACCAAGTTTTGGACCCCGTTCCAGGGGGTGCTGTCTAGCCCCCTTGCCACACCCGGGTACCATCTTCAGCCCGGCTCTGATGGCTGTGGGATCTGACCTGTGTGCAAAGTTTCAAGAGTTTTCAAACCCGTTAAGGGCCCCAAAAGCCGCTAAGAGTCTCAAAATCATCAAAAAAAGGAATGTTAAAGTTTGATGCGTTGCTATGGCAACATTATCTTAGATATTGAATAATGCTTTCACAGCTCTTCATCTGGCGTGTGTTTACATTATACACATGAAGTTTGAAGCAAATCGGGTAAAAGTAAGAGTGCGATTTCAAAGCATTTTGAAAGTGAAACACTTTCTGCTGCCAGTTGGTGGCGCTATATATTTGACTCACATCCATGTGATCGACCTCTTACAACGAACACACTGCTGAAGTTTCATCAAGATCAGTTAATGTATGCAGAAGTTTTAACACACTTCCTTTTTGATTTATTTACTTACTTTTTTGATTTATGGACCAAGTTAATTTAATTAATACACTAATTATATAAAACTATTGTCAATGCACTACAATTAAACAGGTTATATGCCTTTACTTATAAAAAAATAAAAATAAAAACTTATTTAAAAAATACCAGGCTTAAGAAATGTATTTACTTTAGCAGGCCAGACACACAGTGAAATGATTAAGCCCCTCCCCCTACACACACACACACAGAGACTGTGTGTCAAAAGACTCAAAATCACACACACACACAGACTGACAACACGAACTGAACGAAGAGCACCAA
>JAQIUQ010004706.1:0-78756 GCA_030378365.1 Hybognathus amarus
CAATACTAGCTGTTTTTTTTTTTTTTTTTCAGCTGAATTTATGACATATGTGCCACCCCCCCCATACATATATCCATTTTTCCCCTGCTGCTCTATTTAACTCTCGCCGTAAAATGCCACTGTCGAACGCAAAGCACGGAACGAACACTTCGAAAGTTGACCATTCCACGCACCACGTATTATTCTATAACATATATGTGTCAATATGTGCACACACACATGAGATGAAATATGATCATCATCATCAAATGCTCTGTGATCTGATCATATATATATATATATTTATGAGCATATCATATATCTCTCATCATCGGATCCTTTCAATGTGTGTGAGACACCCCCCCCCCCCCCCCCCCCCTCTGCTCTGCGCCCCACACAGCAAATTTCGCTTACGCTTTACAACCCCCGCTGCTAAAATAGCACACTGTCCTCTTTTTTTGGTACCAAAATAAAAAAATTCCATCTTCTTACACCACACAATCACATGCGCCTTCACACAGCTGATCATCACATTCAGAAGGAAATGTCTTTATCTTTGAGCTGAGATATTCAGCATTTATCAGCATTTCAAATCATTCAAATACAAAGAAAGATTCTCAACATTTATCACGCGGCTTCTGACGCTCATTCATCCAAAACATCCAATACACTCACAGCTGCTCCTGAAAGCGCGTCGACAGAGCGCTGCGCGCCTCCTCCCTCCCCCCCCCGGCCCCCCCCCCCCCCCTCTCCCTCCTTGCGCCCCCCCCCCGCCCCCCCGCCCCCCCTGCCCCCGCTGCTGCCCCCCGCCGCCTGCTTCTTCATTTCTCCTCTTTTTTTTTTTTTTTTTTTTTTTCTTTTTTTTTTTTTTTTTTTCTTTTTTTTTTTTTCTTTTTTTTTTTTTTTTTTTTTTTTTTTGCATTATATCCCAGTTCCATGGCCCTCGCCCATCACATATTCTTGTAGAGAGTTTCAAGAAAATAATGTCCTCTGCAAATTTCTACCTAAATGAGACCACTGTCGTTTTTTTTTTCGGGTCAAAATTTTGATTTTCTTGAAACTCTGGATTCTGATAGAGGGCCATGGGACTTAGATCTGAGTGCAAAAATGGAGGCTCTAGACCCTTCCAGAGCTGAGATATTTAGATATTTATAATGGCATACAGAGCTGAGATATTGAGATATTTACAATGGCATAAATGCTACGTGAGACTCAATATCTCAGCTCTGGAAGGGTCTAGAGCCTCCATTTTTGCACTCAGATCTAAGTCCCATGGCCCTCTATCAGAATCCAGAGTTTCAAGAAAATCAAAATTTTGACCCGAAAAAAAAACGTACAGTGGTACCCCTGTACGTTTTTTTTTCGGGTCAAAATTTTGATTTTCTTGAAACTCTGGATTCTGATAGAGGGCCATGGGACTTAGATCTGAGTGCAAAAATGGAGGCTCTAGACCCTTCCAGAGCTGAGATATTTAGATATTTATAATGGCATACAGAGCTGAGATATTGAGATATTTACAATGGCATAAATGCTACGTGAGACTCAATATCTCAGCTCTGGAAGGGTCTAGAGCCTCCATTTTTGCACTCAGATCTAAGTCCCATGGCCCTCTATCAGAATCCAGAGTTTCAAGAAAATCAAAATTTCCACCTCGAAAAAAAAACGACAGTGGTACCCCTTACGTTTTTTTTTCGGGTCAAAATTTTGATTTTCTTGAAACTCTGGATTCTGATAGAGGGCCATGGGACTTAGATCTGAGTGCAAAAATGGAGGCTCTAGACCCTTCCAGAGCTGAGATATTTAGATATTTATGATGGCATACAGAGCTGAGATATTGAGATATTTACAATGGCATAAATGCTACGTGAGATCTCAATATCTCAGCTCTGGAAGGGTCTAGAGCCTCCATTTTTGCACTCAGATCTAAGTCCCATGGCCCTCTATCAGAATCCAGAGTTTCAAGAAGATTGGAGAAACCTTTTTTCCAAACTAGAAAAAAAAAACGACAGTGGTACCCCTTACGTTTTTTTTTTTTTGTTTGTGCAGAAATAAGTTTCTTGAAACTCTGGATTCTATAGAGGGCCATGGGACTTAGACCTGAGTGCAAAAATGGAGGCTCTAGACCCTTCCAGAGCTGGAGATATTGAAGATATTTATGAGATATTTGTGACATACTGAGATATTGAGCCATTATAAATATCTCAATATCTCAGCTCTGGAAGGGTCTAGAGCCTCCATTTTTGCACTCAGAGTCTAAGTCCCATGGCCCTCTAATCAGAATCCAGAGTTTCAAGAAAATTGGAAAATTTTTTTCGCACAAAAAAAAACATAAGGGGTACCACTGTCGTTTTTTTTTTTTTTGTGCGAAAAAAAGTTTCTTGAAACTCTGGATTCTGATAGAGGGCCATGGGACTTAGACCTGAGTGCAAAAATGGAGGCTCTAGACCCTTCCAGAGCTGAGATATTGAGATATTTATGAGATATTTGCTACATACTGAGATATTGAGCCATTATAAATATCTCAATATCTCAGCTCTGGAAGGGTCTAGAGCCTCCAATTTTGCACTCAGGTCTAAGTCTCATGGCCTTCTATCAGAATCCAGAGTTTCAAGAAGATCAGAGAAACTCAAAATTTTTACCCCCCCCAAAAAAAACGACAGTGGTACCCCTGTCGTTTTTGTTTTTCTTTTTGGTGCGAAAAAAATAAGTTTCTCAAATCCTCTCAAAACTCTGGATTCTGACAGAGAGCCATGAGACTTAGACCTAAGTGCAAAATGGAGTCTCAGACCCTTCCAGAGCTGAGATATTGAGATCTCATCAGCATTTATGCCATTACAAATATCTCAATATCTCCACTCTGGAAGGACCCAGAGACTCCATTTTGGCACTCAGGTCTAAAGTCTCATGGCCCTCTATCAGAATCCAGAGTTTCAAGAAGATCAGAGAAACTCAAAATTTTTACCCCCCCCCCCAAAAAAAACGACAGTGGTACCCCTGTCGTTTTTGTTTTCTTTTTGGTGCGAAAAAAATAAGTTTCTCAAATCCTCTCAAAACTCTGGATTCTGACAGAGAGCCATGAGACTTAGACCTGAGTGCAAAATGGAGTCTCAGACCCTTCCAGAGCTGAGATATTGAGATCCCACGTCGCATTTATGCCATTATAAAAATCTCAATATCTCAGCTCTGGAAGGGTCTAGAGCCTGCATTTTTGCACTTAGGTTTAAGTCTCATGGCCCTCTCTCGGAATCCAGAGTTTCAAGAAGATCAGAGAAACTCAAAATTTCGACCCCCCCAAAAAACGACAGTGGTACCCCTGTCGTTTTTTGTTTTTGTTTTTTGGTGCGAAAAAATAAGTTTCTCAAATCCTCTCAAAATTATGGATTCTGATAGAGGGCCAAGAGACTCATGCTAGTGAGGAAGTCAAGGTGAGCTAGCGTCCGCATGACGTATAGTGTTCTTTTGTCATTGTGATGAAAGCACTCGATAAATGCACCTACATTTAAATGAGTTTTCTTACACATATAATTCCAATTAAACTGTTTGATGATATCTGCTCTATCAGCAGTTGTTCTAAATGTTCGATACTGCAGATACCAGTTTAAAATCGCATGGGCTCGCTGCATTTGGCTGTGTGTTGACCCGTAAATAACTTAAACATGACCAGTCAGTTAGTTGTGAGGCTGCAGCCTCTTGTGGGTGCTAGGAGAAATGCACCTGGATATTTTATTTATAGCCACAAAAAGGACTATAAATAGTCCTCATTAGAACCTTTTGGTTTCTAAATAGTTTCATTGGAACCTTTAGTTTCATTAGAACCTTTTTGTTGTAATGAAAAAGGTTAAGCGTTCGTTATCTATATAAAAAAAGATTCCGTTGACCCAAGAGATTTACTGACTGAGATTTACTGAAATTTATTTGTTTTAGACGTGATATATAGTTCTCCAAAGAAAATTAGACTTCTGTCATCACCCTTCTCTCCATGAGATTTCTGAAGAATGAATCTTAATGGACATCCCTTTTCAAAACAGTAAGTGGCCAACACACACACACACACACAGAGAGAGAGAGAGAGAGAGAGAGAGAGAAGATTCCCAAAGCACTGTTTGTCCCTTAACAACTCAATAGTTTGAACACTTAACATGTGCAAACACCTTAGGTACAGTAGCCTATAACTTAAATTGAACTCAAATTGGATTATGTACAATCATAATGGCTTGAATAATCAAGTTAATGACACAGATTATTGACAAGATAATTCCATAAACCGAACCTCCTGAATTAAATTTCTTCATTGGAGTGCATTGTAAATTTGATTTGCATATCATTCAGTGTTTAACCGTTTCTCTCTGATGTTGCACACTTTCATTTTTTTTTCTACACAGAGAGGAATTCTGATGTTATCAATGGAAAGGAATGTCTATTCATCTGTGCAGCTTGTGCAGCTTCTGCAACAATGGTCCTAGGTTCAGTGCATTATTTTTATATTATATCCCATGTGATCAAATGAGTATGAAGTACCATTTCTCCAAACATGAGTTGGTTCTTTTGACCAATATTGTTTACCAAACTGAACAATGCTTAACTCTAAATTGTTAAATACAGTTTGTAGTGGCCGTTTGTCAACAAACAAAAGAAAATTAAACTTAAATCAAACCTTCAAATGACAACTTCTGGCACCCTGGGCAGGTGATGTACACAGGCAAGAAAATAAATCAAATTCAAAGCTGGATTCAGGGTTTGTGGCTGGTTTATTTGTTCCAGTTGAGCAAGCAACACAGCATCTCTCTCCACTGGTAAAACACCATGTGCCCATCACCCAGGTACTACAGGTCACTTCCTACTTCCTACCTATATTTACCCCCACCTGTGCCCACTACTGCCCTCAGGTGTCTAAAAAAACTGCAATTACTAAACTAACCAAAAATAAAGACTAAACATATACATAAAAACAATTAACTAAACAAAGAACATTACCAAAATATGTATACATATATATTCATATTTCTAATGTAAACAAAATCATAATAATAAACAATTTAATTAACAAATTACCACTACTGAAAGCAAACTAATGTAGCTTCAACACAGTTTTTGTTAATTTCTCTCGTGTACAGTATATTTATGAATTTGCAAAGTACCATCATAAGATGTTGGGTTAAGAGCATAAATATGTCTAGAACATTGGAGGACTAAATTCTTTTTTTGTCTAATGTATTTTTATTTATTTATTTATTTACATTTAACATTTCTACAGTAAAACACATCTCAAATATTAAATGTTTAGCTCCTTGAGTTGCACCTCTTTACCAGACCGGTCTCACTGGAAATCTTCTTTGATTTGATTGGCCGTCTCATCTCATCGTCATTTTGCATTGTTGAGCACAGTTAGACTGCCGAGGTAGTAACCACCCTATTGAGGAAGATAACCACCCTAAAAACTTTTTATCTTCCTAACAACAAACAAAACTGTGTACAATTAAGTGTAGCAAGCATATAAAATATTGCCCATATCTGTGTATCGGATGTGTGTGCGGAGGTGTACTTGTCCCCAATAATGTCTGTGGCCCTGTGTTGGATAAATTGAGATCTTTTCAATGTTATGGAGACATTTGCGTATTCTTCTCAGGATACATACCAGCAGTTTCTTTGTTTAAGGGCTTTGTGAAAGTTTCAACACCCTCATACATGTCTTGACAGATCTGCCCAGAACATGAACTCAAGATTGTAGGAACGGCACCGGGAAGCGGAGCAGTTGTCAGAAGCCGATTAAGAATCATATTTGGAATGTGGGCGGCCCTTGAAAGGTGTTTTTAGTTCAATGTGACAAAAACTGACCTGCAAGTGTCTAGTCAGTTGTGAGAAGATCAAGGTGCTACGAGGAGGTTCATGTGTTCTGATTGACTACGAGAGCCTGAGGATAGAAACAGAATCCTGGAAGAGAGACATTCATTATTCATGAACCTATATAGGAATTTTGGGAATCTTCTTGAGAATTGGGTGACTGGAGACTACCCGGATTTACACTATAAGTCAGGACATGGTGTGGACATATTAGACTCGGTGTCTGAGGGACTCTCGTCCCATTATCCAGTGTAAAATCAGAATCCGAGGACTCAGGATTTGAGACGGTTAGTACAACTCCCTGCCATTCTCACCAGTGTAGTGAATTGACATCTGATGAATCGCACCCAGTTTTTGGCTCGACAGTGGATCAGCTGTTCAACCTTCATCCCTGTCTCCTTCTATTTGCTCCTCCTCATCCTCATGTGTCTCGCTCAGCTCTGTGGCTCCAAAAACACCATGTCTGAAGGTGGAGCAAGCTTTGAGAAGGATAGAACCACCCTCACGGAGAGAATCTTTGCACCAGATGGAAAGGGGGGCACCTGGCCCACTGTATCGCTGTAACACGGCCTCTTTTCCAACCAACTGTCACCCAACCAGCTCCAGACCACATCATCACCGCCCAAGGAGAACACATTCACAGCCTTCAGATCCCAAGAAAGCAGAGCTCTACAGAAAAATTCTTAAATATGACCAGCATTGCCCACCTTTAGACAGCCAGTTGGCGGTAAGCAGTCAAAAGCTACTTCCTTTTAAAGATGTTTGTTTTTAATACATCACAGTACATTAGAAAGTGGCTGCAAATCTGAAATATAAACATTTTCATATTCACTGAAATCATTTTGCTACAATAGGGAACACTGGTTAGCATATCTCTTTATTTGCCATAAAATAGTTCACTTTTATGACTAATGTAATCATGCTGCACCTCTGAACGAACACGTGCTTTGCTACCTCATTGTGAGCTGCTTCAGATGCACTTGACACGCACTGTACATGCTTTAGTTTTATTTCATGTCACACACTTGACATCAGACACTCCTCGCATTCCTCACACTCCAGAATTACTTGTCTGGTTTTATTATTTTGCACCAGTTAGACTTCATGTGCTGTATGATGATAAAAAACAGACAGTTATAGTAGTAGGAATGTGCATCAGTAACATGATATAGAAATTAATCATTTAATAATTATATCAAATAATTTACTATTAAAGTTCAATTGACATGCACCCCTAATATAAAAACACACCATACCATTTAAAAGATAGGGATTTGCATGATTTGACATACTGTAAGTGTTTTATGCTCACCAAGACGGCATTTGTTTAATAAAAAAATAACATGGATTAATATAACAATTTCTATTGTGATAATGTAATTTATTCCTGTAATAAAATCTGAAATCATTCTGATATGCTGATTTCATGTTCAAGAAACATTTCTTATTATTATCAAAGTTGAAAACAGTAATGCTGCTCAATATTTGGAAACCGTGATTTAACCGTGATTTATACATTTATTTCAGGATTTTTGATATAATCTGAATTACGAAAAGAAAGTAAAAAAAAGCATTTTCAATATTTTGCAACAATATAATTGTCTTTACTATCTATCAACTTTGATCACTTATGCATTTGCAATATAATATATTTTTATATAATATATAACACACACACATATATTGTATGTATATATATGTATATATATATATATTGCATACATCTATTTTTTAATAGTTTTTAACAATTTTATAATTGCTTAAAAGGCTGATTCATGTATTCATATTTGAATGTGATTTTCTACGCTGTTTTCGACATATTAGACAAAAAAAGGAGTTGATTATGATTATATGATTTAATAAGTAAAAAAAAAAATTCATAAATCTCCCCAGGTGAAATGGTCAAGGCCAAAAGCATATAGAGCTCTGAATGCACTTTGCCTGTGTCATGTGAGTCTTCATGGTCAAGAAATGACAAGCAGTCTTCAAGTTGCACAACCTTTTATGACTAGCTCAGGTACATAATATATTATAATACAGTACATAATGAGCAGGTTACCCCTTACATATTCATCCACACTGAATCACGCGTTTCTTGAACTTTCTATAGACATCCTTTATGTGTCTCTGTTGTGGATCTGTGTCATGCAATGTTAAACAAGCGCTCTAAGACTGTGAACTGGTTCGGATCAGGTGAGAGAGGAATGACTGGAATGGTGCCAACAGGCTGAGAGGAATGATAGAGATTTGTGTGGGACATGTCTGAACGTTATCGCCCCAACGGGAACGCTGGGGAAAGAAAACTAACCAAAAACTAAACACAAAAAAACACAACCAAAAACACCTTTTCATAATAAGGAAATATCAATTGTCTTCCTTGTATCATTTTGAAAGAAATTGGGTGTTAAAAGTAACCAGAGAGTGTTTATAGTGCTATTGCAATTTTTGAAATAGAGGGCTAATTGTCACACAAGGAAGTGGTCACAAAGTTTATAGAGTGCAGGGATGATGTCAAATCCTCAAAGACTAATTTCTCTACTGTGCGACAGAGAGTCACGTGGTTATGGTGCAATCGTTAGCCTATTTTTACAAAAAGTGCTTCTACAGGGCCATAATGTAAGATACTTCCTTTGATAATTACATTATCAACCCAAACGTCTTATCTAGTTACAAACATATTAAACAATAAACATAACCGCTTCAAATTTTGTGTTTTGGGGGTGCAGTTGTTGTATAAAACTTCAAAGTATCATCATGTTATGTATACCAAAGTCTTTACTTTACTCTAAATTGAAAACCAGCAGCAATTTACTCAGTAACTCATTATCTTAGTAACTATAGGCTTTGACTCAAATGTTTTTTTTTAAAATGTTGGTTTAACATTTCTGCGAAAATATTTTTTGTGAATTATGTCCTTAAAATTTTAAATCATCATTTGTTTATATTAGCTAGTGTTCTCAATAAAAAACACACTGAATACATTCAGACAAAGTAGATTTTAACTGAAAGGTTGAACTGGTTTCAGATATAGTCAGATAGTCATTGTATAATTCACATACTGCTCTTAATGTGAATTGTGGATTTTTTGTTAAATACTTTTTTTCTATCACAGCTTTATGCAGAGTCAATCACAAGCTGTTTGTCGGTTGATTTCCCTGTTAAGTGCTAACACTGTGGTTTTATCCAAACATCAGTTCTTAATCCGGATAGATTTGAAAACGAGAGTTTTCGTTTCAAAAACTCTGCGTCCACACTGAGCGTTTTCAAGCATTTTTCAACCAAAACGGAGAGAAAAAGATGTGCTTTCAAACAGAAACGTATTGACAACGCCCAAACCAATTGCTTAAGTCTGGGGTGAGACTATCTGTTAATTCAACCAATAACTGAAAGGTGGCGTGTTCAGAAAACCTGATTAAAAACATTCTGTTATCATTTTAGTAAATCCGTTTCACACACTTCTGCTTTAACATTTTTTATTTGCATTCACTTCCGTTAAAGGGACTTCAGAAGCTCGGCTTCCCTATGTGGAGATTTTCATTTATTCAAACGGCTCAGAGCAGCGCAGAATAGATGTTCATATCTATAAACTGTCAACTATTTAGTAATAAGATTAGTGAAATCTGAATCTAGAACAGAGATCATGGTTTACATTTTATACATTAAGTTCTTTGATTAGGTGTTGCCTTTCATATCCCACCAAATTAGTTGATAAAAAGCTACTGTTGCCAACACTGGGAACCTTAATGAATACAGCCAGTCTGGATCTCTCTGTCTAAGCAGTTTGCAGACGGTGATCAATACAGGCTGGACAAAGCTCTCTCCTGGGTTGCTGTACCTGGAGCAAGTGTGCAGGATGCTGGAGAACATTCGCAAAGCTACAGCAGCAAAACCACAGCCTGCAGAAGGAGTTGGAGATCCTGAAGAGTCAGCATGCTGAAAAAGAGGTTAGAGACATTGATGGATCATGCAAAAGTTGCTATTTTAGGTCTTATTACTCTAAAGACTTTCCAGTTCTATCAAGTCTATCAAATTCTATAAATCTATAACTTAATGTTTTCAGTGTGTAAGCTTTCATAAGGAGGAAATCAGATATCCAGCCAGTCAAAGTTTACAGATTCTGGATCGTGAAAAATCCAGACAGTGGACCGTCCCACCTGAAGGAACCCAAGGGGTTTCGGCACAGATCAGTATCTGACACTCAAGCAGCCGTCAGCCGTCACAGTGAGTCGCGAATAACTCAGTATTAGTTTAAATATGTTAAAAAGAGAAATTCTGTCTTTAGCCGATGTCTGTTTAAAATAAATGTCTGCCCTACAGGGAGAGCAAGGTTTGCTCAAGACGAACATATTGCAGATATCTTAGTCGAAGAGCCTGAGGGTAAAGATTCTGTAAGTGAACAGTGATTATATCATTATAAATATTAAAGGAATTGGTTGACCTAAAATGAAAACTCTGTCATTTACTCACACCGATATCTTTAGCAAACCTGTATGATAATGAATGAGTTATTGATTACAGACTATTATAAAAAAGTTTTTTGTTTCCCCATACAACACAGGAAATGTTGACCACAACAAATATTTTCATTTAATTATGACTTTAACTTCTGTATTTTCCCTTATATAAAGCTATAGTGTGGTTTCAGAAGACTTATTAGATGTCATAAGTACACTGTAAAAAAATATTGTTGGTTTAACTTAAAAATTAAGTAACCTGGTTGCCTTAAAATATTAAGTTCATTGAAAGGGAAAAAATGAGTTAATACAATGAAAGAGATTGATTTAATAATCAGAAACTCAAAATATTAAGTAATCTGAGCCACATTATTTATTTAAGTTGATTTAACAAAAGAAAAAATGTTGTGATTACAAATCATAAACATATATTTTTTTTACAGTTGGCTTATAAAGTCATATGGACTTATACTTTTCAAGCCCCTCTTCCTTATCCATATTCCTTTTAATTTTGTGTTGCACTGAAATAAATAATTTCATTCAGGTTTGGAACGACATGAGGTGTGTAAATAATGGCTGGATTTTATTTATTTATTTATTTTGGTGAACTATCCCTTTAATTATAGCAGTAGTATTAACAGCATGAAAATGTAGATGTTGGAAGTTATTATAATATCACCGGTTCCTCTCTTTGTTAAATTTAGCTACTGGAAAATGATCACAAAAAGCTAAATATGATGCAAAAGCTGAAATTTGCATCATTTAGAAGGCAGGGAACACAACTGTCTGACAGTGAAAATAAAAGGTAAGAAAATCAAAGTCAGATTTTTTATATGATCCCTGTTTAAATGATTATGTAACATTTTATCATTTATTAATGTAGATTTATTAAGTGTATCTTCATAAATGTACCTTTTCTCAAAGCTTTCAGCCTAAGAAGAAAACAAAACTGCCAAAGATTTTCAGGAGCAGAACAATAACCACACGTCTATGACATTCAGGTCACACTGATGTCTAGTGGTGGTGTTTCAAAGTAGTCCAACAACTCCCATATACCTGAAGATTATGGCACTATTATGTGTAACTGTGTATGTTTTAGTAAAGTCCTTTGCACTTAAAAAAGTACTGAGTACTAATAGTCTTCATTGTTCTGTGGAACTGCCAATGCACTTTTTATGTGTTATATTTGCAACAGACAGCAACATAATGTCGGTCCAGATCTGGACCCCATCTGGTATGTGAGGAATCCACGTGTACCGGATGTGGGCCTGATCTGGGCCGACATTATGTCGCTGTCTGGGTGTGGTGCATTTGCACGCACTGCAAATCGTTGTAATTGTTTCATTTTCATCGCTGAAACCTTTTTTATTTTGATTTAGTATATTTTCATTGATCATGGTCAATCTCAGTGCATCAACCTTTGCTGCTAAAACAATTTTTCTTTTACCTTATTTTGTAAGTGTAAAGTGTTTTAATAATAATTGTTTTATGTAATAAAATATACAATATACATCTGTGTTTGGAGGTTTACATCCTGTCTCATATACAGTAAGATTACATTGTCCTAGCAGAATTTTATATATTGCATTTTTTTTTTGCATTGATACAGTTTTTAATATATTCCACAATACAAAATAATTACTGAATTTATCCACAATATGCACAATATGAATGTATACACAAGTATCACAAAAGGCTGCAAACAGTCATTGATGCTTGAGGAGGTAGTAAACTTTTGAACATGATCGTTTGTTTTGGCTTGTGGAATATATGTAAATATGTGTACATGTATTTGTAATGTCAGTTATATCCATCAGGTCAGTGATAAACACAATGTACTTTTCCAGATTCGTCTTACTTTACTTAAATACATTTTGTAATGATTTAAAAAAAAATCTAATTCAGTGACTAAGGCTGCATCCTAAATTGCATACTTCTCTACTATATAGTTGGTCAAAAACTGTATGTGAAAAGAGTATGTACGAATTCACAGTATAAATAGTAGGCAAAAAGATCTAGGATGACCTGCTACTACCAAGATTCTAAAGTGCGCATCCAATGGACAGTTTACTAGGATTGTGCCCGAAGCCTAAATCCAAATTTGGAAAGGCACGGTAATGAGTAATGCATTCTATTGAGCTCCTAAAAGGAGGCTTGCTGTGGTAGTCAGTTACAGTACAGTACATCAGATTTCACTTATCACAAGATTATAGTAAGGAGAGATGATTTAGAATTATGGTGGAGGATTTGGTGTGCAACAGATCCTGAGCGTCATTGACAAATATGATATCTTGTAAAATATCGGGTCAATACTGTCACTCCCTATACAATAGCTAATTCAAAAGCCAAAGTGAAAAGTGCATGCATTCATTTTGTAATAACGAACTATAAAGAGCATACGTTTTAACGTTAACAAGTAATTACCTTACTCAAAAGTACTATCTGTTCAAACAATATGTGATTTTGAGCCCAGATTTAGAAATTGTTAGCAAAAAAGCACCTAAATAAGCTACTAAAAGTTTAGACCAAACAAAAAAGTTTGACTTTAAATTCTTTATTAGTCTTTATTATACCCAGTATGGGGGAGATAGACTTCCCTTGGCATTCCCATGTAAAGAGATGTCAATGACGAACACATCCAAACAGGAGATTGAGGGCTATAGGGAAATCATTTCATACATAAAATACATTTACTCTGATATTTCATATCTCTGTCTTTGCACACAAGTGTCCTTTTCACTTCAAGTCCACATAGCATCCTGTGCTATTAAATATACAGATACATCTGTGACCCTTCGGTGAAGGTGGATGTGTGTGACTCAAGGTTTCAGATGGTGGGCCCAGGTGGATAGCTTTTGGGGTGAGTTGTGCCGGTCATCAGCCCTCTCCGGTCTACATGATGCCACAGGAGGAAAGAGGATTGGCAATGTGGCAAGTGCAAGCCGACTGACAGTACTGGCGGACCGTCTGATAGCAGCTGCGGTCACCGTCGGTGCCCCACTGCACGGCCCCCGCCGGGTCGGGTGGCAGCCGGCTGAGGATGCTGGTGTTGATGGCCAGCGCGGCTAGCCCGTAGTCGGTGAAGAGCACGGTTTCGCGGCGGCAAGTGGGGCAGGAGATGAACTTGTACTTAGGACAGGACTCATACAAGATCTGCAGGCACTCCTCACACACCGAGTGCAAACAGGACAGGATACGTGGCCGCTTGCCGGCAAAGTTATAGGTGTGTCCACACGTGGGGCAGTCCAGTGGTTCGCATGGCATTCCTGGGCCTGAGGAGGTGGAGGAGGACGAGGAAGAGGTGGAGGAAGAGCGGAGCACGTACTGGTTGACAGATTACGTTGTCCATCTTGTAGTGGAACTGATGGTAGCATATGTCGGACGTGCTGGTCTTGCGCTGGGCAAGATAACTGGCTTCACGGCGGAGGACGGGGGCAGGAGGAGACACTAGGGGTCTGGGTGGGACCACAGTGTTCCCATTGACCTCCATGGACAGGTCGCCACATGCCTGGTTGACAATCACCTCGCCCTCACCTCCTCCATCCCAGGCCACACGGGGAGGTGGTGCGTAGCGAGGCTGGGTCACAGGGATTGGACACTCCCGAGGGAACTTCTCCGACTGGATGATCTTGACGGTGTCCATAGGGATGGTCACAGGTTGGCGCCGGAGGCAGGACATTCACTCCTGGGTGTGGTGTTCTTGGCTGAGAGGAAGTGGATGTAGCGTACGGTCCTGCAGAGAACGTCTTCAGTGCACTGGGGGAGGACACTCAGCCATTGCAGGGGACGTGAGGACGGATGGGTTTGTCCATTTCTGTCTCAAAGTCCCTCCTTGGTTACAAGCTGCGTCACCCTGAATCTTTATGCGGCACAGATGGACTAAGACTTCCAGCCAGTGCACAGTATAAAAAGCCCTGAAGGACAACGGACGACTGTGTCTTACTTCAGCTGTCGCAAGAAGTTGTAGCTTGTGGCTCTAGTGGTTTACAAAGTTTTGAGGCAATGAATTACACCCTGTTCACTGATATTGCACAATTGAGAGTTCGACGTAATGTGATATTCAATGATATTATTTCTTACAAATAAATGTCTGAAGTCCATCACACTCAAGATCAGAAGATATGTTGGCAATTGTTTCAGTGTTTTTACTGTTACAGCACATTTATTTGGACATAAATGCAATAAGGACCAAAACACAGAGTACCTTGAAGAGAATCTTGGGATCTTACTTAGAAATACTGTTTATTTTAATACTGTTGTAAGCCAAACATCTGTAGACTTTCTCATAGGTTGCTTTATGGGTTTCAGAAAGGAACTGATGCAACCAGCGTAACAGAAACTACATCCACCCCAATGTCACAACCTTCTTCCTGTTTCAGGTCTGGTATGACCATGCCTTTTCTTGCTTCTTCTCTTGATTGACTGCACTTACACTTCCCTGACCTTTGTTTTGATAAGCAAAGTCTTTTCAGGGAGGTGCTCATGTGGCATCGGAAAGATCTGGAAGGCGTTCTTCCAGTCCTTAAAAGACCAGAATTCCTTAAGGGGTCTGGATTGAGCTTGACAGATTGTGCGTCCACTCTTTGGTGACGTGACAGGTCTAAGAGTGTCTCAAGAGTCTTGCCAGACCATGTTTGTTTCCAGCACTTTCCCCAGGGTGGCACAGATATGCAGACTCATAGGTAGTGGTGTTTCTTTTCCTGGAGGAAAAAAATAAAACAGTTCAGGTGATGCTAATGCAAAGACACAGCTCAGCATTTTCCAGGCCATTTGCATGCGTTCTTGGGAATAGTGTCTAAAAAGTGTCCTGTCATCTATAGCTAAAAAAACAGCAATGGGCAAATTTGGATTTTGTGCAAAAGACTGTGATCTGTGCGACATGTCCATTCACAGCAGATATCTGGAATCCCGCAGCATCTTTTCCAGTCTAAAAAACTGCCTAGCTGCCATCTGGGGCCCTGTGGGGCATGGGCACCGTGGAGGAAGAGACTGAGGACCTGACCACAAAACAATCTGTCCAACTGCTATAAACCAATACATGCATTACAACACAACACTTCAGATGCCCACACCTCTAAAATGGCTGCCAGAGCTTATTTAAAAGGATAGTTCACTTTGAAAATAATTTGTATATGTTTTAGCTTACCTCAAGGGCATCCAAGATGTAGGTGTCTTTGATTCCACAGCATTTTCAATTTTGACATTTTTCAGTCAAACCGTTGTTATCTGCCAGCCATATAGGGGGTCCACCCTTGATTCACCTCAAAGAGCATGCACGGAGAAGTCAAAATTAAACATGATTTAATGACTCGTAAATGTAAGTACACATTGATGGCCTAAGACACGAAACGAGCGGTTTGTGTGAGAAAACGAACAGTATTTATATCGTTTTTACCTCATGTAATCACAGCCATTTCAAACTGATCTCGTTCGGAAGTGAGCTGGAAGTGATCGCTTGCGCCTACATCATTCTTTGTTTATACAGAGATTTCGGATGTTTTACCTTTCACTAAACATATTTAGATATACAGGAAATCGCAATGGAAGATGATTTCGGTATATCTAAATATGTTTAGTTAAAGGTAAAACTTCTGAAATCTCAGTGTAAATATTGAGTGACGTACACACGCAAGCGATCACTTCCGGCGGAACATTGAACTGGATTCAGTTCGGTTCAGTTGGACATTGCACAACTGATTCAAATCACTTGGACATGACTTTGTTTACAAAAGGTAAAAACGATATAAATACTGTTCGTTTTCTCACAAAAAATGCTTGTTTCGTGTCTTAGGCCATCAATGTGTACTTACATTTCACGAGTCACTAAATCATGTTTAATTTTGACTTCTCTGTGCATGCTCTTTGAGGTGAATCGAGGGTGGACCCCCTTAACCTGCATTATATGACTGGCAGACAACAACGGTTTGACTGAAAAATGTCAAAATTGAAAATACTGTGGAAACAAAGACACCTACATCTTGGATACCCTTGAGGTAAGCTAAAACATATCAAACATTATTTTCAAAGTGAACTATGCCTTTAAAGTAAATGAGAATTGCTGTTTGCAGCCCATTTTACTTTCATAATGTGACATATTTCCAAATGAAACAGGATGGTCAACAAGAAATAATGTAGGATTTGATTTAAAACATTGACATAAACTTTTTTTTTCTTTAGCATTAATTGAATGTATGGTGAAAAGTGGGTGTGACATACTAGAAAAAAAGATTATAAAGAGAAACATTTAGGCTACCAGTAAAGTGTTTATCATAAGACAGTAATTTGCATTTAAGTAAAAAAAAAGTAAAGTATATGTTTTAATTTCACATTGACTTAGAGCATAAGGTATGAAACACTGCTATATTTACATTTAGTATTTTATCCAGGCTGACCTACTCTAGATTCACAAATGCATAGTGTGACATATTTGGGAATAGTTTGTGAATATGGTCACAGCTAAAGGAAGTTAGGCATGAAACAGCAGAGCCCCGTAACCTCTTTAGTTGTGATATTTTCACATTATACAGCAGCATGGCTTGCTTTTTTTATAATAATATTAATGACACTGATATACAGTGTGTTTTCAGTTTCATAATGCTTTCATATGTTTTTTCCAGTCAGCATCCAGGGCCAAAACAATCTGTTTTAGTTGTATTATGTCATTAGTTGATGTATAGATGAACATGAGAAAATGTGTGACAATATTAAGAATTATCGTCTGAGAAAAAAATGTTGTGGTTGGGTGTGGTTTGTGAATGTGTGTGTGCTTTATTAACAGCGGTGAGAACATTGACACATCTGTAGGGGCTCTCTGCATACTGTGCAAGATGTGATGATAGAGAATGTATTAGAGAGAGAAAAAAGAGAGGGAGGAGAAAAAAGCAGAGAGAGCAAGCTGACCTACATGCAGCAGAAAAGGTAGAGAGAGAACATGCGTCCTTTTACTCCACATCCACACTGTGCTAGCCATCTTATGTGATAAAATAGAGCGCTTCCATTAAATTAACAAAGCTGCTTACACTGCATGCGTGTGACAGCACTTTAATGATTATCCCAGGAACAGTTTGTCGCATAACAGTGCTCTGCTCGCTACCAAAGTCGAAGAGGGAATGGTACGTTCATGTCATGTTGGAATTACCATAATTACCAGCTTCCGATTAGTAACAAACTTGTAATTTGTACTCGTAATTACACACTGGAAACTCAGAAATTAATGAAACCCTGCTGTGACACCATATAAAAAATACTAACAAGGTAGTGATATAAACACATAATGTGATATTTCACCCAAAATGGAAGATCATACATTATTTATTGTTATTTACTGTCATTCTTGACTCAGATTTTTTTTCTGTGAAACAAAAAGAGAATTGAAGACCAGATGTAGGCCTACAGTAACAAACAATACACCAACAATAGTATGCACTATTTTGCCACTCTTCTGAAGCTATATGTTAGCACTGTGTAAGGAAGTAATTATTAACTGAAATTCTCTCACTGTTTTGTATTCTAACGTTTTGGAATGTCATGAGGGATGACATGGTCAGTAAATAATAGAGTTTAATTTAATTTTATGGTTGAACACATTTAGCCTACCATGTTATTTTCATGCAATGTACCTTTGTTCACACTGTCAGATCTAACAACTCACACAGCAGTGGCTCAAATACTGTCTGTATGAAAGAGGGGCAGAGCCAGTATTTTATTTTCATACTTGCCATTAAAGGTATAATATGTAAGATGTTTGTAATAAAATATCCAAAAATCACTTGCACAGCGTGATATATTTCCTGCAGTTGAGTACTTACAAAATTTCAAAAGTTCCTAAAGATCTTTCAATTGAGAGAATACCAATTTTAAATAATGGCTCGTCACTGCCTGTCAATGACGTAATATTCGCGTTATCCCAGGTTACCTCTTGTACTGCCATAGTACCCATGGTAACAGAAGTAGACAACTGCGTCAAGTCTAGCAGCCACTGTTATTGTTTCGTTCAATTATTATAGACCATTGCAAGCAAACTTTGGGACAAAAGGAGAACTAAAATGAGGATCAATATCAGCGTGGCGTTTTCATGACTAACTTCGACTTGACAGGGTCATCATTATCTACATACTGCAGTACATCTAATTGGTTGCTGTTCCATCAGCGGCCAATGAGCTGCGACTCAACATTCAAACGAATACAGGTAGTGTTGCTGATAGCAGTCTGCAGCACATTTTTAGAAACCCTCCACCTTCCCCAGCTCTACCTGTATAGATCTGCTATGGGGGATAATTCATGTATGTTACATGTGCAGCTGCAGCATGTCTTACATGCTCACAGCAATGTCTGAGTATGTATTGGCAGTAGCAAGTCTCTGTACTTGCTCTGGAGCAGCAGTGTAGCAGATCTATTCCACCTAGACCAAATACATTTACATTGCCATATCCATTACCATGCCAATCTCTATACCAAACTGTCATGACAGAACTAGAGTGACAGTGGCTAAATATCAAAGATAGTGATGTAAATAACACTGAAAATACTTATTGGAGTTGATACAGTGCAAACTCATGTCGTAAGTGAAGCATTTGAGACATGCGGTGCACATACATGGTTATACAGCAGAATGCAGTTGTCACTCTCGTAAATAACCAAACTGTGTGTCAACATAACCATATTAAAGGGCGGGTTTACTGCAATTTCACTTTTTTGATTTCAAATAGTGTGTAATGTTGCTATTGGTGCATGAAGAGTATCTGCAAAGTTGCAGCACTGAAAGTTTCAGTGTAAGCAGAGATATCGTCTTTTAAAAATCAGGAAGTAAAATTGCCTACAAAAACGACTCGTTTTGGACTACAGCTGGGTTATGGTACGTCACTAACCCACACATTTGCATCAACCACTCCCTCCGGAATATGCAGGAAAGGGCATGCGTCGAGTGAGTTGTGTTCACGCAGCTGTCAGGTCTTCAGTGTTTCGGGCTTCCCACGGACACTATACTTCGACAACAATGGACACAATTTGTGTTTGATTATATTCCTGAAAGTGACAATGGTAATCTAGCTCTCTGTGCTGCGTATTTACGAAGACAGCTTCCAGAATCTCCACGAATCCACGTCAACACCGGATTAACGTAAACAAGAAACTGTTTCTGGAATCATGAAGCAGATCCAACTTTAAAACCAGCAGTTAAAAGTCAGCAGTTGTTGGGCCACACTGTAAGTAGGCTAAGACTTCATCATTTTAAATGTATTTGCATGTATAATTACCGACGGAGCGTTGTGTTTTTTTTTTTTTCTTTCAAATGCCAGCGCTGGCTTTGTAGGCTTTATGGGCTAGCTGCTACTAGTTAGGCTATTTTGTGTCTACGGCAAACGCGTACAAACATTATGGACCTGAATTTTGTATAAGTACTAATGTTGTAAATGTATTTTTCATATATATATATGCTTTATGACTTTATTTTCGATTTGATCAAGAACGTAAACCTGCAAACGCTGTTTGAGTATAACATTAGTTAGCCAGTCAGTTGCTATCGTTGCCAGTCAGATGCTATTGTGTAAATCAAACATGTATTAAGTTAAAAAATGAAGCAAATTATCATTCAGAAACCTTTATTAAGAGCCGTGTGTGGTGAGGTTCTGCTTGACTCTCTTCATCGCGTCTTTCTCGGTCTGATTCTGCCTCACTGATACTGCAGTCTCGACATCATTATTTACATGTATCCACCGTCTATGTTATCCACATTTGGCATGCCCGCCCGTTTCGCCCGTAAAGGTCATGGGCGTTAATCTTGCGGACAACGTGAGCGACAGTTTAGCCAATCACAACACACCGGCCCAAACGAACCAATCTGAGCCCACTACGTCATTCTGAGGGAGTGTTTTCATAGACTCAGGAAGTCATCCGCTCGTGCAGGGGACAGAGAAGAGCGCGGCTGACAATAAAGGTGAAATTTATGAAAAAAAAGACTTTTAAAAAAAGAAAAACCACGGATACATGTTATATTGCACCCCATAAACACAATCATGCAAAGAAAAAGAGCAGTAAACCCGCCCTTTAATCATTCAAATACAGAAGTGACAGCCATATTCTTTTGCTGTGTGAACATGCCCATTTTGAGCTTTATTTTGTAATATAAGGTAATTAATGTAGCCTAATGTACAGTATTTTGCTATTATCAACAATATGCCACTTATAGATCCATTTTGTTGCACAAAACGTGGTGTCTAATAAATAGGATGTGCAAATATTCTAATGTCACAGAAGCTGAGAAACTGTCAGATTCTATGCCGTTTGTAATATAAATAAGGGCTTTTCATAGTTTCAAAAGGTTAAACCTGGGTCACTGTATAAACCCCAGGTAAACAGGATCCTGGGTTACACTGACACTGCAAATAAGGACATAAACCCAGGGTCAGTGTCACTGATTGGATGAACCTCGCCCATAAAATGTTTACATAAAGACTTTATCATTGTGCATCCTCATATTAAACAGTATATTTCAGACTATAGACCATTTTGCAAGATGTAAACAACACTGGTCCAGAAACACTTCCTGTTTCAGTTTGTAGCTGTTTTCTTTATTTCACATGTAAAGAAAACATCTTAAAGATGTTTATTTAACTTTTTGATTCAGTTTTATATCTTCTGTTGGTTGTATTTTATCCCAGCTTTTAAGTAGTGTTAAAAAACTGAAACAGGAAGTGCTTCTGGACCAGTGTTGTTTACATCTTGCAAAATGGTAGGGTGACCAACTGTTCTGTTTTCCCAGGACAAGTCCTGTTTTCAAATAACAATATAACAATTTTCTATCCATACAGAGGTGGCATAACCTACTTTAAATGTATTGAAATTAATAAGGTATATTTGAGTAAACTTTGAATATCATTTGAGTAGGCCCATCTGTTTGCCGGGCCGAGTGTCCTGGTTTTTGGTAATCAAAATATGGTCACCCTAAAAATGGTCTATATCAAATTTATCCTGAATGGACTTTTCGGACAATAAATAACCTTATTACATGTATACACTAGATGGTAGAGTGCATAGTGTGTCATTTAGTACACAACTGAACTGTACTTGTTTAACAATACACAAGTACATTATTTTAATGGTTGTTAGTTCATCACAGGGCAAAAAATAGGCCTTTCTGGGTCAAAGGACAATCACTGCATTGCATATATATCTGGGAATGTATTTCTACACACTCACAAAAGTATTTTAGCAGTCGAGAAATTGAATTTAGCACAGGAATAAAACGTGAAATGACGTGAATGTGCCGTGAGCTAGATTGTCTATTTACAGCGCCTTTCAACTATCTGCATTCTTCTTTCCTCCCCCATCCATCCGTTTCTGAAGATTCACATCTGAAGACCTCCACTCACACCCACGCACACACAAACACACTGGAACACACACAGGCGAGCTGACTGGAACACGCGCAGGCGAGCTGACAAAACCACGCTTGTTTTGCACCTGCTTCTTGACGCTGTTGTGACCAGTCAGACCTAATAACTCATCATCATAACCTGTGTTTATTCTATTTCCCATCTCTCTCAATGGTTTAGTTGTTTACAGTGACTTAATTAGGATGTGAACACAGGATGCTGCTCCAAACCGTCCTCCATTTTCTGGAGGTCACAGAGGCAGCCAGTAACTGTCAGTCACATTCATTCGAGTTGCCACGGCACCACAGAGCTGTGAGGCAGAGCCAAAAATAACCACGCGCTCTCACTGGTTCACACATGCACACACACACACACACACACACAGGTGTGAATAAGCTTTCTGACATCAGCATAGTCAGCTGGTGCATGGGCGTTGGAAACCGTGAGATTAATTGTCAAGCCTTCACTTCTGTTTAGAGATCATCGCAAAATACACCCCAACACAAAGCGAACTGTACATTATCCTACCAAATATATGTGAAATTTGGATTTGAGTTAGAATTATTTTAGTATATGAAATGAACATAGTCAGAAATCAGTTGAATGGTACAGTACTGAGAGCTGTCAAAAAAAAAAAACGTTTTTAATAAAATGGACCTACAAATGTCAATCGCTTCCTAAAATATTATGGTAGGTATTTACTCTACAAAATATTGTCTTTTATAAAGATGCATTTCTACTGTGTGAGAAAAATTATTATAGTGACATTAGTGAGATTTTTTAGTTTTTCCCCTTTCTTCTTCCGTGGTTACAAACTAGGGCTTTCAACAGAACCCAATAAATAATTTTTTTTTATTAAACTCAAATTATTGCATTGAAATAAATTATTGCAAAAACAACAACAACAACAAAAAAAACATGTTAACTTTTTAAAATTATTATTTCCTTACATTTTTAAAAGACCCTTGTGGTCTCCTGCAGGATTTTAAAACAAGATATTTACAATTAATTAATGTCAAAATTACATTTTAAATGTCTAAAATGCCAGGAAACAGCTATAAAAATAGCTGCTTGTTTTACAGTAAAACTACAGAGCCCCTAAAGGGACATGGTGGAAAAAAATAAATAAAATAAAATAAATAAATAAAATAATAAAAAGGCAATGCTTTTGGATTCTCTTGCTAATGTCTAGTGTTCCCCTAAGAAACTTTTCCTTAGCTGGCAAAAAAATTCGCTTGCAAAGTTTCTCAGGGAAATGCAAATGTTTCAAAAGGGAAACGCAATGTTTCTCGCGGAACACAAAAGTTTTGCGAGACATTTCATCATGTCTGTTTAGGGGCGCTGTATAAAACACATTTAGTCAGGGTTTTGTTTTTATTCTAACAAAGTACTGGGCTCTGTAGCCCCTAAAGGGACATTATAAAAGAAATAAATATGGAGGAGAGATTCGTAGAGACTTTCACATTCGCTCACAAAGAAATGATTTGTTGAGAAACGTTACATTCACTCACAAATAACTCAAAGGTTTTGTGAGCGAAAGCAAAGTTTCTCTGAGGAACGCAAAGATTTTGCAAAAGAACGCAAAGTTTTTTGAGGGGAAATGCAAAGCAGTTTGCGAGAAAACGCAAAAAAACATTGACTTATTTATTTACTTATGTCCCTTTAGGTGTCTCTACTGTGCAATTTAGATATGCTATCAGTTTATAATTCCATGTATTTTGCTATAAACCATATTACTGAATGATTAACATATTGACCATAATTGTATTTACATGGAAGCCCAAAAGTACCAAAAGTAAGTATTACCATTGTAAAAAAATAAAATAAAATAATAAAAAAAAAAACCTTGGTACTTTTTTTGTTACAGAGATTGTACTGTAAGTGACTTGAGTCTAGTGCTCTAAATTGTACATATATTTTCTTTGCATAAGGGTAGGATGTATATTTCTTAATATACACTCTAAACAATGCATGGGTTGTTTTAACCCAAAATTGGCTACAGCATGGACAAACCCAAATGTTGGGTTACAAAATCTAATTTAAAATTTTAATCCAACTTCAACTTTCACTTTCAACTGTACATTTTTAAATTATATTTTTAACCCAACATTTGGGTTTGTCCATATTTGACCCAAATTTGGGTTGAAATAACCCAGCATTTTTTAGAATGTATGAATGATCAGAATATTACATAAAAAATTCAGACATACCAGAAAACCTTTTAAATTCAGAAATAATATAACATTAAACACAAACAGATCTCCCCCTATATTAATATTGGGCAAACCACACACACACACAAAAAACACTTATTTATAACATTTACTCTCCTTTAACAGTCAGAAGCAAAGCATGCTGGGAACTAGAAATCTTTTGTAACCACTGATTGTAACTCGTTCCGTGAATGTGTGTATATGTGTACAATACATTCATGTTTATAACGGAATACATGTAAACATCAAAGGATAAAACTTTAAGAATATAATTTAATGTTATTTGTATCAAGCAGTAGTTTCCCATACGGAAACGTATTATGTAATATATCGCATTATATTTTGCAGTATATTCCCATTTGATTTTGTTACGTGAGGGAATATCAGTCAATATACTGTCCGAAACACTTTAGCTCTGTGATCCGATTAACTGCAATTCATTTTTTTGTTTGTGAGGAGCAAATGCAGTTCAGCCTCTCCGCTACCATTGCACACAGCCACACAGGATTTCATATTTGATAAGACAAGCTCCTCCATTATGTAAGAAGCTCATGAGAGAGAGAGAAAAACAGCAGATAACATATTAAAGCAGCCCAACTGTTTGTGTCTAACCACGGCACTGCTGCGCTTAATGAAATCATGTGTGTGTTCGACCCTGTCAGCAGAAAACATGATGAAGAGAGGCAGAGAGGTTGATGAAGAGACGACGAATTACTCAGATGAGCTGGGCTGCATTTCACAAAAGCACCGTAAGCTAATGTTCTCTACCATTTACTGTGGAGGAGAGTGATGGTATCAGACTGTTATGCAATTATATATATAAATATCTAAATATACTATATATATATATATATATATATATAATTGCATGGTACATCATAGTACTACTAAATAGATCACTATATTCTCATACACAGCAGGTATTAAGATGTACCATGTGACATTTTGTTGGTCACTTTATTTTTTATTCAGTGTTGCACTGAACTGAAGATGAGTGAAATCTCATTGCTTCTTCACTTATTAAAGGAGAACTAAAATGAACCTTTGGTCTAATAAAACATCGGTACATAGTCAACCGTTCTCTGAGATTTGTTTTCATGATAATCAAATGTAAAGAGTTTTATCTCTAAAAACTGTTTAGTGTTCACGTATAACGCTAGTAATGGGGGCATTTAAAGGAAATCGCTCAGTTTATACCACTAACAAGGCTCAAAATACTAACACAGTAACATAATGAGGGTCCCTACATGCAAAACGAAGCATTGAGAACTTTGTAAGTGTACAGACCGTTTAATACAGATCGTTTAAAATAAAGACAGTCCACTTCATATAGACAGAAGTCATCTTTGGAAAACAGACTCGATAGTCGAACCACGAATGGCGTTCATACAGTTCAGCTCACTTGGCACGTCGTTCGTGGTTCGACTTCTCAGACTGTTTTCCCAACTCTTTACATTTGTTTATCATGAAAACATATCTCAGAAAACGTATCTCGGTTCATTTTGCGCCAGAGTTCTCCTTTAATAATGTGGACTACATATTTCTCTGTAGTGTTCACTGTTCATTAATGATACTCCATATACTTCCTTTTTCTCTAATGCACTAAATACAGAAAAATGTGTGACACATTGACAGGCTCAGTAGCTGAATGCATTGAGTAACAGTCAACAACACTCTTGAGTTGCTCCACTACCTCATCACATTGTTAAGACATCACATTCCAGTACGTTCTGACAAAACCATGACACGAATACACATGTAATACAGTGTTTTTTTTTAAGTTATAATACTCTCTATCCTAGTTTTATACGCAGAGACAAAGTATTTGTAGGTTTTTTTTCCCTGCAAAGTTCAAATACTATCAAAACATTGCTCGGTTTGTTTGAGAATCAGCCTGACACAGCAACAGCTCAACCAATAGCGTGAGTTTAGGGGCGGGACTATCGGTTTGGGTGACCAATGGTAGATAAGGGGGGGTGTTTAGGAAAACTGTTTGAAAGTCATTCATTTTACAATTCTGTTTGTTGACTCTCCGGGTGTAAATGAAACACTTCACGTCTAAAGTGAACATGAAATCCATAGAGTATATTTTTAGGAAGCTTGTTATCAGATGGTTTTATCAAACTCGCATTCGGTCAGGCTTCATTCTGGTAAATAATGCCTGCTTTTCATGATCCAATCAAATCCTGATGGATAAAATCAAGTCCTGCCTATATTTTGTCTCTATGCAGAAGTTATTTGAAAATCTCCACTAGCTTCCATCATGAACAGAATGTGATTTACAACACTGAGAGCAAGCAGACAGATGGACGCACAGTCATCAGAATATTCGAGAACATTCCAGTCCACATAGCCCTCTAACTCCCACAAATACACACACACAGATACAACAAAAATACACACAGGTACCACCCATCACATTCCACGAGCACATCTCTCCCTACTGCCCGTCTCTCTGTCTCTCTCTCTCTCTGTCTCTTTCTGGATACATTCCACCTGTGCAGTGAGACAGTCAGCAAGAGGGCATCATGTCCTGTGCCAGCGATGCAATCAGCTGTTCGCCTCTGTCTCAAAGCCTGTCCTGGGCCCTGCCCTTACGGCTAAAGCAAATCTCACACATACAGCCATAGGGCAATCTCATTCACGTTTGGATATGCATGATTTTAAAACATAATATCAACAACACACGACAGCATCTTAAATGCAAACATTTTAAAAATGTCAATATATTTTTAAATGTTTACATGAATTATTCATTAAACATAACATGAACTATAAGCCCACTATATTAAGTATAAAGTGCTAATATTTAGCAAATCCTAACTGCTTTGATCGTTTATATCATTGTAAAATGTAAAAACTATTATCGTCCAACTCTAATCTGCTAAATGTCACTAGGTATTAAGATATACAAGCGCTATACGAATAAAATCAGAAAATGTTATGAATTATAAATATTATAAATAAAAAGTAAGTCATTTACACTCTTTGTATGTATTATTAACCTGAACAAATGTGAAATACAAAAAACTGTCAATGTTATGATATACTATCTGCTTTTAAGTAATTTACTGATTTTTAATTGTGCATTGTTATTTTATTTATTCTTTATTTGTTTTTCTTTTATTTTGAACAACAAAAAAGATACATTTAAAATAAAATATAAAATACAATAGTATTTTTTTAAATATAAAAAGAAAAAAAGAACAAGAAAAAGAAAAAATGGAAAGGAGCAGAAGCTTAGCTTAGTTATGAATATTATTATACATATTTTAATTAATTATACACATCATGAAATGGAATTGAACTTTGCTGCTTTTTAAACACTTAAAGTTTGTTACTGATCATTTCTGCCAGAAACATTGGTAGAATAGTAATTTAATACTAGTCAAACTAGTGCATTTTTACCCACAAAATCTCAATACAGAAAAAAAGTGATCTGTCACTACCATCTTCCATTACATCATAGCTTTTCTGCTTTCTCTATGGAAGACAGATCGTATCAGCGCTGAGCTATTGTCTGTGTGTCTCTTCACACCCACAAGCCTTCATGTCAACTGTCCCCTTTTAATTAAATGAACACACATTTTAGGTGTTCTTATACAATAGTATTTTATGTGAAATTATATAGCTACACAATTTTATACACAAACAAATAGTGAAAATACCATTGGTTTTGAAGTCCACCAATGGGATCGCAGGAACCTCCAATATGCTAAATTGAGTAGATCTAAGGAAACTAAATTTAAACTCAAGTGTACTTCAGAAATGTAAGTCGCCAAATCATTAAATTTATTGCTACTTGGCTTCCGATTTTAATATATTTCAAAACACAGCCATGATTTTAAATGCAAGAACGGCTTACACAAGCTTTTAGAGAGAACTTTGAAAGTTAAATCAGTGAGAACTATCCTTGCCTGTTATCATGGAACGAAATGTATAGAATATGAAGCATGCATAGAATACTATAAGTATGAAAATATGTTTGGTCAGGTTGTGCATCTCCTTTATGAGTTCTTACTCATCTTGAGATTGTCTATGCAAGAAAACACTCTTAATTTACCTTTTTTAATAGTTTTTAGTTTTAAAACTTTGTAAGACTGTAAAAACTGATAGAGGAACTGCCACTCCTTGAGTGGACAAAGAACTTCGCTGAAAATTAACATTTGAATTCCCCTCATCCCCCATGCAGAGATCACCCAAACTCACACAATAATCTAAAAGGTTTAATGTGAATGATTATCGTACAGTATTACACGTTTAGTATCATTTGAAATGTCTACAAGTGTGACCGGTACAAATGTCTCATTTCCAAATAAGTAAAACAAAATGTAATACGATTTTTAAGAGTCTAGAGATAACATACACACAAATGAGGGTGGATGGGTAATGCAGCTTTCAGAAGGTGTTAACTCAATGCTAATTCCCACTGTTAGCAAATGGTACCATGTGAATCAACTTCTGGCCCCAGTAAGTCTGGGAAAGTGTTTAAGGTAAATTTCCACTTTGAACTCACATTTACATATGAAATGAGGTCTGTCTATAAAATGAAATGCAACTATATAATGAAATGCAACATGAAATGAACAAAATCAGCGCTCTTTTCTGTTTTCAGATGAGCCTGTGAGGCTTAGAGAGTCTCTCAGCTTCACACATTTCTTAAATGTCGGGATCGTCTTCTCTTTATTCCAGAACATTTGATATTTTGTATTGATTATCTTTGAACTGATTATACATTTCCTTCCCTGACATAATAAATTGTTACACTTGGATATTATTTAATTAGAGTTAAAAGGAATAGTCAAACTTTCGCTTATATTTAATGATGCACTGATATCATTAAAAACATTTTCATTTCTGGAGTCAGATGATATAACAAGAGAATACATGTGAGAAATGTTTTGCATTTAAACAAAAATATTTAGCTACGATAAAACACAGTAACACGCAGAGATCTTGAAATTATTGTACAATTGTTTAAAATAACAATATTGAGCTTATAATAATTAAATTAATGGAAGCTAAATGTTAGATATTATAAAAATGTGTAGTGTTATATAAATTATTTAGTTGCACAATGTTTCCACAAATTATTAGTATAAATACCATTGGTTTTAAAATCCACCAATGGGATAGGAGGAACCACAGCATGCTAATTTGGGAGCTGAAAGAAAGTGAATTTAAACTCTCTCAAGCTTACTTATAAAAAAAAAAAAAACACGTCACAAATGTTTGTCTGGTCCTGGTCATTAAATGTCTCTCAAAATTCTTGGCTTGATATTTAAACACTTTAAATGAGTTATAAACACAACCATGATTGAAAATCCGAGAACAGTTTACAAAAGCTTTCCGAGACCCGCTCATTAGTTACATCAGTGAGGTCTATCCTTACCTGTTATCTTACACATAAGATTACAGAACATGATGATTGGATTTTATGAATATGTGATTATATTCCATATTCATTCAGGGCTTGCAACCCCTGTATGAATCCTATCTGATCTAGAAATTATCTTATATATTTAAGAAAAGCACTGTTAAATTATCAAATTATCTTACTTAAAAAAATAAACAAAATGCTTGGTTGTTGACTGATTTATGTCAGTTATTAAAAAAAAAAAATTGAGTCATGCCAGGAAGCCTTTGAAAATTTATGTTGAGACTACTTAAATTGGGTGGATTAAAATGACTTAATTCCATGATGTTGAAGTAAGTATGTAATTCTTGTTCAGCCTTGGCTGAAAATTGGTCTTTGGTCTCGCCATTACAATTACAAAACAATTAACAGCACAAAATACATAATACAGATTAAAATAAGCACATTTCCTTCCTTTTGTTCAAAATACTTATTGCATTTGGTACGAAAAAAAATTATATACTGCTTTAATATAGGCTATTAAATTAAACAATATATAAATATTATATAATATAACTATATTCCTTATAGTTACATGATCAAATTATGTTTGTTTAATGTAATCCAGTTATGTGGAACCTGCTGACGAAATAAAATTAATTAAAGCCAACATATAATTTTTATGAGTGTAAATACCATTGGTTTTGAAATCCACCAATGGGATAGGAGAAACCACCAGTATGCTAATTTGGGAGCTGAAAGAAAGTGAATTTAAACCCTTTTCAAGCTTACTTAAAAAAAAACAAAAAAACATCACAAATGTTTGTTTGGTCCTGGTCATTAAATGTCTCGCAAACTTCTTTGCTTGATATTTAAACACTTTAAATGAGTTAGAAACACAACCATGATTGAGAATGCGAGAACAGTTTACCAAAGCTTTCCGAAACCAGATCATTAGTTACATCAGTGAGGTCTATCCTTACCTGTTATCTTACACATAAGATTACAGAACATGATGATTGGATTTTATGAATATGTGATTATAATCCATATTCATTCAGGGTTTGCAACCCCTTTATGAATCCTTTCTGATCTAAACATGATTTCATATGTTTAAGAAAAATACTGTTATAATTATCAAGTTTGCTAACATGGTGGTAGAATTAAGATATATATATATTCAATGTTGAATGTGTTTCATATTTGTACTGCATTATATACAACTAAAAAGCAAAAAAAAAAAAAAAAAAACTCTAGATTCAAAAATCCACCAATGGGATTGCAGGAATCACCAGGACACTACTTGGGAGTTGTAAGAAACTGAATTTATACTCTATCTTACTTAAAAAAAATATATATAAAAAAAAAATAAAAATAAAGCGTCACAAATGTTTGTCTGGTCCAGGTCATTAAATGTCTAGCAAAATTCTTGGCTTGAGATTTTAAATACTTTAAATGAGTTATAAACACAACCATGATTGAAAACGCGAGAACAGTTTACAAAAGCTTTCCGAGACCAGATCATTAGTTACATCAGTGAGGTCTATCCTTACTTGTTATCTTACTATTAAGATTACAGAATATGATGATTGGATTTTATGAATATGTGATTATATTCCATATTTGTTTGGGAATTGCAACTCCTTAACAAATCCAGTCTGATCTTGAAATTATTTTACAGTTGTTAAAAGTAACAATATTAAGCTTATAATAATTAAATGAATGGAAGCTAAATGGTAGATATTATAAAAATGTGAAACGTTACACTAATTTTTTAGTTGCACAATTTTTACACAAATAATTAGTATAAATACCATTGGTTTTGAAATCCACCAATGGGATAGGAGGAACCACCAGTATGCTAATTTGGGAGCTGAAAGAAAGTGAATTTAAACTCTCTCAAGCTTACTTATAAAAAAAACATCACAAATGTTTGTCGGGTCCAGGTTATTAAATGTCTCTCAAAACTATTGGCTTGATATTTAAACACTTTAAATGAGTTAGAAACACAACCATGATTGAGAATGCGAGAACAGTTTACAAAAGCTTTCTGAGACCAGATCATTAGTTACATCAGTGAGGTCTATCCTTACCTGTTATCTTACAATTGAGATTACAGAACATGATGATTGGATTTTATGAATATGTGATTATAATCCATATTCATTCAGGGCTTGCAACCCCTTTATGAATCCTTTCTGATCTAAACATTATCTAATACGTTTAAGAAAAACACTGTAAAAATATCTGATTAAGAAGTTGGAAACATGGTGGTAGAATTAAGGAATGTATGTGCAATGTTAAATGTATTTCATAACTGAACAGTGTTTTACAAAAATTAATAACAAAATATACCGTAGGTTCAAAAATCCACCAATGGGATTGCAGGAATCACCAGTATGCTATTTTGGGAGTTGTACGAAACTGAATTTATACTTTATCTTAAAAAACAAACAAACAAACAAACAAAAAAACCGTCACAAATGTTTGTCTGGTCCCGGTCATTAAATGTCTCGCAAAATTATTGGCTTGAGATTGAAATACTTTAAATGAGTTAGAAACACAACCATGATTGAAAATGCGAGAACAGTTTACAAAAGCTTTCCAAGCCCAGATCATTAGTTACATCAGTGAGGTCTATCCTTACCTGTTATCTTACTATTAAGATCACAGAATATGATGATTGGATTTTATGAATATGTGATTATAATCCATATTTGTTCAGGAATTGCAACTCCTTAACAAATCCAGTCTGATACTTGAAATTATTTTACAGTTGTTAAAAGTAACAATATTAAGCTTATAATAATTAAATTAATGGAAGCTAAATGGTAGATATTATAAAAATGTGTAGTGTTATATTAATTATTTTGTTGCACAATGTTTACACAAATAATTAGTATAAATACCATTGGTTTTGAAATCCACCAATGGGATAGGAGGAACCACCAGTATGCTAATTTGGGAGCTGAAAGAAAGTGAATTTAAACTCTCTCAAGCTTACTTATAAAAAAAAACATCACAAATGTTTGTCCAGGTTATTAAATGTTTCTCAAAATTCTTGGCTTGAGATATAAACACTTTAAATGAGTTAGAAACACAACCATGATTGAGAATGCAAGAACAGTTTACAAAAGCTTTCCGAGACCAGATCATAAGTTACATCAGTGAGGTCTATCCTTACCTGTTATCTTACACATAAGATTACAGAACATGATGATTGGATTTTATGAATATGTGATTATATTCCATATTTATTCAGGGCTTGCAACCCCTGTATGAATCCTATCTGATCTAAAAATTATTAAAATTGTAAAAAAAAAAATATATATATATATTTTTTTTTGCTTTTTATTGTTAGAAACATGGAAGTTAATGTGTTACGAAACATAAAAAAAAACAGCTTGGTAATTTAAAATCAATCTATGTCTTCCACAAACTAAAGGGTGTGCAACATTCATGCATAAAAATATTAAAGGTTTGCGTTAAATGCTGTCAACTACTCTGCATATGAAAATGTGTTAGAACCACAGTTTACCTATTAATATACTAATGTGATCACAATAGCATTTATGGAGTCTTGGCTGTATTTTAAATCTACAAGAACAAGCCGTTTTCTTTGAGAAATCATGTTGGAAACATCAGATCAAGATTGTGTGACTCTGGAAGATGAAAATATGGACGGATGTTTTATTTTCTGGTACTGTAAGATCAAGTTTTATCAGACTATGTTTGCATCTTTAATGAAATGGCTCTTTTTTGTGTGTGCCGAGCTACTGTAGAGAACACAGGTCATGCTAGTTTTCAGCGTGGAGGAGGAACTGTTTAATTATTCAGTGGCTGTCATTCAGAGCAGGCGTCAGCCATTTTATCCACAGCTCATTCACAGGAGAGACTGTTTGTTCCCTAAACCTCTGTTGACATCACCTGGTCTATTTTACAGGACATGTCGCAAATATCAATACTAACAATGTAAGAAACTGGCCGATCGTGATAAAACAGCATACAATACAACCAATTTGCTTCGAAAGGTTAGCATTATCAGAGTGACAAACAAGCTATTAAGTGAATACATAATCATCGCCAAACATTGGCTAATGAATAAACTGAACTTTTCACTTATCACTATAACATTTTTCAATATACTGTAGCTATCCAAAATAAACAATATGTTCAATAAATAATCAACCTTCTAGTTTTTGATTTTATCAATCGAAGTTAAACAATTTTCCGCCATCCCTAAATGGTGACACCAACAATAAGCACCAATAATAACATTGATCAATACAAAGCCATTATTTTCAGCTGATTCTGGCATGACCTCAGGTGCACAGACAGATTCCTGCTTTTGACGGACAGTATCGATTTCTGATTCTTCATTGTGACGGGGCTGAATCTACACTCCAGGAAGCAGACAGGGGCTTCTGGATGTTTGGTTGAGTTTTTTGGAGCTTATTAGTATTCTGGGAGTGTGTGCATCTGTGTTAGCAGTTTTCAGTGCAGTGTCAGTGGGAGGGGTGTGCCAGCAGCGGCGGTTATGCAACCAGAGCAGCATACGCAGCACACGGACTGCAGCACCCGTGCATGCAACGCGCACACACACACACACACTAACGCTCTCAAACACAGGTCCTCCTCTGTCTTAACCACACATATTGGTTAGTATGTGTGTCAGCGTGTAGTAGCCCCATGTGATCAGATACCCACTCGGATAATGTGAGTCATTGATGGAATCAGTGTTTATGTGTGCATGCAATCGTGAATTGCAACCTGCCCTATTCCACAACACGGTCAATACGGCCACACAAGAACTGAAGTGCAAGTCCTGCATGAGGATGTGGGACCCAGAAATGCAGAAATATAGCCTAACACACTAGTGCAACACGCAAACGCACAGAGATACACAAACCCACATGCTACAGCAACAACAACAAAATCCCATTGACAAATAAAGAACAAGAACACCTACACCTTAATAATCTTTGCACTTAAAAATGTAGTTAAGGTGTTCAGTAGTTTTGTTCTTTATTTGTCAATGTGATTGTAGACTAATATCGATTACTAGATTATGTATATGAATCTAATAATAATGCATATGCATATTTTTTGATTATTTATGAATTACAATACAACATTTAACATTTACACACACATATGTACTGTATATATATTTTGTGGAAAATATATTTTATATATATTATATATACTTATAAACCTATTACATCTAAAAAATGTAATATTAAATTATGTATACTATCATATACATATTTAATATTTTATACTATAATATAGTATACATCTATAGTATCCACAATTAAATTAAAGTCTTAAAGTATTGTTTTAATGTTTTAACCTGGATCTATTAGGTTGCACCAATATTAGGCCAATATATTTTTATGTTGTTGAATTTTTAGGTATTAGGTTAAATACCTCAAGGAAAAACTGCACATTCTTGTTTTACAATGTACAATATTAAATAACATTTATGATTACACACTCATGCAAATGTTCAAACTCATTTAGCATACTATAATACAGCCTTTTTTAAGCATGCTTACCTCTATATGTAGTTGTCTCTAGTGCGTATTTTGTGGCGAGTCTCTGGATTCGGAGTGGTGTGGTCAATTCACAGGACCTTAACGTCTTTCTCACATGGGTACACAAAGTTCCTGTGATTCAGCTGCTGTCTCAGGCTCTCTCGTCCCTCTGAGCACAGCCAATCGCATCAGATGCTCCTGTTGCATGCAAGAGGACGGAGGAAAGACTTCTCCGCCAGTTTCCAAGAAGGTTGAATGGAAGGGAGTAGGACGGGAAAGATGGAGGACGAGATGTCAGATGCGTCACAAAGCACCGTTCTGTTCCTCTTGTCCACGATGGGCTTCTTTTGTCCAGTGATGGTCTTGGTCCTTCACTCACTTATTCATTCATTCATTCACCCAGTCAGTCAGTTGTGTAAGATGATTCGTGGCTCTCTGCGTCCACTCTCCTCCTTTTTAAAGTTATCAGGCTCTGTCCGTCCTCTTCTTATTGGGATTTCTCACTCATATGCTAATTCTCTGCAATATCTTTCAGTGAAGCCTTATGTCTTCCCTGTCTTCCTCTCCCTCTCTCTCTCTCTCTCTCTCTTACAAACACTCATTCACACCTGCACACACACTCTCTGACTCACAAGTGCATGCTTTGCCTCCGTTTCTGTGAGTATCTCGACTCATCCTCCTCACAGACTCCCTCTCTTTCTCTATCTTTCTCTGCTGCAGTGCCTCTGCAGGCTGGATCACGTTTTCACCAGAAAAAAAAAACAACAGCCAATCAGATACCCCAACTCATCCACCCTCCCTTTGCAAGCTCTCTTTCTCTCAGTCTCCATCCATCTCTTTGTTTTACTCTGACTCTCTGCCTCAAACAGGATACAGATGCAACTACACACACGCGGTCATACAGCATTTGTGTTTTGCCACTGAATTTGCTCTGGATCATTCTTACGCTGTCTCAGCATTGTAAACAACCAGGTGACAGGATGAGAAAACATACAATACAAATTATAATGCCGAAAGGCTGATAGTTAGCTCATAAGATTTCATTAAAAGTGGTGCGCAAATGTACAGATGTAAGATGTTTGAAGAGGGTAGTAGGTCTGCGGACTGCGGTAGTGCATTATTTATCTGTGCGCAGCTGGAACAACATGGGGGATGCTGGGACTAGAGAATTGTGTTATATAACAAACTGAGATTTTCATCAGTTTAATCTTAACACATGTCCTTGTGTTGCCCTATAGATAATCCACAGCACTAAGAGGGGAATCATGTATGTATGTGCATACACAAACAACATCAACGAGATTTTGTGTCTACACAACATGTGGTGCAAACATGCCACATTAATGTCGTAAGCAGTTGCTCAGGGTGTTCTGGGTGGTTGCTAGGTGGTCGCTAGGGCGTGCTGGGTCAAATTAGTCTCATTTCTGTCTATGGTCTTTATAACATGGGTCCTTCAGTGTAACCCTATGAGATTTTTTTTTAGCATCCACAAGGTAAAACATGAGAAAAATTTGCCTCGTAAAGCAGTATTTCGAGGTTTCATTCATATACTAATGATTGCACACAGAAATGTGTAGTTAAAGGGCATGTGTTATGGTTTCAGAGAAAAACATCCCCTCATGCAAGCTCTTTCTGTCAGCTGTATTTGTAGCAGCATAAGCTAGCCTTGCTCCCCCTGCAGCTCATCACTGGGTCATGCAGTCCAATGTTTCTACAGACCATTCGGCTTTACAGACACACACACGCACACGTCTAACCATTCACAAGAGATTTAATATGCAGGAAGTGAGAGGAGAGAGTTGTGCTTTATTTACCATATAAGGCTCAGGTAACATTCCCACAAATGCTAGCTTTTACTTGTCATCTTGAGAGAAATGTATTTAATCGCTATTACAGTAACTTGATTACTTGAAAAGGCCAATAACGCCCTCACAGTTGATGCATGTGTACATTGTGCATTTTCTTTGAGGTCCACTATGTAAGCAAGCATTTATATATATATATATATATATATATATATATATATATATATGTACTGTAAATATATTTTTAAAAAAATCCTAATTTAAAGAAAAGGGCTATTTTCTATCCTGCTTTTAACCCTCTAACTATTTTTTAATTCAGTTTTATTAATTAAAATGAGCTAAAAGATGATTTTTTTTTACATTTTGTCACAACTTGATTTAATTGTGTTCAACGTATTTAAAACTGAAGTTGACTTAGTTAACTTATTAATTTGTGTTAAAACTACATGAATAATTTTTGTTTTACAATGAACTGGGCAGTGGATCTGTAGTTCCCATCATGCTTTTCAAGGGACTGCGATATTAATTGTTACTCTGTGTTTTATAATAATGGGAAAGATGCATGTGTGTTTAAAGTTAAGTTATGTTGGACAGAGGAATTTCTGTAATGTTTTAGAATTTTGTGGTTATCCATTCTAAGTTTGTGTTTAAAACAATGTTAACTATTATATCAGCCAGACACACACATACATCAAGACTTGGCATATGAATCTCAACAATGGTGTAAACCAAAAGTCCCATTCTGCAATTAGGGCTGTCAAAAGATTAATCGCGATTAATCGCGATTAATCGCATCCAAAATAAAAGTTTGTGTTTACATAATATATGTGGGTGCACTGTGTATAATTATTTTATATAAATACACACACATGCTTGTATATATTTAAAGAAATATTTTCATGTATATACTGTATATAGATTTATATATAATTTATATTATATATAAATATTTTATATATAAATAATATTTTTTTTCTTAAATATACATGCATGTGTATGTATTTATATATATACAAAATAATTATACACAGTGCACCCACATATATTATGTAAATACAAACTTTTATTATGGATTCGATTAATACGCGATTAATCGTTTGACAGCCCTAGCTGCAATAGATGATGGGTACCAGCATAGTACAAAAGATCTTCCAAGATTCACAGCATTGCTTGTAGGGATGGGACGATTACCGGTTTCTCGATAGACCACGATAAAATATACTGACGGTCAGTATTATCGTTTCAAATCTAATTATCGTTAAAAACGTGTTTGATTATCACAATTTTAATAAATCATTGAAAATCCTGTCCAGCCAGCTACAGTCTGACGCAGGCGCAGCGCGCAATGTTTAGTTTTTTTATTCGAGAAGGAATGGCGAAAGGCAGTGACCGTGCTCGAGAGATTTTCCAGCCTTGCTGCAGCCTGTAGCACGATGGCATAGCTGGATGGTCCAATACGATACGTGGACACTGTAACGTAATATACTGCTTTTAACAATTTAGATTGTTTCAAAGCAGCTTTACATAGATTATACGCATATAATTTAATGTAACAGAGATTATGTGGGCTTTATAGCAATTCGTAAATAATATTTTCCAGTTAAAGATAGTTTTGATTGATTCACTTCTGTTGAAATGATAATTTTGTTATAAAATAATGGGACGACACGTTCTCTCTAAACAGACTTTATTACATTATAATTGATAGTTATTGTAGAGTTGGTGAACAATTGCACATTAATCTTCCAAGAATACATTTAAATATAAATGATCACGAGTAGGCTATGGACGCTCTTTTCAGAGCTTTCAGAATAAAACATAAAAAAAAATTATAATCGCGACTTTTTCCTTACAATGGCGAGTAGGCTATATATTTTGCATATACAGACTTTATTTCTAGAATTGTGAGATATAAAGTCAAAATTGCGTAAAATAGAGCCTCAATCGCATGTTATAAAGATGAAAAGTCTAATGCGAGTTTATATCTCCCAGTCCCATTACGAGTTATAAAGTCAAATTCTAAGGAAAAAAAATCTGGCTTATTTTTAACCTCAGAAATTCAATATCTCACAATTCTGACTTTATAACAATTGCGACTTTATATCTCTCAATTTGCGTATTATAAAGTCAGAATTTCAAGTAGCCTCGCAATTGCTAGTTTATATCTCATAATTCTGACTTAATAACACACAATTGCTACTTTATATCACGCAAATCTGACTTGATAACACACATTTGCGAACTTTATATCACGAAAGTCTGACTTTAACCTGCAATTGCGATCTTATATAAATTCTGAGATAAAAAGTCGCAATTACTTTTTTTTATTTCTCACTCTGTGGCAAAAACAAGCTTCCAGACATGTCTCACTGAACAGCAAATTAAGAGGAACCTTATAGCTTTTATTTCGTTTTTTTTCCTACATCTGACCAGATTTGTTTTCCTGATGCTGTTTCCTGAGCATTTTCCTTTGAATGTTTACTGGTATTTTAAGATGTTTACAGTTGTACCTTTAAAATAACGGAGACAATTGGACTACTTTGACATTTTTTTGCTGCACTCATAGGCAAAAATGAAAAAAATAAAATTGCTTTATATTAAAATGTTCTATATACACGCATTTAAAAAAAATACTTGCGGTGCACATGATATTAATCTATCAAATGTAGGTTTAAAATCATGTGATTTAAAATGTATAATAACTTTGAGATCAGCACTGCGCATGCGTATATGATGTCACCGAAACACACCTCCATCCACTACGTATTGGACCACCCAGCTACGTTCATTGAAGCTACAGAGCTGCAGCGAGGACCTCTTGCATATTTTGTCTTTTACAAAAGTCCTGATGGAAACTTAATCGAGGATGGTCTTTGTCTGGAGAACAGAAAGTCGCTGAAATAGAAACATTTAACAATTGGGCGCAAAATGTTTTTTGAGATAGAAATATTTTATGTTGTTTAATAAACGTGAAGCTTCCGCGAAGAAAAGTTTGCAGCAAGTGGCTTTGAGCCAAAGACAACGAACAACTTCAAACAAGACTATTATTAAAAGTCACATTTTAAGGGATAGTAATGTATAGATTCATTGTACACTTACACCAACATTTACCACATAATTACGGGATCATTGAGATTAATATAAATCTATTTTGTACAGAGTACAAAACAATCATCCAGACAAGATGATCACAACAATATTATCAAACTCTGTAAACAATAAATCAACTCTGATTTCATTTTCATTTCGTTTCGAAAATGAAATTTCGTTTCGATTTCATTTCAAGGGGCACGGGAAGATGTTTAAGGTTGGGTGGGGTTAACCACTTTTAATATCATAGCTAAATATTGTTTACAAAACAACAGCAAACAATATCAAACAAAAGTCTACAAAACACGTAGATTCTGCGAATCACAACAAGCGGGTCGGTGAGAATACTCCTATAAACAGCAGACACATCCAAACTTAATTGCACATCACATTTTTGACATTATTGATACTGCTTTCAATCGTAGGCTAATACAGACGGGCCGCTGCGGACATAAATTCAGCCTAAAACGGTTGGCTGTTTACACTGGGAATAAAGCTGCACAGCGGCAGGAAATTAAACACACAGAAAAAAAAATCCCAATAGTGCCTACCTTACACAACACAGACGGTTGACTTGCGCTCAAGAGAAGCGGTTGCGGACGAATTCCTTCCCTTTTTTTTCTTCCGTCCTTTTTCTTCCTCAAGGTTCATTTTCAATGCAATCAAAAAATAGAAAATACAAGAATTATTTGAATGTATTTGAAAAAACAAGAGCCATTGTGATACCTGCACTGATATTCGTCCCGGTGTGTACGGGCCTTTAGATGAAATCAACTGAAGATAAAATACACAAAAGCTCTCAAGATCTGATTAAACAACTCCACAAACAGCATTACCAGCTTTAAATTACTAATCAAGTTGACTTTATTTCTGTCAGATATCTACAGAAGTTCTTATTTAGAATTAACAGAGGTTAAGATGTTGATGATTTATTGAAAATAATAGTTTGGTTTGATGCCACCATTATGTTTATCAGTGTGTGCTTTAGTAGTTGGACTATTAATTTTTTTAACTAGTTTTTTTCTGCTCAGTTGTATCTGATTGTTATGTTAATAACAGCAAAAGAAGATGCAATCTGATGCTATAAACTGATTGATGAATCAGAAATAAAATCATTATGTGGGAGTTTTATATGGGTAATATGTTACTCATTTTGTTTTATTGTTGTGATTCTACAGTACGAAACCAGCACATCAAGAACATCAAATGGTTTTTTAAAGCTACACTGTGTAACTCTTTTAGTTTATTCTTAGCTAAAAACACTTCTTTCAAAAATATATGTGCTCATTAATGTATATTTACTTCATTCAAGTAATAAAGTATTCTCGTAAGTGTATGCCATTGAAAATTAGGGATGGGCATTTTTCAAAAATATTGCATTCGAATATGACTCATAAATATTCAAATATTCGATTTATTTAAATTATGTTTATAATTTATTTTTATTTATTTTTTTACGTTTTTTTCACCATTTCTGGACAAGCTTACAATTAGGCAATACACAACAAGCTTACAATAGTAATTAAAGTTCTCTTTTAGTTGAAAACATTAAACAGTAGGCCTATGTGTAAACAAAATATATATAAAAAAGCATTATTAAAAGCATGCTCAAGCAGCGCGAGCGAAAAAAAAACCCTAATAAAGCAGATTGCGTCAGATATCGTACAGAACGTACAATACACACACGAGTCAGCAAATGATTGATTATCGTCTTTATATTGTTTCACGTTTATGTTGAGAAAAACAATAATATCTAACGTTACATGCAGGGCGCCGCCATCACTTTATGCTCGAGTGAGAAGACGCGCGCTGACAGACGTTTCAGAGACACAAAGAGAATGGTGTTTCTAAAAGCACTTTGCATTTTCTGTTTAAATCGGTCTCCCTAAACGAAACTTAAAATAAGTGTGTCTCAAAATCATTTTGCTATTAGATACAGTAAGTTAACATCTTTGATCATGCGGGGTCCAGCTGCGCTTACCTGCAGTTGTGATGCAGTGATGAACAGCTGTCTTTCCTCACTCGACTGTTTGGATTTCATGTGATTTCTCATGGTGATGATATCATAACTCAGATTAATTAATTAATTTGATCAAAAGTAATTCCGTTTAGTAAGAGCCTTTTCAAGTAACGTTAATTCCAAACTTCGCGAGGCAGACGACAACATTATGTGATCAAATACAGACAACTTGTTAACACTCCACAGCGCCATCCAGTGCATTTAATTGTAACTGCGAGTTAGTTCTTAGAATATATCACTGCATTTACGGCCAGCAAAGCAACATATTCAAAATTCGAATAGTATTTAATTTTTCGAATAATAATTACATATCGAATATTCGAAAATTCGAATATTCGTGCACATCCCTATTGAAAATACATACGGGTAAGGGGTTCTAATGTCGGTCGCCATGTTGCTCCTCCATCTTGAAAGTACATTAGCCAAAAAAGGGACATACCTGTTAATTCAAGCTTCGCCTTTCGCGTTTATGCGTTTCGCGAGTGAACACTCATGGACGAGGTTGAATTGGAAGCCATGTTAATCTTGGACTACATTGGCCACCGTTGGAGTTAAAACGAAATCGGAATTGAGAGGAACAGAAACTAATATTCACTGGATGGTCATATACCTTTTCACCGCTAGATGGGGGTAGCTTTAAACACTATTTATGCATTTTGGACTTTTGTGATTTTTTTTAATTCTCACACACCGACGTCAATAATTAGCATGTTATTTTTAACAATGGTGATATGCTTCATGGTGCAATGCATTCTGGCGAATCATACAAAACTTATCCATGGCTCCCAGAATGCATTACACCATGAAGCATGTCACCATAAGGCATGTCACCATTGTAGCGATTCATTTGCTGATTCTTTGATGTATAGTGTGTGAGTTGAAATCAGTGTAATCCAAAATGTGCAAATGGTGTTTTAAAAATCATTCCATGTTCTGATAAAAGGGTATCTTGCTGCACAACAATAAAACAAAATGAATAACATATTACCCATGTGAGATAAGCCACTATATGATGATTATATTCTTATCATCAATTAGTTTATAGCATCTGATTGCATTTTCTCTTGCTGTTCTCAACAGAAAAATCAGATACAGCTGCCAGAGAAAAAAACTGATGTTAAAAAGTCAAGACAAGAGCCCAACTAAAGCAAAGGCTCTAATCACTGTAATGCTGGCATCAAACCAAACTATTATTTTCAATAAATCATCAACATCTTAACCTCTGTTAATTCTCAATAAGAACTTCTGTAGACATCGAACAGAAATAAAGTCAACCTGGTTGGTAAAAAATGAAAGCTGGTAATTGATGTTCAGAACTTGAGAGAATTTTGTGTATTTTATACTTTAGTTGATTTCATCTAAGGCCCTGTTTACACGAAAATGCTCACGGGCTGAAACACGTAAAAATGTTTTATCGAATGTGCCCTTTGTTTACACGACGACAGCGTTTTTGGAGCTTAAAAACGGAAAAGGTGAAACCACCCTGCAGAGTGGAACACTCCACCGCCGCGTTCCTGTGTAAGCAGTAAAAACGCAAAAGTCTGCTTGACAGTGAAGGTTGTACGCAGGCGCGCGAACTTGGTGTTACGTCTGTGTGGCAGTGCTTCAAATTGCCACTGCGCCGTCTGGAGTGTATACTACATTGAATTTCACACTCTTTTGCGTCATCATACTGCACACGGATTTCCCACCCAAAACGCTTGTCTAAACGCAAAATAAAAAGCGAACAAACGCCACTTTTGCGTTTTCTTTCAGAATTGTTTCTGTGTAAACATAGCCTTAGGCTGTGGCTGGAAGTAGTTCTTGTGTTTCTTTTCCTTCTGTGATTCTGCTTTGTCAACAGCAGGTGCTCATCAATAATGCTCAATCATGATTCAATCAATTATCTCATTAATTTCAAAACTGATATGTGTTACATTTAACAGCCTGTAGTGTGCATACTGAGCAGAGTTAATTTCATCTGGGCAAACCCATGTGGAGTCTAAATGGAAACCATGGACCAAACAGTATGGGTCCCAGTTACAATAGCCCAGGTAAAACCCATGTGGACCCCATGGCCGTGCAGGCTGGGTAACTTTACTGGGCTGGCAGATGCAAATACCTGGCAGCCATGGAATGAGACAGCTCTCAGAACTCATCAAAAGTACTTAATTTGTGTTAGAAAAGAAATGAAACGAAAGTCTCATGGGGTTGGAACAACATGAGGGTGAGTAATTATTACACCATTCACATTTTGGGTAAACTGAACCGAAATATGTCAGAATCACAAGGAAGACAGTGCAAACAGTATGTTTACAACTTGGCACCTTGAGTCGCTCTTGGTAGTTAACCTTCTTATTGGCTATTTGTTGAGTTCAGTAGGCATAACCCTCTGTGTTCTTCTCTCATATGTCAGCCTGCTGACGGACTGCGCGGCATGGTGTCGAATGCAAGCTGAGGGGCCATAAGCTGAGAGCTAGGGGCATGGGAGATGTTTTAAGGTTGGGATGAGTGGGGTTAACCACTTTTACATCGTAGCTAAATATTGTTTACAAAACAACATTCAAACAATAGGGTGGACCAACTGTCGGCAGGTTTTACCAGGGACAGGTCCTGCTCTGGACATGTCCGTTAATATAACCATTTCTCATCCATACAGAGGAGGCATCAGTATCTGAAATTAACAGGGTACTCTTTGAGTAAAGTCCGAGTACATCATTCTGGGTCGGCGCCATCTGCTTGCCGGGCCGAGATGCCCTGTTCTTTGGTAATCAAAACATGGTTAGCCTATCAAACAAATATCAAAACAAAAGTCGATACAAAACTCGGAAACTATGCGAAATCACAACCAGCGGGTCGGTGAGAACACTCCTATAAACAGCAGACACATCGGGAACTTAATCCCTGTGCATCGCCGTCTGACATTACTGATACTGCTTTCAATCGTAGGCTACACGATGCCGGCCCGCGCGTGGCACTGATATCAGCCAAAACGGTTGGCTGTTGCGCTGGGAGATAAAGCTTCACCAGCGACAGGAATCGAATTTATACGACACACACACGCACACAGAACGCCAAAGAGTGCGCTGCCTCACGACGCCAGACGGTCGACCTGCGCTTAAGAACAAAGCGGTCGCGGACGAAATTCGCCTTTTTCTTTTCTCTTCTTTTTTGGCGGCTGCGAGCGGATTCTCTGCGTGAGCGTCCCCACGTTTCACGTGCCCGATCTAGGCTACCAGCGGGTTGCATTGAGCACCCTTGACACCTAAAAGCAATCCATTGCAAATGTAAATTAGATGAAGTTAAATTGTGACAATAATATAAAACCAAGAGCTCATGAATTAAAAATGAACAGCAACAAATGGTCAATTAAAAATGCACAAATATTTATAATATAAATACAATTAATGTAATATTAACATAGGCCTAGGCCTACACCTTTTCTTTTGAAATAGTATGTTGATATTAACTAATGCGCTTGTAAGTTCATGTTAACTAGTTAACTAATGTTAACATTTATTCTACAATTTGCATTTGCTGATAACTATGTTTTCAAATAGTTATTTGGTTAAATGTATATTTTCAGACTTATAACTAATCATATTTACATATATACATATACATATATTTACATATATATTCAAATAACTAGCATTTTCATAATGTATCAAATGGTGAACAGATGGAAGAATTAATGTTCTACAATTTCAAATGTCTAAAATGTGAAACTCATCGACCAAATTAATGTTTCCTTTATCTTCTTCAGAGAAATGTCTCACTGAATCACTACATAGATCACTCATTGTGTCTGTAGTTGCTGAAGGAAACGTACAATGGTCCTGCAACTTCGGCTTCAGCATGTATCAATAGAATGTTCATGGAAATTAAATATTAACTTTCCTGCGTGCTTCAGGTCTTTTGAATGTGTCTGCTTGCATCACATCATGTATGCTAGTAATTTTCATATAATTGTTTTCAGTGGTAATACGGCAGTTATGGAACATGAATCTGGCTTCTCACACTTTTGCATCTCAATAAACACATAAGCACTAAAATTCATTAATTTTTATTACAATGAAGACAGAAAACATTAAATTAATATATTACAGAAGTATACATCACGGCAACAATATTAATATTAAATAAAATATTTACCTTCTCCCAACGAGAAAATACATATATATATATATATATATGTATATATATATATATATATATGTATATATATATATATATATATATATATATATATATATATATATATATATATATATATATATATATATATATATATATATATATATATATATATATATATATATATATATATATATATATATATATATATATACATAAATATCTACCAAATAGTAAGACCATAAAACTTATTTTTTGAGTTTGGTAGATAAGAGACAGTTTAAAAATGGCACCAGAAAAGACTTTTGACTTTGCTTTGATCATAATGTATCAGAAGACTTTACAGGAAACATACAACAGAGTGGACTAGAACTTCATATTATTAGTTGAAACTGTTACTCTGTAATATGTCAAAGATATAAAGGAAGAACTGTGCGGTTTTGAACAAGTAAACATTGTTAAATGTACAGTACAGACTGCTAGGGCATGTGTTAAATCAGATACTGTAGCAGCTAAAAGGACATGGTTATTTGAATGATTACTTTTGGTCTTGGGTTAAAGTGAAAGTCTGGGTGCTAATCACAATATTATATTAATTAAAAGTACAGAAACATATATATTGTATTGTAGTTCCTACCCTCAAATCAAAGTACAACAAGTATAAAAAGGCTTTTGGCAAGAGGATTATAAAGGAAGTATTGAGTGTTTCAAGAGAACCTTGTAACCTCTTACAATCTGATTAATCGCATTTAGCTTGATGTTACTGATAAGGTACCATTTCTGTCCACAGAACACAGGTCTAATACCTTAACAGCATTAAATGATACTGATGTAATCTTTAACCAAAGAAACCATGGAAAAAGACGCAGACGGTGAGGAGGATAACAGCGTTAGCGTTTACCACGTTTCTCCATAGAGGTTTTTCAGAGGTGTCAGTGAGCTTCAACTTCATCTCCGCCTCCTGTTCTTTAGTCAGTTTAGGGGCATTGCCTTGATCAAAGCCGCAGAACCAGTTCTAGGCCTTCCTAAAACAGCCGGGTTCCTTACGATCCTCTGCAGGGTCAGAGATGAACGGAAACGGTTGTTATTGGTTATTAAAAGCTCATAAGTTACATGTGCAATGTGATTTACACAAATAAGGCATTTGTCCTGGATCTAACATCCTGTGTTTTCCTAGAACAAAACTACAATCTCAATCAATTAATCATAGCCATAAACTAGTCTCAGTAATCAGAAGGCCCAACCAGACAACACTCACAGTCCGTACCTGAAACACATCATCATGCACCTTGCACACAAAAACGGTGAGTGTTACCAGTGCTCCTCATTCAATAAAACTATGTATTTGGTGGCTTGTGCAGACGTACCTTCTGTTCCATATTGGAATCCTGTTCATCAGTCCAGTCATCTAGCTCTAGATCTATCCTCTCCTCAGTGTTGTTCCTCAAGCTCCAGCAGAGCCTGTACAGCTGCACGAACAACAAGGGGCAACAGAATGAGGGCGTCGTGACAGAGAGAGTAAGCTTTTCATAGAGACAAAAATACAGCTACAGTATACACTTGCTTCATGTCTGTCTGTCTACACTGTAAAAATGAATAAGACTGAATATGTTAAATCTGAATCAATAAAATTGAGGCAACAGATTACAATAATAATATTATCTAATTAAATTTAAACAAATTAGAATCGAGAATAATGCTAACCAAACAAATTACTTAAAAGTTAACAATTTAGAATGAGTAAAATTTGCACATTTTTCTGAACTAAAATATTGGAAAAACAGATGAACCAAAGATGGATTAAGAACATTTTTTATATCTTTGTAGAAACCTGATGTTAACAAGCAAAAACAATGAAAAGAGAAAACGTGATATCTAAGTCACCATTATAGAGATAAGTGTGTGTTTTAAGTCAGGCCTCTTGACCCTTAAATCATTAACTTCAGATGTTGTTATACATGTGAATTAATAATAGCCAATATGAACAAATAGAAAAGGTGGTCTGATGGTGTTGGTTATGTTTTAACATAATCATTATTTTACAATCATTTGACCTGAATCATACAGAACTCATAAAGTCCATTTTAGGTTTACTTAAGTTAATTATAGCAGCACTATCCTTGTAAACATAATATTTTTATGATTTTACAAAGGTAATCCATAGAATTTTTTTAATGTTTCTCAAATACAAAAAAAGGTTTTGATTTAGTTTTTATAACGCATTGGAATACTTAAAATTAGCCTGTGAATCTCAACAATGGTGACAATAATAGTGCATGTTGTAGTGCATTCAAGGTGACACCAATCAAAACTCATTTCATGGCTCCCATCATGCATTGCTGCATGAATAAATAATGAGCTTATGACTCAGAGGTGATCTGTTTGTTCACCATGGCTGAGATTCATATGCTAATTCTTGATGTCTGTGTGTGCCTCCAGTAATTTGAATTTCTGAGGTCTTATCTTTATTGTTTTTATCATTTGGTTTATTGAAATGCAAAAAATATGGAGCTGTCCAAGGCCAATGATGCTATAATTAATAATGAATAAACCTTAGTCAGAAACTCTATGTGAGTTCAGTGATATTCAGGTCCAATGATTGTGAAATATTAATTATGTTAAAACACAACCAACACCATCAGATCACCTTTTTTATTTGTTTGTCTGGGTATTATATATATAATTATATTAAAATTCTTCCCAAACTTTTGAACTGTTGTATAATGTTATAGTGTACATATAATATGTGTATTTTCAAGTAAAATAAGAATATTTAATATGAAAAAGAAAAGAAAAAAAAAGGATGAGATGGTGGTACAGAAGCATGATTAAGAACAATGTAAAGAACTTGTAGTAGTGTTGTTATGGATGAGAGCTATAGCATGTTCTGTTGCCATGGGTTTGGTCATGAGGAAGATGAGCCAGATATCAATATACAGCAGAGGGTGAAGAGGATCAGTGAGACATGAGGTAGTGCACACGCAGATGATCGTCGGGACAGTTACTTGGGCTGACGCAGCTGCCCGTACCATAGGCAAACTTGTTATCATACGCGCCAGATCCCACCGCCAGACCAAATACAACAACCCGTGAGAAGGCGCCTGTGAGGAGGATATCAACACTATGTGTCAAGACTTTGAGTGGTTTCTGAAAGAATTTATTAATATCAAGCTGAATCTAGCAAGAAAAAAACTCACTGCTTCATTAACTCTCTTGCAGAAAACTGGCGAGGATGAAGACAGCTGCAATAGGTGAGCCAGATAACTGGTGATGCAACTGAATGTAGTCGAAAAGCTGGCCGCTCTGAGCTGACTGAACTATGGGGATCACGCCAACTACGCCGCAAATCAGAAACAGCATGAACAACCTGTACACATGAACACAGACATCTCAAGAGCCTTTTCACATCATTTTGTGAGAAAATCAATATGCAATAAAAACAGACACAAAATACGCACCTCCCTGCAATCATGAGCTCCTTCTCTTTTGGATTTGGGGCGGATCTTAGTGTAGATGTCCATGGTGGAAGAGTGTGCTAGCGCTGTTAAAGATGGGAAGTGAGTGAACTCATCAGAGAGGCCAGCATGACAGACAACATCAAGCCTCTGAGACCTTCAAAAACACACAGAGCAGTTTAGACCCATGACAGATCTATCAAAGCATGTAAAGAGACAGAACTAGAAATACCAGGATATTACCGTTTGGCATCAGCTCCACCACTAGTTTAGGATAAGCAACATTACTGCAGCGCCACACTGGCTCCACAATAAAAGTCACACTCTTCTTGGATCCAGCACATGCAATCTCATTCTAACACAAAACAAGAGAATATACACAAACATTAGTTTCATTAATAGCCTTTGACCTTTAACTCAACCTTTCCTGATGCACATCGCATACAAAAATGTGACCAAAATGCTGTGTCACATTACTTTGGGATCTGACAGAATTTCTCTATCACAAAGTCCACATACCATTTCCACAAAATAGAATTGTTGTGGAATCATGATTTTCAGATTTACCCTTCAGATTTACCTTTCCCTCCTTCAGGGAACGGGGTTACATTCAGTAAACAAGACTATGCTGTTTGTCGATGATTCGCGGAACTATGGTTTCTGGGTAGTACTGCAAACCCATTGAACTATGCTGATAACGACAGAACTTGCGACTATATGTCAGCTAATCGATGCTTTTGGGAAACGTTATTTAGGCAATTGTTTGCTAGAACAAGATGATAGTAAGTTAGTAGCATATTCTGTGAGAAAAACATGGACCAGACTATAATCTGATGGGCAAAAGTCTCACCTCAATCACCTCTGAACATTAAAGTTGCCATTTAATATCACTTAATCAGGATTCAGTCAACATATTTGCTAACATTTACATTAAAAGTTCATACATTTATCACCCATCTCAGCCAGGATGCTGCCAGTCGTTCTCACCTGTGTACAGGACTCTGCTGATCATGCCAGGGAAAACCATGAGGAACATGGGCAGAAGTTTGAGATAACCGCACAGGATGCAGCCAGCTTTCACATGGGACAGGCTCTTGGCAGACAGACAGCGCTGTCACAATCACCTAAAACAAGATGAGTATTTGTGTGAATAACCCAGAGGAATATTTTACAGCTCAGAATCGTTTAGTCCAGTTATTGGCTGTTTAAAGGACTTGTAAAGGGCTTGATAATTTAAACCTTTAGAGTTAGATTTTTTTTTTGATTTTGAAGTTGTTGTTCTATATAGACATACATTTATTTAAATATTATCTAGTTTACAATAACTGTTTTCCATTTTAAAATGTTATACATTCCTGTGATCAAAGCTAAATATTCAGCATCATTACTCCAGTCTTAAGTGTCACATGATCCTTCAGAAATCATTAAATATGATTATTTGCTGCACAAGAAACATTTCTTATTATTATAAAAGTGTTTTTGTGTAAATCATAAATTCTTAATTGTAAGACTTTTTTGATGAATAGAAAGTTCAAAAGAACAATTATTTAAAAATGTTAGTATAATTTTGAGTATAATTTTGAGTATAATTTATTTAATTTCTTCTTTTTATCTTTCATTTTTCCTGCTTGCCATTTTGTTTAGAATTGCATATATATATATATATATATATATATATATATATAGAGATGGAGGTAATGTACGTCATGAACTATAATAAACTTTTATGGCTGTATTTTTCTCTACAGGGCCAGAAGTGAAAACAAAAGAATATTGAATACTATTTGTGAAAACATAAAAATCTGCCGATATGACTTGATAAGACTTTTTTGGGGGAAAAATCTTCACTTAACGAGTAAATTCCCCTCAGAGGAAGAAAATCCCCATAAAAAATATATTTGACATGAGTGAATCTGTTTATGTCTCCATGCATCTTTTAAAGCTAGAATATTGATAATTTTTTGCTAATGTCACTTAAGTCTTGTTAATGAGCTGTTGAACTAAATTAACCAAAATGAGTCTATATCTGCTTCTCTTTGGCTTTTTGTGTCTCCTATCTTATTTCAGTGGGGACTAATCAGTGGTCGAAGTAAAAGCATGACTTTTAAAGCTTAGACTCGTTGACTAAAACAAGATACACATGTTCAACCTGAGAAACTTAAGATAAATGTTTGTCGTCCAAAAGTGGACACATTTATTTTGTATATGTGTGTGAATGTCCTAGCATGTGTAGGATAGACTTCTTATTGTCTCAAACAATGCTTCTTATTTCCAAAAAAAACATTTATACGTACAGAATAAAGCAATACAAGAAAGTAGCCAAAAAAAGTGTTACTCCACAAAAATGAGTCAGCAGCATCCTTAATAAATAATCAGTACCTGGTCAGTGCACCAGTACCAAGCAGCCTGGATAGTAAGACCAAAGACCAGTCCGGGCCAGGGCAGATCACCAGAAACGGGGTCTCTGAAAATGTGGAATGAGTCCGCACGAGGGGTGTAGCATGTTTCACTGATGTTTGTACCCACAATTGATGGCGATAGCATTCATATAACTGTCCTTGAATTTCTCATAGCCTCCGACCTCACTGAACGCTGAAAGAAAATGGTTGATGTTGAAGCAAACAGTCATTAAGCAGACTTTTTATCTTTTATCTTTATATTTTTTTATCCAAAAAGCTTAAAGTACAGAAAAGTGACTGGACGTACCAAAAGCCCACTAGAGAATGAATGATCCCACAACCATGATAATGGTCTGCAGGGTGTCTGTGTAAATGACTGCAGCTAGACCACCTGTAGAGGAAACAGAAGGCTTTTTGAGTAAAAAAAAGCAACTGAAAATGGACTTTTGACATTCATTTTAGTTGATTTATTATAATATTGTAAAGAAACTTTAAATTTAATGAGTTTACAAATGTCTTTGGGGGTCACCTTTTAGTAAGAAGTAATAACATATTCAGTAACACTTTATTTCGATGGTCCTCTTTTTTACTGACGGCAAGTAACTTTTCAATTACACGTCAGCTTAGCTACTAGTTATTAGAGTATTAGTAGACTGTCTGCTTAATATCTGCTAACACTTTATTTTGATGGTCCACCAACGGAAATTCTACTGACTAAATGTAACTTTGCAACGACATGTCAACTTATTCTACTTCAACACCTAATCCTAACCTAACCTAACCTACACTCTACTAATACTCTTGTGACACTGTCACATTTGACACATGTTGAACATTGTAAATACACTTCATTTATTGTATTCTATTTCTGTTGTTTGTCTCATCTTTTTAAAAGCACTCTCAACCTTACACAGTTTAATCTGACCCCAATTTTAACTCTTGTAACTCAATCTATTGGGATAATTATCACACTCTAATGAGAGTTAGCTGAGATATAGTTGCAAAGTTACTTTATAGTAGAACTATTGGATTTTCATGCGCTAGAACAAACTATGGATTTTCTCTCACATATAACGGACAGGAAAACTTCTCACTGGACCAGACTCAGGAATTTCTCTCACTGAAACGGACTTTCGGTATCAAGTTAGCCCAATCTACGTTTTTATGTAACTGATTTAAAAAAGCTATGAAAAAAATGTCAAACTTGTAAGACTAGTCTTAGAGGTTTATGAAACTAGCCACAGATCCTCCAAGCTATCATTGCCTTGTCTTAAAATATCCAATTATCTGATATTTTAAGGAAATATTGACCTTGACTCATGAGGGTCTGGCAGGGGTCCTGTCTATGTTATAATTTGCTGTAGCCTATTGCTTTTTAATGCACAGTTGTACATGTTGGTAAAATCACATGACTTTGATTTGAGTGATATATATTTTTTTTTTTCTAAAGCCTTGGTAAAATAAGTTTATCAGCTATAGGCCCATACAAACACTCTCAGCCACAGCTCATGTAAACATTTACAGCTGGCAGGACGATGTCTGATTTCTTATAGTTTATTGGTGGGCTGGTTTGTTCCTGAGATAAACCTATTACACAACAGACCATGACAGAAGTTTAAAATCACATTGCACCTTGCACAGGCTTATCTATTGTCAGAATGGGCAATTACTCATAACACTAAATATCATGCTACAATAAGCATCCCACTGCATGGTCCTACAACCCTAGACTTTACTCCTTGTTGAAGTATAAACTTCAGGGACTATAAAATATCATATACTATATATATATATTTGAAAAATATAAATAAAAAATAGCTAACACCACAAATGTTTCAACTGCTTTCCCCAAATTCAACTGAAAATATAACTTTTCATGACTTCTGCAATCTCGAATTCATCAAATTTATTCAATCCCCTGAATAGAATCTCACACAACAGCACAAATTGGCAAAGCATTTGTTGTCAAGCACATCTGATCAACTAATCAAGGGCTTCATTAGTTTCACCAGGTGTGCTTAAGCTAGAATACATGAAATGTCTTACCTTTGTCTTAGGTTTCAGCTTGCAAAGTAAGGTGAGTACTAAACGCATTCCAGAACTCCAAGACTAATGCCCCAAAAGCACAAGAAAGTCTGCAACCAATTTGCTCAAAATCATATAATAAGCCACAGAAGTTTTGGGATTTTGTTCTATGAAGTGACACCACTGATCCATAAGCCAGAAAAGATCCAGTTTTATGTCTGGAGGAAGAAGAATGAAGCATATGGCAAAATGAACACTGTCTATAGTGGTTCAGTGATGCTCTGGAGCTGCTTTGCATCCTCTGGCACTGAAAACCTGCAGCATGTGGAAAGCAAGATGGACTATAGTAAGTATCAGGAAATCCTAGGACAAAAGGTCATGCCCTTAGGGAGGAAGCTGAAGTCTGGACATCATTGGACCTTCCATCAGGACAATGATCCCAAGCATTCCTCAAATTCCACCAAGGCTTGGTTGCCGAAGAAGTCTTGGAAGATTCCACAGTGGCCATCAGTCAACCCCATAGAAAATATCTGGTGGGATTTGAAGAAGGCGGTTGCAGCACGCAAACCCAATAATATGACTGAACTGGAGGCCATTGCTCATGAGGAATGGGCTAAGATTCCTCATAATCGCTGCCAGAAACTATTGTCTGGTTAAACATCTCATTTGCAGCAGGTCATGACAGGAAATGATGCTCTTACCAAGTACTCACAGATGCTTGCCATAAAGGGGTTGAATAATTTTGAGACCGCAGAAGTTATTAAAAGTTTGCATTTTCAGCTGAATTTGGGGAAAACATTTGTTGTGTTGAGCTATTTCAATTACTTCCGTTTGATTTGTTTATTGAAAACAGCTGAAAGTGTGATTACAACTGTATATACTGTCATAAACTATATACAGTGCAATGTGTCATGGTAAAGTTTGCAGGATTTACGTCAACATACCTGTTACTGTATAAAGAGCTGTAATCAGCAGCAGAATAATCACGGCCAGGTAAATGTTCAGTCCCAGAGCCTGGTTGATAAAAATGGCTCCTGCAAACATGTCCGCCTGAGAAATGGAAAAGGGAGAAAAATTGTTTGAACTGTCTGTTTCAAAACAACGTCTTTATCTTTATAATCTAAACCCCTTTTAGTCTGACTTCACATGGCAATAAAAGATATCTCCACATGGAAATCACAGCCATTTCAGACTATAATCTGTGTTAGTGTACACTTATGTAAAGATTATCAGCAAACTAAATACAGAGGCTGGACAGACAAGACCATTTTGTGAAAATGTTGGCAATTGAATTTTCAGTTAATCATTGTCAATAGATGCATAAGTGGGAAAATGCAAATGTAAGGTAAAACTTTATAAAGCATAAGGGAAAGTGTATATCTTTGATCTTTTGACTGGTACACCAACTGATTACAATTTAGTTTACTTCAAATGTTCTTGTACTTGATATGTGCATGTTGCTAGTCTCTCACAATTGGTAAAAAAAGCTACATTCATAATTATTAACAAGTGTAGCATGTTACATCGCTGATAGTATGTTAAAGTATCTTAAAGTATTGCATGACAGCTACTTCTCAAAGTACTAATCTATTAGTATTTGTTTTTTAAAACAGATTTTCGACTATAGAGATTTTGGTGAAAACGTAGAGAAACAAGGACAGCACAGAGAGATAGATACGGATACGCTGCCCACCAAAGCGTTTCTTCAGGTACTCCGGCATGGTCACGACCTGCACATAACATCAATTAAGACCATAAAAATGATAACACAGAGATAACGTACACATTCATGTTGTGTAAGTAAGCAATATTTGAAAGATTTGTTCTGCAATGCTGGTTGAAGAAGAAGAAATGTAAGCATACCCCAGCTTTTATGTAGATTGGCACGAAGAGCCATCCCAGAATAATCACAACAACAAGAGCCTGAGAGGGGAAACAAATTAAAAAACGATATTTGATTTGATATTTAGTACACATAATCCCATCAGTGTTGTAGTTTTTAAAGCTGCATTCCATAACTTTTTTTGGGTTAAAAATTATCCAAAATAAATATGAGTACACAACCAGCCAGTGTTCAAAATTCTCTGCTTGCCTTAGCTCGATTCAAAAGCGGTGAGCTTGTAATAATGTTTTTAATTCCAGTGGTACTGGTGGATTTTCGTGGGAGATTCGAGCACGTCTTTGCGTCATTACAGAAAAAAGAGACTGCAACCCGGCCCATGTGAAAACAAGGATAATATCGGAAGGGCAATACATGTAGTCACGCAATGCAGATGTTGTTAATATTGACAATTTGGAAACAAAGTATAATTTTCACGGTTTGATGCGATATGATAAGCGATCGTTAGACTTAATTAGCGCGATTTAATGCAATGCTTTTTTCCCCCTTAGTTGGTCAGAACAAAAGTAGATGTTAGTTGTTCAGATTACATTTTCTGGTGAAAACTCTTATGTTGTCATACTTTTAAAAAGCATAATCTCTGATTCTGAATTCCAGTATCGACACCGGCACGGTGACTGACAGCTGCACCTGTCTCCTCAAAACACTGGATTTAACATAGCCGGTGCCGAGGCACAACGCACGTAAAGTTGATGATTCAGCAAATAACTGCAATTGCAAATTTCTGAACAGGGATGGCGACAAAGAGGAAAAACTACAGACTGCAGCTTTAACCAAAATAGTTTAGGGCATTTCTACATCCCTTAATCCTACCCACTAACAACTACCGTACTAAGTACTAATCAGCAGCAATAATTAAAAGTTTGAGGCAAATATCATATTTAAAAGTAGTTGAAGGTTTGGTGAGCAATTTGTTTTATAAATGCTTTTAGATATACTGGTTGAAATTTGTAAATGACTTAAATTATTAAAACTTTAACTGAAATAAAGACAAATTATAGCTAAATAGGAATATTAAAACTAATAATAAGACAAAAGCACATAACAAAATGACTAAAAAATCAAATGAAACCTGAAAATGTACAAAGAAAAGCTCATTTAGAAATAATAATAAATACTATAACTGTCACGATCCTGGTTTTATCGTGTGTTTTGAGAGGACTTTTATGTTGAAATGTATTCTCAGTTCCTTCCTGTGTTTTGTTCCTGTTTCCCTTGTTGTCTTGACTGACTTTTTATGCTGTGTCTGCCTATGTTGGGGGTAGAGACCAGAGCACTATATAGTGAGCTCACCAGCATAATAGAAACACCACTTTCGGACACTAGCCTACTCGATCGTCTCTCGGCGCTGTTGATTACATCATCTGTCAGCTGGTGCCGAGCCCGGCTCTGGGCTAAATAGATTTTTAAAAATAAATACATTACATTATACTGAGCAAAATTTAAAAACTAAAAGTGATTTCTCGCCGTTTTTGTCATAATGCGCTACTCCACACATGATTATAACTTATTTTTACGATCCGTGCAATGCATGATGGTATGTAGGGCTTAGGTTAGTGACCATCGGTTGTACATTTCTTTTCAAAATGCATTCTGGGACACATTGAGTGGACTATATAGGGTATAATAATCATCACTATACATTCGGACAGCACTACAAAATGGCGAGTCACTATAGTCCACTATATAGTGAGTAGTGGGAGATTTCGGACACAGCAATAGTTACTCTCAATAGTTCCCATGACTACTACTAATCTACACCTGTCCCTTATCAGCCCCTCGCCTGTCTATTTGAACCTTTATGCTTCAGTTGGTTATTGATCCTGTATGTGTGTTCGTGTTGTTGCTCTCCAGCCTCTGATATGTGGATCTATACTCTTGTTTCTTGGATTCGATTATTCTGCGTTGCGTTTCTGAATAAACTTGTGCTTGCATATGGATTCTTACTCTCTGTGTTACACATGATGTTACAATAACACTATATAAATATTGCTAAAATAACACTGTTTAATTGGTTCCTTGATATAGTATTAATATTCGTACCATAATAACACATATTATGCATAGTATACTTTGCATAGTAAATGCATAGTATACTTTTATCCTTCTAATAAATATTTATACTTTTGTTTTTATTGTGTTGGAAAGCAGATGTAAAATATTAATTTAAGTTCTGCAAATCTGACATTTGTATCAATAAATGATTAATTGTATTTAAAATTATGTATTGTAAATTTTCCTTAATTGTTAATAAAATATTGCAATAAAATAGCACACTTGCATGCAAAATACTTAAAAAAAAATTTAGAAAGCCAAAACATAAATTCATGACACATAATTATCACATATCATAAATGTAAGTATTAGGCATTTTTTTAAACATACATTCCACTCAAATCCTCCAATGGCGAGTACCAGCAGCCGCTCCAGTTCCTGCTATTCCCACAAAATGCCCACTTCCAATGTTACTTGCAAAGAGAGAGGCTCCAATCTGAAAAATGTTTAAGATACTTTAGTTGTTGTGCTTCATATTATATTTACTAACAAAAAAAAACAATTGACATTCAGTGTGAGGGTTAACCCAAAAGAAATCCATATCTAAGTGATCTGCAACCTTTTTGCGTGTCAGAATGGTTACAAAAGTCATTAGAAAAGGATTGTCAGAACTGAATGTGAAGCGTCTACAGAATATATTAACTCTGTCTACTGTTTGACTATATCTGGCAATACAATCACCACTGAACAATTATGATAAGCTATAAAAACTGCTTCTTGTGCACAATCTGAGGTGTAACTCAAACAATAACGATTAGAACAATGAACTTTGTAATAACAAATAAAAATCTCTCATATAGAGTGATATCTTTAGCATGGACCAAAGCATGATAGCTCTATAAAGACTGCATGCATGAGCAAAGCATATCAGCTATACTGAATTGTGGGTTGCATCTGGCATTAGTGCATAATGGCCCAATAAAAAGATTTCTTTCACCCTATCATGATATCAAGGTAATGGCGGGACAGTCAAGTTTGTTATCATGCCATTTCTGTAATAAAGTGAAATCACTGGTCAGGCTATTGATAGTTACAATCAGCTCTTACTTTTATGGCTGTTTCAGTCTTTCTTACGTATGACAAAAATCCACCACATTTTGCACATTGATTGATCGCTATTGATGTAGTAAATGATCAGACAATGTAATTTAGTTTATGTCCATCACATCTGGAGAAGAAAATAAAATGCTTTTAAGGTTTAAAGCTTGGTCATCCACTATCCAGGTCCATTTACTCACCGGCCACCACACCATACTTCTGCCAGCAAGGAAAAAGCCTCCTACTGTGGATCGATTGGTCGGTACCATTGCCTTTGAACAGAAAAAGGCATTAAATTTAACATATGAAGAGTTCCAGCACTAAACATTTAAGACAAAATCACATTTGACTTTTTTTTTGACACATTTCACAATTACATTTCACATTTACAGTCTCAAAGTGTTGATGAATTGGCGATCAATGGCCTTGTTTGTTGTTTGATTAAATATGTTTGAAATTTCACAAGTTTTTAAAAATGTTCTGGTATTCTTTGAATATTCAAATATAATTGAGGGGGAAAAAAGACAAAAAAATGGCAGTTATATAATGCCCCAATTAGGACTATCCAAAATTAATTGATTTGATAATTATTGTAATGTATTGTATGAAACATTTTAAATAATTTAGTAATAATTAAAAAATATATTTTTTTGTGTGTGTGTTTAATATTAAACATTCATAACAAAAAAGACCATTGCATCAATACATTTTCCTGATAGATTTCAGCATTTTTGCAAAAAAAAGAAAAAAAAGAAAAAAGAAAAGAAAAACACCCCTGTTGTATTCCAATTATTATATTATTATATATAAACTTTTTTTGCAAAATCAGTCAAAATCCCCATTCTTTCTTCAAATTCATCTCACACAGCCCTTTTACATTATATCTTGTTAACGCAAGGTCAACAATTTAGAAGTCTGTCAATGATGAAAATATTGGTGAATGTAAACTACTGGCCACTTACCCATACTCCCACAGCCAGAACCACCAGAAAATATATAACAATCACCGAGATGTCCGCTGGATTGTTAATATAAATGGTGACATTTCTTCTGTTCTCATTGCGGAGATAAGAGAATCCAAAATAATCTGCCCCCATTTTGATGGTGTTTGAGCAGGGCAAGTGGAGCACCACACACTGTGTCCCTCTCTGACACAATGGTAAAGAGACCTGACTTAAACGTTCACCTGCAGGTGTGTGACCGTGTGTGTGCACGCTTTCACTTATACGTGTGTGTCTACAGATGGGTGTGACCTCCTCAGAGTTAATTATAAAAGTGTGTTTGTGACTTAAAGCTGTCAAAAGCAGAGATTGAAAATCATTAATGATCAAACTAATATAGTGGGAAGTGTGAGACTGAGTTCCTGTAAAGTGTAAAAGCACGTTTCATCAACCACATCACCTGCATCTTAATTAATGGGTTTCATTGGTCAGCTAAAGATCAACAACTTCAATGGTCCAGACATTAGTGTATACACTGCAACACTGACTATAAGGACACTCTAAAGGGCTTCATTACATCTTGAAGACAAATAAAGTGAAAATGGCTGATGAAACATCAAACTAAATTTTGCATACAGGGCTCCAACACAACAGATGGATCATTAAATGGATATGGATCACACAAAGTTAAGTAAAAGAAGAGCAGTACAGAGAGAGCGGCTCTGATAACATAGTCCAGGTATGACATCACTTCGTAGGCCAAAACATGGAAGCGAGTTGCATTTTAGCACTTCCAGTTCCATCGTCACAAAGTCATTTTGGGGGGGGGGTTGTTAAACGTCTGAAATAAGGTCTATGGTGAACACAAGCTCAAGACATTTTTAGGTTTTATTCTACAACATAAAATACATCAGTATTACTGCACTTGTGAATATTTTCAGCTGTTACGTGTCTTGAAAAAGGCTGTTAGCTAAAGTGGCTAATAGCCTCTATGCACGATCGCTTCCGGGTTTGTCTCCAGCACGCCCAGTTACATCCGGTTCTGCGTCAGTCTATGGTCAGAAGCCGGTTTTGCGTTAGGTGGAGATAGAGTCAAATTACACTTGCTGTTTATAAAAACATCCTGTGGTTAACGTGAATGATGTTAACAACACTGTGAGGCAGTTAGCTGTCACACAAGAGTGAAAAAGAGAAGTTATTTAAATTATATATTTCGAGCTTTATCAACAACTTTTAGGGTTAGTATTTCTCTCATTTCGTACGAAATTCGACTAGCGAATCAGCGTTTTTATAATCGTTGTCTCGTTTCCTGAGAAAACGGATTTTATTAAAGTTTTGCCTCTATACACTTACACACAGAACGCGCTTCCGGAAGTAGAGACGCTGACTGAGATTCTTTCAGACACACGTCATCAGGGTTCGTGCATAGAGGCTATTGGGACTACAGAGGCAGCGGGGGACACTAAACGTCATCAGTCGAGCAAACTTGCTTATAATTGTGCTCTCATACTAACTTAAATGTTCCGGGCAAATGTTTGTAGATAAAAACTGAAAGTCTTTGGAAGCTTAGTCATGGTGACAATGAAGTCGAGTAAGTTTATGGCCAACCTTTAGCTTTTTACTTCTGGCGGCTAGGCTTCAAAATTCATAAAAGTTTTGTTCATCTGTGAAAATGATCTTAGTAGTGTGATGCTAGCTGCCAGTTGGCCTACAAATTGACGTTGGCCTCATGGGATAGTAAAGTGTTCATTGGATGTGCACTTCAAAATATCGCCAGAAGTAGTTTCAAACAGCTCCCTTGCTTCCTAGTTCGTGAATCAGTATATCGTGTACATGAATTTGGGCACTGTTAAGGACAGCAAGGACGCTGGAGTTGCTTCTCATAAATTGGGACACCAATGACTCTATTTCCGGCACTTTGACAACATCCTCATTACAACATCACCACTGGTATTTATGAACAACAGCAGAAGTTACATATTTTAGACATTATTTTCAATGTTATGTAAAGTACATTATGATAAATACTTTGCTTGTTACATATACACGCAACATTTCAGCCATAAAAACATTGTTAGCTAGTTTGTTTATTAGGGATGTATGTTTATGCTGAAATATATGATTTGTATTTTAAAAAACATCTTTAGCATTATGTGTAGTGAGTTGGCTAGATAAAGTAGACAAAGTAATTTATGTTTCGCACATCAGAACTGATTGTTTTTTGGTTAGCTAAAACAAGATGTCATTCTACATTTTTGATTGAGGAAGGTGGAGATCTTTCCCGACAGCGCTAGCATGAGCCGTACATGACTGACTTAAATCTTTAAACTGAATTTTAAGGTGACTTTGTTACAGTGTAATTATAGAGTTAAATATTATACTGAACAGCATTAATTAACATCTGCTAGCATTAGCTAACAGGATCATGCTAATTAGCCGAAGCTCGAAGTCTTAAAACTCCTTAAAGTTAAAACAAAGTTTAACTTTCATAAACCCTTGGCATTTATTGACACCGTATAAGATTAGATGTAAGATTTACTGACTATAACGGAGCAATATAGGCATTGACACTGTTGAAACGTCATTCTTGGGTGTATCAACAAGGAAACTGCATTATTTTTGGCCACTATCTTTTAGTTCAGTAGATAACCACATTTTTCTTTAGAAACCTGCTACAACACTGGATGTGCGGCTAAAGGATCAATCATTAACCAATGACGCCTTGTATATTTTCAGGTTCAGATGATAGATGAATACATGCCTTGTTGGTTATATCATCGAGACCATTTGTTGAGCAGCCAAATCTAAATGTTCTCTTTCTATCTTGTTTTATTTGGGAAATCTAAAAGGAAATTCATAGTTCATACAAAGGTGCACAGATTGAAGATAAAAACTGATAATTTGGCATGAGATCTGGTGGACAAAGACATCTTTGGCTTCATCAACTTCTCAACAATTCCTTTAAAAATTCATATCTAGTCACAGCCACTGACAGGTATCTTTAAGATGTAAGGTCTTATAATCATAAACACCTGACCTTCTGCAAAGCCTTCATCTTAATCACTATTATTGTATTATAAATCGATCCTACAACGTAACTCCTCGCATATCAATATTTATGGTCTGCTAAAGGCATCTCCTGCCAGCATAATCAAAAACTGCAAGATTACACTGACCGAAGAGTGACTGATGCAATTCATGGCATCTACTGTTACATGGAATTCTACTGTTATCAAAATAAACTGTATTTAAGTTCATAAAACACGTCTTCCATCAACATCTCCACCCCAGAAACAGCTAGGTCGTGTAACAGGCTAATTAATAGGTTTGTTTCATATGGTTTAGAAGTTTCATACCATTTAAAAAATGTAAAGTGATGCAAACATCATGTAATCAACATGTTTTCCTTGCATCTTGAGTGCATCTTAAAAAAAGGTAAATTGAGGGACTCAAACAATAGTTGAACTATTAAAAAAGGTTCAAACATTCAGTGATGATTTTGAACTTGAAGATTAAGGTTACTTAATTTGTTTTAATATTATATATATATATATATATATATATATATATATATATATAAACAAAAAAAAGAACAATATGGAATTCTTCATCCTGTTCAAAAACATTTTTTTGTCTTGTGGATTATATGAAAACAAATGTTAAATATCTTATTCAGGACAGTACTAAATAAAAATTGTACTTCATAACAATCCATTTGAAATACCATATATATATATATATATATATATATATATACATATACATATATATATATATATATATATATATATATATATATATATATATGTGTGTATTCAAATATCATTAATTATTAATTGATTAATATAATTTTTATCATTTCACATTTTGGGGAGTCGCACCACATGACATTTTACACCCTGAACTAACTTTGGCTAGTCATAAAAAGGTAAAAAGACGTATTACCTCCTTGACACAGTCATGATGCTCCACGGCAGTCTGATGTAATTTCCTGTTTCTTTTTTCCCTGCATGTTGGTTGGAATAAGTTAAAAATGTATTTAGTTAAGATTGTCAAACTTTTTTTTTCAAGAATTTTCTTTATTTTAATGAGGCTGATTTATTTATTATGATATCAGGACAGTTGTCCTGAACAGACTTCATATTAAAATGAATTTTAATTCAGCTTCATATGCCAACTCTATTTCACAAGAACATTTATTTTACAAAGCTGCAATTTCATACAAATTCCTACAAAGTGATTCATAGGAAAATGTACGTTTTGTAATAAAATATTGTATTAACCTGCTAACCAAACTCTCAGTGTCGGCAGGTCGTACAAAAACATATGAATGAGATCAAGGACGAATTTGAAATGTGAAATAGTTACGAATAGTCATCCTAATGTGTTTTTGTTGCCTATAAGCAAGAAAACCACTATTGTTAAACCATGTGTGTGTGGAAGATTTCAAAACAGTGTAAAGTTGATAATACATGCGTGTAATCATAATAAAGTGCCAGAGATAAACAGCATTTTGAGAGTTCCCATGGTAAGCAATGTCTTTAATGTCATTCTGTCATAACCTTGCATATGTAATCCTAATCAAAAGACTCTTGATCACTGCATCTCACAACAGAGTGTCGCCCACATTTTGGATGACCACATACTGTTTCGAGATCAGCAGGTATACACAATTCACAGGGCTAGCAAGGTGTACAAGGTGAGATTGGGGAAACGACAGACAAACACATCTAAGCAGTGATGGAGGTACAGATCAAAGACAAGTGAAGAAGAAGAAGAAGAACGTAGTAAGCTGTAACATTAGCACTATACTGTGCCACATACTCGAGGTGCCATCCTGTAATAAGTGTTACAGAGTCTCTACGAAGATCAAGTCCTTACAAGTATACGCTAAATAAATGTCACGTGGAGGCCAAGGGCTGTATTACAGTAGGATCCTACCTTACAATCATATCTTATCTATTTTGTTTACTAACCATGGTAATTTCACTTGGGAAATAGATCTTTTTCAAATCTTTAACCAATAATTAAGATAGAAAGGTTCTGTAATACAGCCCCAGTAGACTATCAGTGGCTCATATACAGAATCATAGACAGAAAAGTATAGGACAGGAGAAAATTAGGTGGGAAAACAGAGCAAATGAAGGTAAATAAAAACCCACTTTTCACCAAAATGGTCTGAGGACCAGCTTGAGTGCAGAACAATGACAAAACTGACGCGTGTCGCTTGACTGTCTTTTTGATTTATGCACGTTTTGAGAATATACGCATTCAAAGTAATTTGATTCAGTGTTTTAAAGACATCATGACAAATATATAGCGAAAGAAAATGTTAGATACACTGTTACACATTTTTATATGCTGTTTTGAGAATACGTTTGAGCATCCAATTTTAGCATCTTTATATCAGAAGCAAGCAATAAATAAATAACAAAATGATTAAATTCAATTTGCAGATAGATCCTAAAATCATTCACATTTTTATTAATCTTTTAGGACTAAATCTGAAAATCCAAAGTAATTTGAATCTTTGTGTTTATGAGTATTATTAAAATTAGAGCCAGATCGATATATCGGCAAGCCGAATATTATCGGCCGATATTAGCCATTTTCCAAATTATTGGTATCGGCAGTTATAATTGCCGATAAACGAATATTTCAAAAATAAAATAAAAATCATATTATATATATATATATATATATTATCATATTAATTTAGTTAAAACTCATAAATAACAAATAACTAATGTTAGGGAAATCTGTTAATGTTTTATTGCGCAGTTCTGAAATAAAAAAAAAATCAAAAACATTATCTGGCCAATATTTCGGAATATCAAATTTTAAAACCAAAATATATTTGTATCGGTATCAGCCTTCAAAATCCTTTATCGGTTCGGGCTCTAATTAAAATTCATAGTAGTTTCCATAGTGGTCAATTTGCATGTATGATAGTCGTAAATAAACATTTCAAATTTTCAATTTCAATGTATTTTACATCGCAAATAATGTATAAGGAATAAAAAGACAACATGTGTGAACTGAATGCTTTATACATTTTGTTTTCGGGGGCTAGTTTTGTTTTGTGTCATGTATTTGTTTTTAAAATCTTGCTGCGGACATGTGACGTAATCGGTTTCAGGTTCAAGCAGGTTTTAGAGACCAACGGCATTTTTCTTTCGCAGAACCACCTTTTCTGCAGTGGAACGGTTCCAGATTGGGTACCAGCTTTGGCAGAAAAAGGGTAAAACAGGTGAAGGAGCGAAGGAAGGGTCTGAAGTGCTGCCCTGAGGAACCAAAGAAGAGCATTGAGGTGTCACAAAGAGATGAGGAAGATGCAATGGAGAAGAAAGAGAGAGAATGAAGGAGCAGACAGAGAGAAATAAGATAGAATCAAAAAAGGCTGCAGAAGGGACAGACGGGTGCTACTACAGCTAGAGGTGAGAGCGGACATGGCTGATCTCTCAGTTATTGGCTTCCCCTCCTTCGCTGTCCTGCTGGTCGCTGGTCCACAGGGTGAGGTTGTCCCGCAGGAGCTGCATGATGAGCGTGGAGTCCTTACAGGAGTCCTCGTTCAGATTGTCCAGGTGGCCGATGGCATCATCGAAGGCTTCCTTGGCAAGCTGGCAGGCCTGCTCTGGTGCGTTTTGGATCTCGTAGTAGAAGACGGAAAAGTTGAGTGCCAGGCCCAGGCGGATGGGATGGGTGGCCGGCATGCCCTTGCTAATATCGAAAGCCTCTTTGTAGGCGCCTTCGGACGATTCGACGGCAGAGGCCCTCTTTCCGCCGGTGGCCACCTCGGCCAGGTACCGGTAGTAGTCGCCCTTCATCTTCAGGTAGAAGACCTTGCTCTCTAGCTGGGTTTCGTCACAGTTCTTGATGAGGTACTGGTCCAGCAGGGTGAGAACGTCTTGGCACACTGACTCGAGCTCCTTCTCGACGGTCTCTCGGTAGACACGCACCAGTTCCAGCTTCTTCTCATTGCCATCCGCAGCCGTCTTCTGCTCTATGCTGGATATTACGCGCCAAGATGACCGCCGGGCCCCCACCACGTTCTTGTAGGCCACCGAGAGCAGGTTGCGGTCTTCATTGGACAACGGCTCGTTCAACTCCGTGACCTGTTGGTGCAGAAGGCCAGATGTTGGGTCAATAAACGCAATTATGTTCAAAACGTATATTTGTTTGAAATTGAGACATTATGGTGCTGTACAAAGGTGTTCTGATCAAAATCTATCAAGACCCTGGATAACACGCAATTTCTGTTTACAAATATTTTTATAGAATAGAAAAGGTTTGTTTGAACTGGAAGAAATCCTTAAACTATTTGCAACCATTTGTTTTGATAATAATTAATAATGATATGAACAAAAAAGATTAATATTCACTGATACCCATATAGCCACTGATATAGTAACATTCCAAGTGTAATGTGAATAAGAAACCCAAACATTTATGATTACATTATTTCAAATTAACATCAATTATTTTTGAAATAAATATTTTTGATGACCATGGGAATCTACATTGAATACGCCAATGTCAAACAGTCAAATTGGCATAAAAATGGCAATATCTAATCAAAACAGTTAAGTAGAGAAATGTTGCTTAAATATATCTATCTTTCTAAAAATATATATCTTTAAATTAGTAAGAATAAAAAAACAATACACTGAAAAAGCATCTGTGTCCTGTTTGACCCACACTGACTGACTGACTGACTGACTGACTGACTGACTGACTGACTTTCATCCTTTGTGTTCAGATGTCAAACCAGACAGCTGATGCTGCACTGCAAGCTCACATATTGAGCTTTATTTAACAATGTTTGAACAAGCTGTTGGACAATGTTTTAAAGTTTTATCTGACTATATAACAGCTTTCATTATTTAAAACGTAGCTATTGTTATTTTTATCCCATTTTCGCAGACACAGATACACAATGGATGTGGCTCGAGGGTGTCATATCGCCGCCTATGTTCATCCACTGCAACAACAGATTTGATCGATACCGAACCGAAACCTACAATTTATTAGCATTATGTAGCGTCATCCCTCCCGTTTTTGTCTGTTGATTACTTATCATATATCTTAATTTTTTAATGGACGTTGGTTTTTACCCAACATTCAAAGGTTTAAATTTATACAAAAAGGAAAACCATTTCATTATTTTCTCACCCTCATGTCGTTACACACCCGCATTATTTTTTAAACAAAACACGAGGTTAGGCAGAATTCTCAGTTACTGACAGTCTCGGTCACCGTTCACCTTCACTGCATCTTTTCCATTCAATGAAAGTGAATGGTGACTTAGACTGTCATTCTGCCTAACATCTCTCCCTTTTGTGTTTCAGGGAAGAAACAAGGCAATGAATGTGCAGCGATATGAAGGTGAATGCATTATGACAGGAATTTCATTTGGAAGTGAACTATCCCTTTAACACAGCATATTTTATATATAACAAAGAGCTCGTGACAATAGCGAAAGCTTCTTTAATTGTACAAACTAGAAATTTACCCATATTTGAGCATTTTTTTTAAAAAAAATCATAATAAAAAAACCTCAATGCATCTATTATATTGCAATCGTCTTTTAAGGACTGACTGTGCATAAATGCATGTACATTAATAATTTGACCCACCAGCTTCATCGCGGAGGCCATGTCATCATAGCGCTCCGCCTGCTCCGCCAGACGGGCTCTTTGGATCAGTTGTTCCCTATCTGCCATCCTCTCTGGTCAAAGGCTGTCGGTCCGCACCGGGTTCGGTCGTTGCTCGGCAGAACACACTGGTTGTGCGAGAGCGCGCGCTCCGGTCAGCACACAGGCGCGAGCAAAATCTGGAGCAGCCGCGCACGTGAGGGTGGAACGGCGAGCCAAAGGTTGAAGGTGCAGATATATCTATATATTTTAATGTCTATATATTTTTGTAACGCTTTCTTTCCCCTCCCAGCCCTCGAAATCCTCCAAGTTTCGCCCGAATATTACTATTTTTTCTTTCGTCTTGTGGAGTGCTGCTGCTGCTTGCGTCCTGTCAATCCCAGCGAACAGGGTGGAGGGGGAGCTGGAGGGGGGATGCGCGCACTCGCTCTATTTCAGGATGACGTCATTTTCTGAAAATAGCCGCATGCCCTGCAGCCGCGCACAGGCGCAGTGAGGTTTGCTGCATTGTCCAATGCAGCGCCACACAACGCGCGTGCGCGTGAGAAGAAACTCTTCCGCATTCAAATGAGGCAATATGCTTCTGTCTGTCCAAAAACTGATGATGATAGTATAATAGGGATGCATGGACATACCCCCCTTAGCTGTATTTGTCCAGACAACATGAATGGACTGATGTGGACAGGCAGATACGTATTTTCAATGTGATCTAAGGTCAGGTTTTTATCCGTGCACTGACTGATGTCCCTGCCTGCAGTGCTACTGCTGAAAACATGCAGTTACTGAATTTTAACAGTGGGTCTTAATTGGATCAATTTGGCCTTGGGGATAATGTGAAACCAAAGTTGAATCTAATATATCTTTAATTTGGTTCAATAATTCAACTTATGTCCCTACCAACATATTTTGACTTTGATATTCAAAATGCAATGGTGTTTACATATGTGCTTGACAGTTATAATGTTATATAATAATATAATAATAACATACTCCAATATAATAACATATCTCTTAAAGTCGGCATGAAATCAAATTTGACAAACCTTCTTTTTATATGTAATATTGTAGTGTTTATTATAAATGATTAATCGGTGCACTTCATTATTATTATTTTTTTAATCTAATACATTACCCATACCTCCCCCATCGAAACAACCTCTCACTCTTTTGGTCACGTAGAATGGCAAAAGGGTGCGGCCAGATCCAATGAGGGTGTGGCTATCGGTGCACCACCTCTCAGAGAATCGCATTTAAAGGGGTCATGAACTGGCTTTTTAAATTGTATTATATTGTTGTCTGAGGTCAACTTATGACGTTTGCTTGGTTTTTGCATTTAAAAACAACAAAATGAATAAGTAATAGGCTATTTTGTACCCAAGTTGTAAGCCTACCTGAAAACGGTCGGTTTTTATGGGCGTGTCACACTGATGACTTGGAAATAAACGCCCACTGCTGTGAGTGGAGAACAGTTTTACATATTATAATGAGTTTAACTCACCTGTCGGTGCACGTGGGGAAAAACGTCCAATGTCTCAACTTCCGTTTCACGCCGACTTTAACTCCTGATCAAGACCTTACTCAGGATATTTAAAAACAATGTACACCAGTCTAAACATGGGATGACACGCCTCCTTCAGAAAAAATGAACGCAGATTTAGCAAAGCATTATAAGACACGACGTTAAACTACCTCATGTCTCACAGCACACAACATTACAATCGTAATGAACGTGAACAACTTACAGAGCTCTAGTTGTACCACCTGACTGCTGCAGATTCATTTCAGGGTTGATAGTGTTGACGCCTTTCTTTGCGCTTTGATGCTGGTAACGTTACTGACCTCGCTCCAAAAGTATGCTGTGCTGTGTCTCGCCTGGTCTCCCATGTTTACTTCCGTATACTGCACACGGATTTTTGTATGCGCGAGAAGTTTCTCTACTCAAAAGACCAAGATTCCTTGTGAATAGAACATGTGCAGGACACAAATCACTATGGAGATATGCCGATACACGTTTACATGACAAAAAATTTGGGTTAGAAAAGGGGTACCTCAGTATATAATATCCCAGTTTTTAAAATCCGGGATATGAGCATATTCGGGTTTTTGCCGGTGTTTACATGTGCCAATAACCCTGTTTTGACATGGTTATTGGCTGCATGTAAACGTAGTCAATGTTTCTGCAAAATGTCAATTGAATAATTTGCTGTCAGACTCTAAAATGGAGAGTGAGTGGAGTGACGCAAGGAGCTTTGCAACAGGGGCCGTCATTTGAAGGCTAGGACTTTTCTCCCCCACCTTCGCCTGAAGTGGAGGAGGGTGAATAGTGTGTGGACACAGGGCCATATCAATTCGAGCTGCTGGCTCAAACTGCGGTCTAACCTCCCACATCGCGATCGGCATTTAATGAGTTGATGTCATGAGTGCGTGGTCTCTGCAGGCACATATTCATATTGATATTTTGCCGCTATGTTTAGTTACCCTTTAAGATGAGGTTTATCTTATAGGGTATATATATATTTAACAAATTGATCCTGTTATGTACAACTTACCGAAGACCTGCTGTTCTCTCAAACCCATTAAAAACGGCCCAAAAGCATTGCAGGTTCATGTGCAAACACTCTGAAAACATATGACTCATTCATTTGAGTGTTTTATGATGAGGCTGTTTCTTTATTTTCCTCTGCTTCAAAAGCTAATGTTCTGCTGCTATCAGTCCAATCATCTGTTCAAAGGTGAACTGTCTCGATTTTCACTGAAAGTATCCATTACCTTTCCAACTTTCTCTTTTCTCAAGGGGCACTGGCATTCATTTTCTCCACACAACTTTCCCAGAAGGTCACCAGCCGATTATCCTTGTTGGCACAAAAGTCTGTGAAATCCCGTAGCAGGCGGTCAGCCAGTTTCTCGTCCCCCAGAACACCAGTTCTCCAGGCTTTGGTCAGCATGGTATTGTAAGCCCAATTGTAGCCCACTCGGTCCTCAGAACCAAACAGGCTCTGGCTGGCGGAGGTGGTGGAGTTACGGCGCCGCCGCTGGCCACTGGAGTATTTCCTTTTCGAGTAAGGCAGCTGAAGAAAAACTGTACCTGGATCAAACGCGATAATGAGAGCAAGACAAAGACATTTACAGAATAAAGTATCATAGTATTTCCAACCAAAGTTTATATTATTCATAAAAGCATGTACCTGTTACATGGATGTACTGGGGTTTGTTCTCTGATGGAAAGTTAAAAGCCGATGTTGAGAACTTGTCTTGCACAAAGCCAAATCTTCAACCAAAAAAAGGAAAAAGTTGTTTCATTATGAGAGAACATAGGATATCAATCTAAAAAATAAACGCAAGTTTGTTCAATTCACTAATCCAAAGACTGAGCAATAGTGATAGTGAAAAATACATAACAGTGTACGCTCCCTTTACCTGGAGAGTACGGCCTCCTGAAACAACTGCATTCTGTCCCAGTATGTCTCTGGCTCAAACCCTACACAAATAAAGCAGTGCTGTAATGGAGGATATCATACGTCTACTTAACAATAAATGACATAAGTATTGTGAAGAGTTCAATCCATCCAAGATGGTAAATGATGGAATTGTTGGTTAGAAACATACAATACAGAATATTACCCAGGATATCAGTGCACTATGTATTTTTGTTTATATATTATTAGTAACGTGTCCAACATTCCACACTAAGTTTTTTCTGTTAATTAAGTTGATCATCCGAGTATTCAACATGACATCATGACTTTTGCGTAAACATACACGCCACTTTCAACTCAAGTGGCGTGTTATCTATACGCATTTTGAGCTATCCGCGTGTATGCTCTACGCCATTAATGTCCAAGTGATTCCGCGTGTGTGTACATGCCGTTAAATGTCCGAACAAAACGAAGCAAACTGTAGATCTAAATCTGGGAAGCGATATTTTTTCCTAGGATGGTAAGGGAACACTCATAAATGCTATTAACCCCAGTGATGGGTAGGTTTAGGGACGGGGTTGGGGTAGGTCATATATTTATATATACAGTAATAACGTTAAGTCAACGGCGTTCATAAACGCGCTGAAAAGCGATTATGCGTGTTGATAGCACACCAAAAATGGAAATATGAATTGGTGTGTCACACACGCAATTTCATGAGATCAGTCTGGGGTATTTGTACTTTTTCTTTTAGCAATTTTCAATGTGAACACATTACTCGCACTATTTATACTATAAAATGGCATAGAATAGTGCATAAATAAACAAATTTGAACACACCTAATGTATTTGCTAGATTTGAGAGACTTTAACAAACATCACAATAAACATCTGTTAGTTTTTCTGTCCTCACCCTCAAAGAGGTTATCACAGCCCTCCTTTAGTAGGCACTGTATGTTTAGGGGGATAAACAACTGAGCACGGAGAGGTCGCCATATAGGTACGATGACAAAGCGAAGGGCACCTCCAACACAGGTACAAGCAGGAATCCGCAAGATGCCGCCTTTCTGTGCCAGCCTTGCACCTGAAAAAGAAGAGTGCAGTGCTTTGGGACTATGTCTCAACCTTACATGTTATGTTTTTTGATACCATCTAGTTGTAGTTATTGTCCTGAAATTACACAAATGTCATCCAGCACTTCATCACCTCACTGCCAATTATGTCAATCCTATGCTCACCATTTCAAAGAGTACAGCTGCAGTGACAGCCATCCAGTGCAGCTTGATTTCAAAGGCAGCATTGAGGGAGAAGTTGCCATGGTAGTAGCAACTGCACCATTCAGTCCGATCACTGCGATTGTTTACATCCACATCCAAGGTGACTGTTTTCTGATCTGGAACTGTGGCAGCTGAGAGGGGAGGGGCAAAAACGGAAGCGAGAAAGACAGGAAGTGTAGAAATGGCCGAGAGGATGAAATGACAATGAGGTCAGTCACAGACAGTCATTAAGATAATACATGTGATAGAGTTAGTGCTCAGTTCATGACATCTGAGACAATAAACATTGTGAATGAATTGAAATAATGATTCTCAGACCAAGGATGATTTTACATAATGCAAAGTATAAAAGGTAAATAAGATGTATAAAGCTTCCATGGCAAGAAAACACTGAAAGCTGAGTGCATCGGCACAATAAGCAGAAAAGGCGATGGGTTGGGAGAATAGCTGTGCTTAGGTTTGGGAACAATGGAGTGACAATTCATCCAGCAGGAACAGAACAGATGGAGGATAGCAGGAAGGACCCATACCACGGCACTACTGGACCACAGCCACTACTTCACCGCAGCATGCATGCACTACTGGTGTACAAGACGTCAATATGACACACCTAAAACATTGGATTGATTGGTGTACTGGGGCTGATTTTAGGAGCTTGCAAAACAATTTGTCCCCTAATTGGGTAGAACCACAGCATTTAGAGAGTGCAAGTACCGTCACACTGATTGATGGCTGATTGTGTTTGTAATAGCAGATTTGCAAACACCGTCTACATCAATCAGTTCGAAAAGGGAGTCATGATTTGGGCATTGTGGGAATAAATAGTAAGAACTAAGGGACTAATTTTCTACAACAGCATGCAGTCCTAGAATGGAGAAGAGTCACACAAAGTCAGATTATTAGATTTGAATACATAAAAAATTCATGATGGAAGAGGCTGAATCAAAAGCTTGGTGTTTCCTGATAAGAATTTAGCGCTGTATGGATGTTATACAGTGATGTCGTTGCAACATTCGTCTTTAAAAGTTAGTTGAGTTGTTAAGGTTTCCAAAGTGTGCATTGTTGTTTAGTATTTAGTAGATGGAATGGGTGGTGTCTGAATGCTTTAGTATTATAAGAAGAAATGATTCGACTTTGTGGGACTCATTCACATCACTAGCCTTCCCAAACTTTCTGGGGAATGAGTGTGGCATGCTGTCTTAAGGTGTAGAGCATGGCTGCTCTGGTGTCAGAGCCGGCTATGTGTACCTAGCAGTGCAGCAGCTTGGCTGCGTCCTCCGAAGCTGCGGCTGAAGGAACTATGCCTACTTGCGTATCGAGGCCGGCCGGCTGGGCAACCAGGGTAGCAGGAAGGCCGGTAAGTCACAGGGCCGACGTTCCTCCATGACAAAGGCCACCTCAAACCACTTCCTCTGGAACAGGGCGAAGTCCTCCAAAGCTGCGGCAGACCATACGTTGGCTCCGGCTGGGGGCAACTGAGTTGTAGGGGCTGCAGGGAATAGAAGCACCAAGGTACAGTCATGCTTCCAACGGCATTGCGGACAGTGATATCTGCCCCCTGAATCAATCCCTGTTCAACACTGACATTGATTTAAAATTGCTGGAGGTTGCAGTGTAACTATGCTGTTGATTTTTAGAAGGCGTTCCTATCACGTGATGCGTGGGTTGATCCAAAATGAGTGGGTGCCTGCGGTCACCGCGGTTACGAGTCATCCAAAAATATTTGTAATGATATTCGGGTCGCGTCGGTCGAGTCGTTTTAAAAAAGAGGCCAATTAAACCTTTGTATTTATATAGTAGCTCTACTAGACACAATTTTCTATGAAATATATAGGCCTACACTTTATTGGCTGAATAACTGGCACGAAGATGACACAGCTCAGTCTAAACAGTTCTCGGTTCTGTACTGGTGATCCGAGAACCGCTGTACATGTGCGTTTGGTAGTACACGGATGCGCAGTATCAGCTACTCGTGCTCGTCACTTCTCTCAGCAGTGGCATCAACATGTCTCACTTCAGTGAACTGTTGGAGTTACTGAAGTAAAATATAATTCTGGATATTGGTTTATTTTGATTCGGAGGGACTGTCAGGCATGTCTGAAACTGAAAGTGAGTAACTTTAGTAACTTGTGGATCAGCACTGACCCAAGACGCGAACTGTTTCGAACGATTCAGTTCGATTTAGTGTACTGGTTCGAACCGGTTCACTGAAAAGAACCGGTTCAAAAGAACGATTCGTTCACGAACCGGTCATGTCTATGATTACAACAGTCTGAAGAGAGATGGAGGCTACAAGAGAAAAGGTGAAGACTGGGGAGTGGAAGCTCCGCAAATACACAAATATAAAGAGTAAAAGTGTGGGAGACATTTGCCAAAATAATGAAAGATGATGACCAAAGTGCTGTCTTCTTGCGATGATGTGTTGTTACACGTCTATGGCCCAATGACGCTATGATGAGCATTTACTACTTTTAAAAAATGCGGTCAGGAAGGGGGTCGGATACAATATTTTCGCACTTTTTTTGCGGTCCGAGTTGCGGGCGGGTTAGCTGAAAACATCGGTCGGGTGCGGGTTGTTTATACGTTGACCCGCGCATCACTGATTCCTACTCTGCCTCGGTATCCAACTGTATCAGATGGTAGATCACTATGGATCATTTGTCTTGTGTCCCCAAAATCACCACTTTTCAGTGAAAATAGACGTCAAGTTGCTTTGTTGTTGTAAATCACTGTCAGTGTGAAATTCTGTGAATGTCCCTTGATACAGTTGGACACAGTAGATACTTGCAGCAACCAACTCTACAGCAGCTTGGCAATCCCGAGCGAAGTAATCTTCACAGTCAAGTCATTTCTTACCCTTTTCGCTGTCTTTGTCGATAATCCGGTAAAAGTAGAAGCCATAGACAAAGGTTCTCATGGCATCACCGGAGGCATGAGTAATTAGACCGTCATCCAACATTTTCTATAGGAGTGTCAGAGATAGTCTTTTAAATACAAACACAGACTTCTGTGACTTCTGCAATGTTCTCAATTTTACCTGCATGATTTCTACTGCAATGCCCTGTGTGGCAACATTCTCCACAGTGCTCACCAGCCAATGTACAACCTCAGCACTGACAAAGCAGTTGGGAGGCAGGCCCCTCTGCTCTGGCAAAAGCTGCACTCCAGTGCTGCAAGCACAGGAAATCAATTTAGATCACACATGGGTGGCATAATAGAAGACTGATAAATAATTAATGATTTAAAGACTCTCACGTGGGATGCTTAATGGCTTCTAAGATCTCCATCAGTGTGGAAGATGAGGAAAGACTCAAACCACTGGACCCTGACTGTACCCTGCAAAGCAATATGAAAGTAGAACATATATCTAGAAGTTGAATATATGGGAAGCCATGTTCTGACTGTTATAAAGTGAAGTGTTTTCTTACCCAGTCTCTGAACCTGTGCCTGGGGTTGGGTCTCCTGTGGCTTGGGACATAGCAGATGTTCTCTCACCTGGTTGGTTTCCTCCTTTGTCTGATGGCCCACCCTCAATAGAATTTGCTGGAACCTGTTCAGCAGGCAGCTGAGGAACCCATTGGGAATGTGTCAGATAAAATGTCTTCATCACTCCAGTGTTTCATGCACAGGAACTAGCACATCTGGCATTACCTATCTTCATGCAAACAAGTCTAAAACAGAACTACACAAGACTGACAAAGGTGCAAAATTATGGGAGATCATCACGCCACCAGTATCCTGTGATTAGCAGGAATGCATCTTTGTGGTACTCTAGTGTCAGACAGCACATCCCATGATAGACTCTATGAAGCATATTGCACAGTATAATGCCAAGAGCTGGTTTAAACCACCAGCTCCAATCTGACTGGCTGATTGCTTTACAATTTCCAAAAGTAAATTACTGTCAGTCTGCCAGCTATATTGACAAGGTACCAGGTTGCTACAATGAGCACTCAAGATGAACTAGCGACTGGATTTGTGAAAATCTATACATGGTTTGTGCCATTTAAAAAAATCATCAATCTCTTCTGAATATTCTGCTTTGTTTTCAGAATTACATTTGAAATATCTGGTAATTGTCTACACACATTTTCTACCCATTTCATTTTGCCATTGTAACTTCTCTCTAAATATCACTATATTTTTATATAGTGATCTTATATATATATATATATATATATATATATATATATATATATATATATATATATATGGGCTGTCAACGATTAATTGACAATCCAAAATAAAGGTTTGTGTTACATAATATATGTGGGTGCACTGTGTATAATTATTTTGTATATATATAAATACACAAAATACAAAAAATATTATTTATGTATAAAATATTGATATTTATATATAATATAAATTATATATAAATCTATATACTGTATATAGATGAAAATACTTCTTAAATATACACAAGCAAGTGTGTGTATTTATATATGTAAAATAATTATACACAGTGCACCCACATATATTATGTAAACACAAACTTTTATTTTGGATGCGAATTAATTGCACTAGTAATCGTTTGTCAGCCCTAATATATATATTATATATATATATATATATATATATATATATATATATATATATATCACTATATATTATTTGAATAATTTGCCACGTTATTGCATGCTTGTCTATTACCGTGACATCATAAATGTTAGATTTATGTTTAAAAAAAGCAAACTGTGATAAATGCTTTACATGTTGGTCAGATGGCCTCTTCCCATCTGCTACAGGCCAGAATTAGCTGCAATGTGGAACGGCTACTGTATGCTGCTAGACAAAAATCTGTCTACGTGAGATTAGCAGTATTCTAAATGAGAACAGGATGTGAAGAGAGATTAAATGCAAAGTGCACATGCATTTTTCCACTAGCCAACCTGGAGTGGTGCAGTCTACAGCAGAACTCAAAGAGATTAGATGTTAAATGTAAAAAAAGTAAATCTAAAGAATCTAACATTTTTGTTATAATGACATAAACAAACAGGGCCGACTCTTACTCTCACTATAAAAACAGTAGATAGAAACACCAACCTTTACATTTTAATGCCAGTGAGAGGTTTGACAAGTACACAGACATGCACACATTATACGCACGCACATGAGTTGCAAGAGACAGACGGCTTTCACAGAGCAGAGAGGGGGCAGTGACTGACCTGAGAGTGATAGATGTAGGAGGAACGTGGACTACGAATAAAGTCCAAAATGAAGGCAGCATCCTGTCAGCATATTAGGAGGAAAACACCAGAAAGAGAGAAAATGACCCCCAGAGATCAGAACAAGAACAGGGTAGGAATGAAAGAGGAAGAGGCAAAGGTCAAAAGAGGCAATGAAAGAGGAAGAAAACATAAACCCACTGCAAATAATATCCGCAATCGAATACAGCAAGACATAATGAAAAGTAGGGCTGTCAATTAATTAAAAATGTTGTATTGAACTGATCAAACAATATACAACTAACAATTAAAATACATTATATTAATGTGGCATTTTATAATAATTGCATTTTATACACAATTTTTATTCTTTTCCAAATACTGTGATCAGTCTTCAAACCAAGCAGACAAAGGCGAAAGAGATCACACAAAAAAAAAAACAAAGAGGAAAGAGGAAAGAGCCAGCAAGCTATACATATTGTACAAATGCAATAGGACTCTTCCCCACTCAAAAGCACAAGCATACACACAGGAAGCCAGGAACTAGTCCATTCGGCGGTCTGCCTCCGGGCTCTCACCTTACGGGGGCTATCGACATAGGTGGTTGTCAAGGCAACGCTGGCTCGCTTCATTGAAAGGTCCACA
>JAQIUQ010004707.1:0-57500 GCA_030378365.1 Hybognathus amarus
CAATCTACTTCGTTCAGTTACGTATTGCTTATTGAGATATTTTCCCCACAATGGCATAAATGCTACGTGAGATCTCAATATCTCAGCTCTGGAAGGGTCTAGAGCCTCCATTTTTGCACTCAGATCTAAGTCCCATGGCCCTCTATCAGAATCCAGAGTTTCAGAAAATCAAAATTTTGACCCAAAAAAAAACGACAGTGGTACCCCTTACGTTTTTTTTTCGGGTCAAAATTTTGATTTTCTTGAAACTCTGGATTCCTATAGAGGGCCATGTGACTTAGATCTGAGTGCAAAAATGGAGGCTCTAGACCCTTCCAGAGCTGAGATATTTAGATATTTATAATGGCATACAGAGCTGAGATATTGAGATATTTACAATGGCATAAATGCTACGTGAAATCTCAATATCTCAGCTCTGGAAGGGTCTAGAGCCTCCATTTTTGCACTCAGATCTAAGTCCCATGGCCCTCTATCAGAATCCAGAGTTTCAAGAAAATCAAAATTTCTGACCCAAAAAAAAACTTAAGGGGTACCACTGTCGTTTTTTTTTCGGGTCAAAATTTTAATTTTCTTGAAACTCTGGATTCTGATAGAGGGCCATGTGACTTAGATCTGAGTGCAAAAATGGAGGCTCTAGACCCTTCCAGAGCTGAGATATTGAGATTTCACGTAGCATTTATGCCATTGTAAATATCTCAATATCTCAGCTCTGTATGCCATTATAAATATCTAAATATCTCAGCTCTGGAAGGGTCTAGAGCCTCCATTTTTGCACTCAGATCTAAGTCCCATGGCCCTCTATCAGAATCCCAGAGTTTCAAGAAAATCAAAATTTTGACCCGAAAAAAAAAAACGTAAGGGGTACCACTGTCGTTTTTTTTTTGGGGTCAAAATTTTGATTTTCTTGAAACTCTGGATTCTGATAGAGGGCCATGGGACTTAAATCTGAGTGCAAAAATGGAGGCTCTAGACCCTTCCAGAGCTGAGATATTTAGATATTTATAATGGCATACAGAGCTGAGATATTGAGATATTTACAATGGCATAAATGCTACGTGAAATCTCAATATCTCAGCTCTGGAAGGTATTAGAGCCTCCATTTTTGCACTCAGATCTAAGTCCCATGGCCCTCTATCAGAATCCAGAGTTTCAAGAAAATCAAAATTTTGACCCGAAAAAAAACGTACAGTGGTACCCCTGTACGTTTTTTTTTTCGGGTCAAAATTTTGATTTTCTTGAAACTCTGGATTCTGATAGAGGGCCATGGGACTTAGATCTGAGTGCAAAAATGGAGGCTCTAGACCCTTCCAGAGCTGAGATATTTAGATATTTATAATGGCATACAGAGCTGAGATATTGAGATATTTACAATGGCATAAATGCTACGTGAGATCTCAATATCTCAGCTCTGGAAGGGTCTAGAGCCTCCATTTTTGCACTCAGATCTAAGTCCCATGGCCCTCTATCAGAATCCAGAGTTTCAAGAAAATCAAAATTTTGACCCGGAAAAAAAACGACAGTGGTACCCCTTGAGTTTTTTTTTCGGGTCAAAATTTTGATTTTCTTGAAACTCTGGATTCTGATAGAGGGCCATGTGACTTAGATCTGAGTGCAAAAATGGAGGCTCTAGACCCTTCCAGAGCTGAGATATTGAGATATTTATAATGGCATACAGAGCTGAGATATTGAGATATTTACAATGGCATAAATGCTACGTGAAATCTCAATATCTCAGCTCTGGAAGGTGCTGAGGCCTCCATTTTTGCACTCAGATCTAAGTCCCATGGCCCTCTATCAGAATCCAGAGTTTCAAGAAAATCAAAATTTTGACCCGAAAAAAAAACGTACAGGGGTACCACTGTCGTTTTTTTTTTCGGGTCAAAATTTTGATTTTCTTGAAACTCTGGATTCTGATAGAGGGCCATGGGACTTAATCTGAGTGCAAAAATGGAGGCTCTAGACCCTTCCAGAGCTGAGATATTTAGATATTTATAATGGCATACAGAGCTGAGATATTGAGATATTTACAATGGCATAAATGCTACGTGAAATCTCAATATCTCAGCTCTGGAAGGTCTGAGCCTCCATTTTTGCACTCAGATCTAAGTCACATGGCCCTCTATCAGAATCCAGAGTTTCAAGAAAATCAAAATTTTGACCCGGAAAAAAAACGACAGTGGTACCCCTTACGTTTTTTTTTTCGGGTCAAAATTTTGATTTTCTTGAAACTCTGGATTCTGATAGAGGGCCATGGGACTTAGATCTGAGTGCAAAAATGGAGGCTCTAGACCCTTCCAGAGCTGAGATATTTAGATATTTATAATGGCATACAGAGCTGAGATATTGAGATATTTACAATGGCATAAATGCTACGTGAAATCTCAATATCTCAGCTCTGGAAGGGTCTAGAGCCTCCATTTTTGCACTCAGATCTAAGTCACATGGCCCTCTATCAGAATCCAGAGTTTCAAGAAAATCAAAATTTTGACCCCAAAAAAAAAACGTAAGGGGTACCACTGTCGTTTTTTTTTTTCGGGTCAAAATTTTGATTTTCTTGAAACTCTGGATTCTGATAGAGGGCCATGTGACTTAGATCTGAGTGCAAAAATGGAGGCTCTAGACCCTTCCAGAGCTGAGATATTGAGATTTCACATAGCATTTATGCCATTGTAAATATCTCAATATCTCAGCTCTGTATGCCATTATAAATATCTAAATATCTCAGCTCTGGAAGGGTCTAGAGCCTCCATTTTTGCACTCAGATCTAAGTCCCATGGCCCTCTATCAGAATCCAGAGTTTCAAGAAAATCAAAATTTTGACCCGAAAAAAAAACGTAAGGGGTACCACTGTCGTTTTTTTTTCGGGTCAAAATTTTGATTTTCTTGAAACTCTGGATTCTGATAGAGGGCCATGTGACTTAGATCTGAGTGCAAAAATGGAGGCTCTAGACCCTTCCAGAGCTGAGATATTGAGATTTCACGTAGCATTTATGCCATTGTAAATATCTCAATATCTCAGCTTATATGCCATTATAAATATCTAAATATCTCAGCTCTGGAAGGGTCTAGAGCCTCCATTTTTGCACTCAGATTTAAGTCCCATGGCCCTCTATCAGAATCCAGAGTTTCAAGAAAATCAAAATTTTGACCCGAAAAAAAACGTAAGGGGTACCACTGTCGTTTTTTTTCGGGTCAAAATTTTGATTTTCTTGAAACTCTGGATTCTGATAGAGGGCCATGGGACTTAGATCTGAGTGCAAAAATGGAGGCTCTAGACCCTTCCAGAGCTGAGATATTTAGATATTTATAATGGCATACAGAGCTGAGATATTGAGATATTTACAATGGCATAAATGCTACGTGAGATCTCAATATCTCAGCTCTGGAAGGGTCTAGAGCCTCCATTTTTGCACTCAGATCTAAGTCACATGGCCCTCTATCAGAATCCAGAGTTTCAAGAAAATCAAAATTTTGACCCCGAAAAAAAACGTAAGGGGTACCACTGTCGTTTTTTTTTCGGGTCAAAATTTTGATCTTCTTGAAACTCTGGATTCTGATAGAGGGCCATGGGAACTAAATCTGAGTGCAAAAATGGAGGCTCTAGACCCTTCCAGAGCTGAGATATTTAGATATTTATAATGGCATACAGAGCTGAGATATTGAGATATTTACAATGGCATAAATGCTACGTGAAATCTCAATATCTCAGCTCTGGAAGGGTCTGAGCCTCCATTTTGCACTCAGATCTAAGTTCCATGGCCCTCTATCAGAATCCAGAGTTTCAGAGAAAATCAAAATTTGACCCGGAAAAAAAACGACAGTGGTACCCCTTACGTTTTTTTTTTCGGGTCAAAATTTTGATTTTCTTGAAACTCTGGATTCTGATAGAGGGCCATGGGGACTTAGATCTGAGTGCAAAAATGGAGGCTCTAGACCCTTCCAGAGCTGAGAATATTTAGATATTTATAATGGCATACAGAGCTGAGATATTGAGATATTTACAATGGCATAAATGCTACGTGAAATTTCAATATCTCAGCTCTGGAAGGTGTTAGAGCCTTCCATTTTTGCACTCAGATCTAAGTCCCATGGCCCTCTATCAGAATCCAGAGTTTCAAGAAAATCAAAAATTTGACCCGAAAAAAAAACGACAGTGGTACCCCTTACGTTTTTTTTTTTGCGGATCAAAATTTTGATTTTCTTGAAACTCTGGATTCTGATAGAGGGCCATGTGACTTAGATCTGAGTGCAAAAATGGAGGCTCTAGACCCTTCCAGAGCTGAGATATTGAGATATTTATAATGGCATACAGAGCTGAGATATTGAGATATCTACAATGGCATAAATGCTACGTGAAATCTCAATATCTCAGCTCTTGAAGGGTCTAGAGCCTCCATTTTTGCACTCAGATCTAAGTCCCATGGCCCTCTATCAGAATCCAGAGTTTCAAGAAAATCAAAATTTTGAACCCGAAAAAAAACGTAAGGGGTACCACTGTCGTTTTTTTTTTTCGGGTCAAAATTTTGATTTTCTTGAAACTCTGGATTCTGATAGAGGGCCATGGGACTTAGATCTGAGTGCAAAAATGGAGGCTCTAGACCCTTCCAGAGCTGAGATATTTAGATATTTATAATGGCATACAGAGCTGAGATATTGAGATATTTACAATGGCATAAATGCTACGTGAAATCTCAATATCTCAGCTCTGGAAGGTCTAGAGCCTCCATTTTGCACTCAGATCTAAGTCCCATGGCCCTCTATCAGAATCCAGAGTTTCAAGAAAATCAAAATTTTGACCCAAAAAAAAAAACGTAAGGGGTACCACTGTCGTTTTTTTTTTTGGGTCAAAATTTTGATTTTCTTGAAACTCTGGATTCTGATAGAGGGCCATGTGACTTAGATCTGAGTGCAAAAATGGAGGCTCTAGACCCTTCCAGAGCTGAGATATTGAGATTTCACATAGCATTTATGCCATTGTAAATATCTCAATATCTCAGCTCTGTATGCCATTATAAATATCTAAATATCTCAGCTCTGGAAGGGTCTAGAGCCTCCATTTTTGCACTCAGATCTAAGTCCCATGGCCCTCTATCAGAATCCAGAGTTTCAAGAAAATCAAAATTTCTGACCCGAAAAAAAAAACGTAAGGGGTACCACTGTCGTTTTTTTTTCGGTAGAAATTTTGATTTTCTTGAAACTCTGGATTCTGATAGAGGGCCATGTGACTTAGATCTGAGTGCAAAAATGGAGGCTCTAGACCCTTCCAGAGCTGAGATATTGAGATTTCACGTAGCATTTATGCCATTGTAAATATCTCAATATCTCAGCTCTGTATGCCATTATAAATATCTAAATATCTCAGCTCTGGAAGGGTCTAGAGCCTCCATTTTTGCACTCAGATCTAAGTCCCATGGCCCTCTATCAGAATCCAGAGTTTCAAGAAAATCAAAATTTTGACCCGAAAAAAAAAACGTAAGGGGTACCACTGTCGTTTTTTTTTCGGGTCGAAAATTTTGATTTTCTTGAAACTCTGGATTCTGATAGAGGGCCATGGGACTTAGATCTGAGTGCAAAAATGGAGGCTCTAGACCCTTCCAGAGCTGAGATATTTAGATATTTATAATGGCATACAGAGCTGAGATATTGAGATATTTACAATGGCATAAATGCTACGTGAAATCTCAATATCTCAGCTCTGGAAGGGTCTAGAGCCTCCATTTTTGCACTCAGATCTAAGTCACATGGCCCTCTATCAGAATCCAGAGTTTCAAGAAAATCAAAATTTTGACCCGAAAAAAAAACGTAAGGGGTACCACTGTCGTTTTTTTTTCGGGTCAAAATTTTGATTTTCTTGAAACTCTGGATTCTGATAGAGGGCCATGTGACTTAATCTGAGTGCAAAAATGGAGGCTCTAGACCCTTCCAGAGCTGAGATATTGAGATTTCACATAGCATTTATGCCATTGTAAATATCTCAATATCTCAGCTCTGTATGCCATTATAAATATCTAAATATCTCAGCTCTGGAAGGGTCTAGAGCCTCCATTTTTGCACTCAGATCTAAGTCCCATGGCCCTCTATCAGAATCCAGAGTTTCAAGAAAATCAAAATTTTGACCCGAAAAAAAAAACGTACAGTGGTACCCCTTACGTTTTTTTTTGGGTCAAAATTTTGATTTTCTTGAAACTCTGGATTCTGATAGAGGGCCATGGGACTTAGATCTGAGTGCAAAAATGGAGGCTCTAGACCCTTCCAGAGCTGAGATATTTAGATATTTATAATGGCATACAGAGCTGAGATATTGAGATATTTACAATGGCATAAATGCTACGTGAAATCTCAATATCTCAGCTCTGGAAGGGTCTGAGCCTCCATTTTTGCACTCAGATCTAAGTCACATGGCCCTCTATCAGAATCCAGAGTTTCAAGAAAATCAAAATTTTGACCCAAAAAAAAACGTAAGGGGTACCACTGTCGTTTTTTTTCGGGTCAAAATTTTAATTTTCTTGAAACTCTGGATTCTGATAGAGGGCCATGTGACTTAGATCTGAGTGCAAAAATGGAGGCTCTAGACCCTTCCAGAGCTGAGATATTGAGATTTCACGTAGCATTTATGCCATTGTAAATATCTCAATATCTCAGCTCTGTATGCCATTATAAATATCTAAATATCTCAGCTCTGGAAGGGTCTAGAGCCTCCATTTTTGGCACTCAGATCTAAGTCACATGGCCCTCTATCAGAATCCAGAGTTTCAAGAAAATCAAATTTTCGACCCAGAAAAAAAAATGTAAGGGGTACCACTGTCGTTTTTTTTCGAGGTCAAAATTTAGATTTTCTTGAAACTCTGGATTCTGATAGAGGGCCATGGGACTTAGATCTGAGTGCAAAAATGGAGGCTCTAGACCCTTCCAGAGCTGAGATATTGAGATATTTATAATGGCATACAGAGCTGAGATATTGAGATATTTACAATGGCATAAATGCTACGTGAAATCTCAATATCTCAGCTCTGGAAGGGTCTAGAGCCTCCATTTTTGCACTCAGATCTAAGTCACATGGCCCTCTATCAGAATCCAGAGTTTCAGAAAATCAAAATTTTGACCTCAGAAAAAAAACGAGCAGTGGTACCCCTTACGTTTTTTTTTTCGGGTCGAAAATTTTGATTTTCTTGAAACTCTGGATTCTGATAGAGGGCCATGTGACTTAGATCTGAGTGCAAAAATGGAGGCTCTAGACCCTTCCAGAGCTGAGATATTGAGATTTCACGTAGCATTTATGCCATTGTAAATATCTCAATATCTCAGCTCTGTATGCCATTATAAATATCTAAAATATCTCAGCTATGGAAGGGTCTAGAGCCTCCATTTTTGCACTCAGATCTAAGTCACATGGCCCTCTATCAGAATCCAGAGTTTCAAAAAAATCAAAATTTTGACCAAGAAAAAAAAATGTAAGGGGTACCACTGTCGTTTTGTTTTTCGGGTCAAAATTTTGATTTTCTTGAAACTCTGGATTCTAATAGAGGGCCATGGGACTTAGATCTGAGTGCAAAAATGGAGGCTCTAGACCCTTCCAGAGCTGAGATATTGAGATCTCATCGTAGCATTTATGCCATTGTAAGTATCTCAATATCTCAGCTCTGAATGCCATTATAAATATCTCAATATCTCAGCTCTGGAAGGGTCAGAGCTTTCATTTTGCACTCAGATCTAAGTCCCATGGCCCTCTATCAGAATCCAGAGTTTCAAGAAAATCAAAATTTTAATCCCGAAAAAAAATCGACAGGGGTACCACTGTCGTTTTTGTTTTTTTTTGGGTCAAAATTTTGATTTTCTTGAAACTCTGGATTCTGATAGAGGGCCATGGTACTTAGATCTGAGTGCAAAAATGGAGGCTCTAGACCCTTCCAGAGCTGAGATATTTAGATATTTCATAATGGCATACAGAGCTGAGATATTGAGATATTTACAATGGCATAAATGCTACGTGAAATCTCAATATCTCAGCTCTGGAAGGGTCTGAGCCTCCATTTTTGCACTCAGATCTAAGTCACATGGCCCTCTATCAGAATCCAGAGTTTCAAGAAAATCAAAATTTTGACCCGAAAAAAAAACGTAAGGGGTACCACTGTCGTTTTTTTTTGGGTCAAAATTTTGATTTTCTTGAAACTCTGGATTCTGATAGAGGGCCATGGGACTTAGATCTGAGTGCAAAAATGGAGGCTCTAGACCCTTCCAGAGACTGAGATATTTAGATATTTATAATGGCATACAGAGCTGAGATATTGAGATATTTACAATGGCATAAATGCTACGTGAAATCTCAATATCTCAGCTCTGGAAGGGTCTGAGCCTCCATTTTTGCACTCAGATCTAAGTCCCATGGCCCTCTATCAGAATCCAGAGTTTCAAGAAAATCAAAATTTTGACCCGGAAAAAAAACGACAGTGGTACCCCTTACGTTTTTTTTTTCGGGTCAAAATTTTCAATTTTCTTGAAACTCTGGATTCTGATAGAGGGCCATGGGACTTAGATCTGAGTGCAAAAATGGAGGCTCTAGACCCTTCCAGAGCTGAGATATTTAGATATTTATAATGGCATACAGAGCTGAGATATTGAGATATTTACAATGGCATAAATGCTACGTGAAATCTCAATATCTCAGCTCTGGAAGGGTCTAGAGCCTCCATTTTTGCACTCAGATCTAAGTCACATGGCCCTCTATCAGAATCCAGAGTTTCAAGAAAATCAAAATTTTGACCCGAAAAAAAAACGTAAGGGGTACCACTGTCGTTTTTTTTTTCGGGTCAAAATTTTGATTTTCTTGAAACTCTGGATTCTGATAGAGGGCCATGTGACTTAGATCTGAGTGCAAAAATGGAGGCTCTAGACCCTTCCAGAGCTGAGATATTGAGATTTCACAGTAGCATTTATGCCATTGTAAATATCTCAATATCTCAGCTCTGTATGCCATTATAAATATCTAAATATCTCAGCTCTGGAAGGGTCTGAGCCTCCATTTTGCACTCAGATCTAAGTCCCATGGCCCTCTATCAGAATCCAGAGTTTCAAGAAAATCAAAATTTTGACCCGAAAAAAAACGACAGTGGTACCCCTGTCGTTTTTTTTCGGGTCAAAATTTTGATTTTCTTGAAACTCTGGATTCTGATAGAGGGCCATGGGACTTAGATCTGAGTGCAAAAATGGAGGCTCTAGACCCTTCCCAGAGCTGAGATATTTAGATATTTATAATGGCATACAGAGCTGAGATATTGAGATATTTACAATGGCATAAATGCTACGTGAAATCTCAATATCTCAGCTCTGGAAGGGTCTAGAGCCTCCATTTTTGCACTCAGATCTAAGTCCCATGGCCCTCTATCAGAATCCAGAGTTTCAAGAAAATCAAAATTCTGACCCCGAAAAAAAAACGTAAGGGGTACCACTGTCGTTTTTTTTCGGGTCAAAATTTTGATTTTCTTGAAACTCTGGATTCTGATAGAGGGCCATGGGACTTAGATCTGAGTGCAAAAATGGAGGCTCTAGACCCTTCCAGAGCTGAGATATTGAGATTCTCACGTAGCATTTATGCCATTGTAAATGATCTCAATATCTCAGCTCTGGAAGGGTCTAGAGCCTCCATTTTGCACTCAGATCTAAGTCCCATGGCCCTCTATCAGAATCCAGAGTTTCAAGAAAATCAAAATTTCGACCCGAAAAAAAAAAACGTAAGGGGTACCACTGTCGTTTTTTTTTCGGGTCAAAATTTTGATTTTCTTGAAACTCTGGATTCTGATAGAGGGCCATGGTGACTTAGATCTGAGTGCAAAAATGGAGGCTCTAGACCCTTCCAGAGCTGAGATATTTAGATATTTATAATGGCATACAGAGCTGAGATATTGAGATATTTACAATGGCATAAATGCTACGTGAGAATCTCAATATCTCAGCTCTGGAAGGGTCTAGAGCCTCCATTTTTGCACTCAGATCTAAGTCCCATGGCCCTCTATCAGAATCCAGAGTTTCAAGAAATCAAAATTTTGACCCGAAAAAAAAAAACGACAGTGGTACCCCTTACGTTTTTTTTTTCGGATCAAAATTTAGATTTTCTTGAAACTCTGGATTCTGATAGAGGGCCATGTGACTTAGATCTGAGTGCAAAAATGGAGGCTCTAGACCCTTCCAGAGCTGAGATATTGAGATATTTATAATGGCATACAGAGCTGAGATATTGAGATATTTACAATGGCATAAATGCTACGTGAAATCTCAATATCTCAGCTCTGGAAGGGTCTAGAGCCTCCATTTTTGCACTCAGATCTAAGTTCCATGGCCCTCTATCAGAATCCAGAGTTTCAAGAAACTTTTTTTTTTCGACACAAAAAAAAACAAAAAAAACGACAGTGGTACCCCTTATGTTTTTTTTTTTTGTGTCGAAAAAAAAAAGTTTCTTGAAACTCTGGATTCTGATAGAGGGCCATGGGACTTAGACCTGAGTGCAAAAATGGAGGCTCTAGACCTTCCAGAGCTGAGATATTGAGATATTTATAATGGTTCAATATCTCAGTATGTCACAAATAGTCTCATAAATATCTCAATATCTCAGCTCTGGAAGGGATTGAGCCTCCATTTTTGTACTCAGGTCAAGTCCCATGGCCCTCTATCAGAATCCAGAGTTTCAAGAAATTGGAGAAACTTTCTTTTTTTGCACAAAAAAAAAAACAACAGGGGTACCCCTTATGTTTTTTTTTTTTGTGTGTGTGCGAAAAAAAGTTTCTTGAAAACTCTGGATTCTGATTGAGGGCCATGTGACTTAGACCTGAGTGCAAAAATGGAGACTCTAGACGCTTCCAGAGCTAAGATATTGACATATTAATGAGATATTTGTGACATACTGAGATATTGAGCCATTATAAATATCTCAATATCTCAGCTCTGGAAGGGTCTAGAGCCTCCATTTTTGCACTCAGGTCTAAGTCCCATGGCCCTCTATCAGAATCCAGAGTTTCAAGAAGATTGGAGAAACTTTTTTTTTCACACAAAAAAAAACCCTTCCAGAGCTGACAGATATTGAGATATTTATGACATACTGAGATATTGAGCCATTATAAATATAAAAATGTCAAAATTGAAAATACTGTGGAAACAAAGACACCTACATCTTGGATGCCCTTGAGGTAAGCTAAAACATATCAAAAATTCATTTCAAAGTGAACAATCCCTTTAAAAGGATAAAACGTAATGAACATAATGTGTAGGGAAATGGCAGTTTTATTAACAATAAAGCATTAAAATATAGTTTGAGCCACTAATCCTACCCCTACCCATTTCTTAAAACTATGTAACTAACGTTACAATTATAAAGAAAAACGACAAACATAACGTTACATGTCTAAATCGCAATCATTTATTTAGTGAGAAAATGTCAAAACCAGTACCAAATAAATATCTTCCTTTCTCTTCAGCAGAAGAAAGAAATTCATAAAGGATTGAAACAACATATTATTGCAAATGAACAAAGTTGAGTCAAATATGTTTCTAGAACAGTGATTAAAATTGGCTGGAATATGTTTTTGTATATGCGACATGAACTCTGGTGGTGATGCACTCTAAAAACATTTAATATGATTTACTAACCTTTTTAAACTTAGAATATTGGGTAACGCTTCCTTTTACAGTACAGTACTTACAGTGTACTTACAGGGTACTTACCTAGAAAGTACTGGCTAATGTAAGTTAAGTACATGGAACAGCGGTAGGTTTAGGGGTAGGTTCAGGGTTAGTACTAGTTATTACCCATTAATTGTAATTACTAAAATAAGTACATAGTATTTACATGGGTAACTGGACTGTAAAAGGAAGCTGTCACCAAATATTGATTAGATTTTTAAGCAGTGAAAGCAATTACTTACACTGTATTAACTGAGTAAATGTTAGTAAAACTAATTAAATAGATCTGAGTAACTGCATTTGGTACATTAACAAATAAATTTGAGTAGAAATAATTGGGGGAAACATTTAAAAAACGAGTAATATAAACTGTGTTATATGACAGTAATATTAACTTTTTTTTATTTCCTCTAAACCTTTGTAAAATGTTCCATACAACCACCAGTATAATAACTAACTTACATGACATGGCCTTTATTGTCAATTAGTAGCCTAACATTACAGCAAACATATTTTATTCTATTTTTAACACAAGATTGCCTACATCTAAACTCATGTAAGAAACATATTCGATGTAAAAATTAAACATTTAGGCCTAAACATTAAAGTAATTCCAGTGTAATCAACCGATCTGTTATCCAGTATTCACCGGGTCAGCGCTGGTTCCCATGCCGGAGATGGACTCGCCTCTGCGGGGAAACTTCTAAATTTAGACCGCCGTCCTGCGTCACTCACAGCCGAAAGATGCTTCGACGCGAATGACTCCATAACCTGCCAATAAACAAACAGTGCACACTTCTGAGGACATTTTATCATCCAAATTAGTTATATTCATTATCTTTAAGAATATAGTCGTGTGTTTTTTTATGTAAGGCCTTACAATCACGCGAAAAGGCAGGCGCGAGTCGACACTCGTTTAAGGTGAGTAACATTGGGTCTCTGTATGTTCTTTTGCATTAAATAAATTTTTTAAAGCACATTAATGATTATACAGATAAAACAAAACAAACAAACCTTAATTTCAGTTGGAAATGCTCCAATTCTGCGCCGCTGAGAAGAGAAGATGAGAAGAGATCTGATTCTGGACTGGGAAAGTTCAAACAGCGCGCAACCGCGCGCTCACTCAAGTTCAACCGTTGAGTTGTCGTCACGTTAGAGGGTGGGGGAGGGTGTGTTGTTGTAATCATAGACAGTAAAATACATTTTAATAGAGTAAACTTAATCAATTTCTTATGCGTGTTAAATAATAATAATGATATTATTTCAGCAATATTCGTGGTTCTTGAGACAGATCAGTTTAATTATCCAGTCTCAAATATTGTGATGGAAATTTCACAAATATTAGCTAAGTGTATTTAAAATTAATAATTGGTTAGTCAAAAACTAAATTAGCCTATTTTAGTGAAAAACTTAAATATAACTGGCAAAATATAACAGGCAAAATTAATTGTTGGAGTTTAAGTCATTTATTTCTGTCTGTTCAGAGATTTTAGTTAATAAAGTAAATTATTAACGTGATATTTACTAAGCCGCTGAATTAATGTTTAGTGATAAGCAACACTTCAACATTTAGGAAAGTTTTTTGTTTGTAGGTTGTATATACCATAGTAGTACTGTGATAAAGTTTAGAGAAATTGTCACAAATGAAGTGTGTGAAATATGGAACTGCATCTTGTAGAACACATTCTAATAAAATAATTTTGTAATTAAAATGTGCGCTTGTGTGTGTAGTTTAAATGTGTTTTTAATCTAAGGCAGAATATACAGTATGTAATTGATACAGGCATAGGCCTCGACTCAGTGCAGTAAATCAATCAGTATAAGGCTGTACTTCTCTCATGCTGGTTCTTATCTTGTCCTGTGTTTACACACGTCCATGCTGGAAATTCATATTAAATTAGCATTTTTTTTGTTTTTGTTTTTACTTCATGAAAATCTATATGGCTTTAGTTGTATGTAGGACATATATTACATAATATGATTAAAAATACATGAATATTATGCAATTTATATATGTGGTTTTTCCATATGTCCCTTACAATATTCTGTTGGAACATATACAAATCACAGGAGTTAGCAAACCTTTTCTATATGGGAAGATTTTAAAGTATATTTTTGTTAAACACCATGTAGGCTAATCCTCCAAAACGAGTTTGCAGCAAAAGGCACGAACAGAACAAAATGTTATTATTTATGAGTAACGTTAAACTATTAATAAATGAGACTGAAAATTTAATTGATAAGACGATTGAATGCAATAGAGTCAAAACCACGATGTTAATATGCATACGTTAAGTAGGAATACAAATTTGTATGTTAGTAAAGTTGTTTATACGTAAATAAATTACGTTTTTTTTTTGTTTTTGTTTTTTGCTGTCATATATGTCATTGTGAGTTGTTGTGAGTTGGGCATGTTGACCTGCAGTTTTCAATAAAGCAGATTTACAAAATACACAGCAAAAAAAATACAAATAACACAGCAGCTTAAAAAACTCATGACATGTCAAAAAAGCTTGTTTAACACTTGTGTGTTAGCTTGTGTTCACTTAACAAGATATTCAAGATGCACTGTCTAAAAACAAGCTCCTTTATCTCACTTAAATCTTGGTCTTTAGGTGATTTTGTCTTATATTAAGTGTGATGAGATATTTTGACTAGAAATTAGAAAAATATACTTGGCAAGATTTTGAGTTTTTGCAGTGAAGTCATTTTACCATCCCCAAGCAGAGTCCAAATTCTTTCAAGGAAGAATAATAATAAATACAATTAAAAAAAATATCACCGTCAGTCTTTTGTAATGTGATAAATGACGTTTCCAGTCATTGCTTTCACCCCACATACAAAAAAAACAACAACAAGAACATGCTAGCATATTTTACATAAGATTTATTATTTTAAGCTGAAAATAATGGTGAACATCAATAGTGAAGTATTTGAAAGACTGCAAGTCTTTCGTTTAAAGAAGGCCACATGAATAACACTAGTTCTCATTTTCTTAATGACTCCACTGATATGAAGTGATTGTGACATTGAACATCTCATAGTGTCTTCAGAAGCATCACGACTCCAAAATTCATCCGAACTCATAAATGCAGACCATCACTCAAAGAAATTGTCATAATAAAAAGTCACAGGCAATACAACAGTGTCAGTAAATCCACAGCATCTGTTGTTTTTGAGGTTAATATAATTTTCTACAATGATACATAGTATAGAATTGAAATTCTAATGCTCAAAACACATTTCACATACCCAAGGACAAGTAAACATGCATCAGAGTAAATGTACAAAATATGTTCTACAAATGTAGAATCCTAAAATATGTTTTAGTTGGTTTCCATCTTTTTTAATCATATTTAAATTACAAAGATCACATTTATCAGTACAGGTATGTTCGGTATTTTCTCTGACTCCCACAATGTGGAAAATCAGATACTATGTTGACCTCCACTGGACCGTTCACCTTTGGTCTTTTTTACCCCCAAGAAAAAAAACAAAACAACCTTCAGAATGTAAACAACATCTATGGCCATACAGACAGGATATTCAAAAGGCTGGACCTGGTTATCACTTCAACACGTAATACCCAACACATCAGACTCAACAGTTGATGCCAAACAGAAAAATAATAGTGTTGCACGAAACCTGTAAACACTAGCAATAATAAACACTTAAAGGGATAGTTCACCCCAAAAATAAATGAAACTTCTGTCATCATTCAATCAACAGTTTTAAACTGGGGCTGCACGGTATATCGGTTTAGCATGGACATTGTGATGTGCCCATCCGTAATAGACACTAATGGATTAGTTTTAGGATCTTTTTATGAACTTTTTGAAGCGTCAAAGTGGTAGTTGCGTAGCAGAAATAGAAATCACTTTAAATATCATTTAAAATATCATCATTTGTATTCTGAAGATGAACGAAAGCCGTACAATTTTTAGTTATATTTGTGTGTTTTGTTGTACTGTTATTAAGATCTCACTGATTTACATTACAACCAAGCAGAATCTTATCTTATTTTTGGCCATATACAAATCAGAAACGACATTTTATTCAAAAATTAGAGTTTCATACACTGTAAAAATGAATACGCTTTATCTAATCAATTAAATTGTGGCAACAGATTACAATAAATATTATTAATTAAATTGAACAAATTAGAATTGAGTAATAATTAATCAAATTATTCCTTAAAAGTTAACCATTTAAAATGAGAAAAGTTTACACCAAAAAAATAAACAAAAATATCTGAATAACAGACAGACGTCAAAGATTAATTAAGTACTCTTGATATTATATAGTCAACATTGAAGACACCTGATGATAACAAGCAAAATCACTGAAGGAGAAACCTAAAACAAACACCGATCACCATAATGGTGACTTAAATGTAAGTTTTACTCATTTTAAATGGTTTACTTTTAAGGAATAAATTTGAATAATTATTACTCAATTCTAATTTGTTAAATTGAATTAATAATATTGCTTTTGATTAGATAAAGCGCATTCATTTTCACAGTGATTCTTACTATATAATACTATTGTTTATGAGCCAATAACGCCTATTAATATCAAATAGGATGCTCATATACAAACATTTTATTTTATTTATTTGTTAGATTTCTTTTAGATTTTGTCTTTTTTTAATACATAATTTCAAATGTCAAGCTTTAAGAGGTTAAGACAAAATGAGGGTGAGTAAAAGAGGATTTAAGTTTTATTTTGAGGTAAACTATCCCTTTAAGAACAGAAGTTTTTTCTTTGGGTTTGGGCACAAATGTTGACTGATGCACAGGACACATTATATTAAATATTACATTATAAGACAGCGTACACATAATACATTTTCATCACATAGTAAAACAACAATAAAACCTGTCTGGGTTATTCTTTTTTTTTTTTTTTAAAGTCATGCTATTGTAATACTATGATTTTTGGGACATAACATAATAATCTTTAACATGTCTAATCAAGTACCTTGTAAATATCAAGGAATATGAATTTTGGTAATAATTTAGTACCATGGCGATTTTCATTACCATTACTGTACCACGGTCCCTCGACAGTACTTTTTATATCAGTGAAATTGAGTATTCAGAATGACACGTACCTCCCTGTCCAAAAGCGTGAAAATAAAACTGCTTTGTTGTGTGTGTCTGGCAACTCAATTGTGTTTAATAGAGCGCAAAAGTGACCCGAACCGGAAAGAGATGTAAACAAATTTTGGTGGGTTTGGTGCTTGTTAGTTTAGGTTTAAGTGTGTTAATCTAGAACGTCCTTCAAAACATAATGCTTCCATGTAACAGCAAGTCCCGTCAACAGAGGCTCCCGCAGCTCGACTGAGTAAACCCGCACAAAACCTTAATCAATGACACACACAGGCGATAGAGAAGAGATGCTGTTACCGAGGCGAGTGGGACACTATGTTACACAGCAGCAGGGCCTCGTCCGGAGGCAGGACCAGAGAGGAGGCGTTTTGAGAAGAGTTTTGGCAGTGGAGATATCAGCTCCGGATCAGGGTCAGGAACTCGTCCCGTGTCTTGGGGTCCTCGCGGAAAACGCCCAGCATGGTGCTGGTCACAGTCTTGCTGTTCATCTTCTGGACGCCTCGCATAACCATACACATGTGACTGGAGAACAGAAAGGAGAGAACATCAATCTTGAGTTCTAGTCAGACATGGCATTGTAAAACAACGTTGAACTTGAATTTTCACATACGTGGCTTCAACAACCACTCCGACGCCAGCAGGCTGTAAAGCTTCAGTGATGGCGACCGCAATCTGTTTAGTTAGACGCTCTTGAACTGAAATGAGAGATCAGAACTATTGAGAATACGTCAGTGTGAAGTTTCACAGCTATTGGTGAAACAAACAAGGATTTCAAAGGTGTATGAATAATATTCCATGGTAGAATTGCTTTTATTAGAATTACCTTGCAATCTCCTGCTGTATATCTCAACAATCCTGGTGAAAAACAAAAAGCATTAACAGTTGATAATTAAGCGTAATTTATACACAATATACCTCCATTGAATGTAATAGTGGTTTGATTACAGGAACTTCATTGCTGAGAGATTTCAGTTGTTGATAGGTGTACTTTTCAGGAATAAAGTGTATATTTTTATTAAAACACAATGTAAACTAACCATAAACACTCAATTTAGACACGTAAGCAAGTTAATTAAAAATGTTTTGTATTAATATCAGGCTTGTGCACAATTCAGAATTGAATTGAGAATGACTACTAAATTCCAATTCAATTCTAGAATTTGAATTGATGTCAAAAACAAGGTCTAGAATTACAATTCAAATTTGAATTAAAGGAAGCAAAATTACAATTCAATAAAAATTCTAAGAAATTCATATAGATATTTTAAGTGGTGTTTAACAATGTAGCTTTACAGTATATGTCAGATGATTGCATTGCATATTATATAAATTATATTAGTTTGAACTACTAGCAATGTTTTCCCCAAGCAATGAATGTTAAAAGCTCTAGTCACAGAACAAATAATACGTTTGATTTATTGTAATTGTAACACCATTTCCCAGAATTAAAAGGAAATTGCTTTAGATTGATAAAGTAATCCAGATAAATTAATCTAAACCACATTTTTAATGGGTAACTTATAACAGTGAGCAATTACATATCCAAAGTAACCTTCCTAACCTGTATAGGGGAGCGCGAGGCACAACGTAACGCGGGGCTATAGTTGTAACACACTTTTTGTTTTAAATACTTCCACACGCTAGCATGACGAAACATGATGTATTTACAAGTTGCCATTTCAACACTATAGAGAGAAAAAAATGTGTCAAAATGTTGCCAAAATTTCAAAGAGATCTTTGTAAGATATCACTGAACATTTATTTAACCATAGCAAAAGTACATATCTTACCTAAGTTAATTTTTCATCACTATTTTTGTGTTTAATTAAAATTAGACAAATCTGATATTTTTAAATTTCTAATCTGTTGTTTAACAGTTGATATAGTTCTTTAATGCTTCGCTAACTAGCAGAAGACACTAGCAGGGTTTAAACCCCAGGTGTGCAGTTGGGGCATGTTGTCACACTGCATTACATTGTGCCCCTATTAGAAATATGCTGTTATATTCTATACTTTTATTAATTCTATTGAGAAAACATGAGAAACATGTAAATAAAGACTGAAAGTCAATGTTCAGAGATGATTATTGATGATGATATGATGATTATTTTGTTTTGAACTATGCTGTATATCTGTGTTTTCTGTTGTGTTTGTTGTCAAAATCAAAAATTAAAGTTTTTTAATTATTAAAAAATGCCATTATTTTATATGAAAAAGCTAATAATTGTATTTTATTAAGAAAATATTTTGGTTTGCCTTGTATATTTTTTTGATTAGATGAGATAGCATTTTAAGCTGTTATATGGTGATGTTACAATGTGCCCCTCACATTTTAGAATGCACCCCACCTATGGGGCATGTTGTCACATTTCACATTTCTTTCAGGGTAAATCAAGAAAAAAGTATACACTGTATTAATAAAACAAAACTACACAATTGTACTAGACATGTGGGAAAAAAATAAACACTCTAAATAGATTTGCACAAACTGAGAAAGTCAAAGAAAGTCTGTTGTGTGACTGTGTGGAATTTCTTTGAATTTGCCATGAATTTAATTCCACTTCCTGTCATTCCAATTCCAATTCAAATTCAACTTCCTGGGGGGCGGAGTCAATTCAATTCAAATTCCAATTCATGAATTGAATGGAGACCAATTCTGAAATTCTGAATTTTGCACAAGCCTGATTAATATCAATATAATTAATTATAATATATACATTTGTAACATAATAATACATTAACGTTCCAAATTGTATACTTTTAAACCGATCAAAAATCTTTGTAACATTATTAATGCCTTTATTGTTTCAAATAAATGCTGTCCTTTTTAACCCTTTTATTCAAAATAATATTTAAAAAATAAATTTTCCACAAAAATAATAAGCAGCACAACTTTTTTCAACATTGATAATAATAATAAATATTCCTTGAGCAGCAAATCAGCATATTAGAATGATTTCACTGAAGACTCGACTAATACTACATTTTAAAATATTAAATTAAATTAAAATAATAATAGAAAATTAAATCATGTGTAAATAGCATTGTAAATATTTCAAAAATCTAACCGTGACACCAAACACATTTTTTTTTTTGTATATTTAAATATAATACTAATGAGTAGAACAAAATTCATTGTTCCAGCTGGCACATAATATCAAAAACTCTCTTTCATGTTTGACCATTTGATCAGCAGTGATCCATTAAACTACAAGGCTAATGGAAAGGTATACATGCCACAGCCATAAAAATAAAACAACAACCACTTTTACAAATCAGAAATGCAACTGTGTGTGTGCACGTGTGATTAAGTGTGTGTGTGGTGCTGGTGAGAGTTATATGACTGCTGTTGTCATGTCTTCATTAGTGGAGTGTAGAATTACGGTTGGGACATTGTGAGATGGATAAGCCACAGGTATTGGGGTCAAATTGAATCGAGCTTCTCTTTGTCACACACATTGTATCTAATCCTCTTACAGACACTTACACCCTCACTACTTCAAACACACACACACGCACACACGTGCATCTTGATTTCACAGACGAACAACATTCCTGAGGCGAAAAGAGCCATTAATCTCCTTCATTCGAGCGAATGCTGCTGATTTCTCTGAAAAAAAACACTGCATTGTGACAGGATAAATTTGCATACTCTTGAAGAGATCCATTAAGATTCAACACTGCACCAGGAAACATAAATTCACCCACAATGGGCCAAAAAGAATTTGAACACTTAAGGGGTTAGTTCACCCCAAAAATGAAAATTCTGTCAGTAATTACTCACCCTCATGTTGTTCCAACTCCGTAAGACTTTCGTTCATCTTCGGAACACAAATGAAGATATTTTTGATTTAATCTGAGAGCTGGATCACTCCTCCATAGGCTTCTTAAGAGATCTAAACTGGCCGGCCCAAAAGTTATGAAAGACATCGTTAAAATAGTCAGAGTGACTACAGTGGCTCAATCTTAAGTTTATCAAGCGACAAGAATACGTTTTGTGCGCAAAAAACAAACAAAAACAACGACTTTATTTAACTATTCATTTCCTTTTCTGTTGGCCACTGTAGCCACTCGGACAATTTTAACAATGTCTTTCATAACTTTTGGGCCAGCCAGTTTAGATCCCAGTTTAGAAGCCTATGGAGGAGTGATCCAGCTCTCAGATTTAATCAAAAATATTTTTAATTTGTGTTAACAAATTAACTAACCCTTTAAGCCATGTCACTACCTAATATAACAAAACGTAAAATATATTTTATTATATGAGACGTGGGGAGTTGTTTTGGGTTGGGGGTGCTGAAAGGGGGAGGTGGGATTGGGAGATATAGGAATAGTATATAAAGATGTAATTAAACTTGTCAATGCAACGAAGTATAACAAACAATCCCTGAGAACGGGATACTGTGGTATTTTTGCAGGCAATAAACGAGCCTCCTTTACTTGTGTCTATACCTCTAGAGAGGAGTGCAGAAACCTGCCAGTAGGTGGCAGCAAATGAATGAGTCGTTGAATCATTCATTCAAATCAATTCGATCAAAAACACTGATTCTTTCAGGAACGAAACAGATTGTAAAAAACGTGCCATGGTTCTGATGTGGCTTTGTTTGAAACTATTTTTGTTGAAGGAGCAAAAACATTGTTTAAAAGTTCTATAACATCAATATTAAATTTAAAAAAGATAAATAAATCGGGAAGAAACAGCACTCTTGCTTGTGTGATAGCTTATTACTTAACTACATTATTATAAATATGAAAACTGGAAATCTTTTTTTGGGTCATGTGTAATTTTGAAGGCATTTTTGCCACAAGGCCCTGTTTAGGCCTCTATTTCAATCAAGATCCATGAGGAAAAAAATGACTATTTCCATTTTGAGAATGTAAACTATGTAAAATGAAAAGAGTTTGTGTTTATAAACATGTGTATATAATATACACATACTACTGTTCAAAGGTTATTTTTTTTAATATTTAAATAAATGTCAACAAATTATTTTTAAAAAATCTTCCTGACCCCACATAAAAATTTCACTTTTTCAAAAATGATTTATTATTTATAATACTTTCTGGTTGTCAAACAGTAGTACATTAGCAGTACATCCACAGTTCATGTAATAACCTACACTTGTGGTTAGTCTGCTAGGACTGTATTTTGTTCTCTAATGCAATGACTGGTGGAAGATGGAAGTGCTTTAAGAGTTTAAATACTTCTTGAGGCCACTGTTCAAGAAAACACAAATTGAGGATGGAAACGAGAAAAACATTAAAAAAATCATTAAAGTAGGCATGAAATTGAAGTTATGTCTTTTCTTCTCTATTATGATGTATATATCAGAGTGAAATGATTCTCGAACAAGAAAAAATGTGAATTAATTGGATGGTTGTGGTTTGCTATTGCTGTGATGTCATCTGAGTGACAGGTTGTCCCGCCCTCATGCCAGTGAACAGATGTCGAGAGGAAGTTATTTTCATTAAAAATCATAAAAATGATCATTAAATCATAAAAAATCATAAAAAAGTAATTAAAAATTGAATTTATAAAAATAATAATGCACACAGATTTGTAATAAACACTGCAAATATCAATAAAAAAACAAGAATTGTAATTTGCATTTCATGGCGACTCTTAAACCAGTTATACACTCATTTTGTGTGAGAAACCAGGGGCCAGTTGCATGAACATACCCGCTAACTCAGTCTCAAGAACTAGTCTGATCAGCTAACAAAGTTTGGGCTAATCAGTCTTACTTATCACATTCAAATGAGACCAATCTACACTTTCCAAGTAACTGACCAGTCTTGAAACTTAAGACTTAGTCGAAGCAGTTTATGCAACCGGCCACTGGGAGTATTTGACCTACCGTGCTAATTTACTCAGACCAAGAACCCTCTTGTTTGGAAGGTAACCTATATGCACCTGTGAAAAACACAACACATTAACTGACAAGTTACAGACAGATAAAACTGCAAAACATGGGAGTTATACACAATTCTTCCAGAACTAGGTTTTTTGATTACCTGAACATGATTACCTGTTGCAAAACTATTGGTACAAGCAAACAACATGTCTCAGAATCAAGACTAACAAACTAAAACCTACAGACAGTAAAACAGTAGCTAGAGAGAGCCGTATCTGTTCATGTGCATCTTCACACCCCTCCACCCTCCCTCTCCACCATCAAACTCAAATGTCACCAACAATTTGATGAAACGGCCCAGAGAAAGGGCAGCATCAACAGACATGCAAGGCTTTTCTCTTCAAATGCGATAATCCTGCACGTCACTGAAACCTCTTGGCCTTCGTTTCGGGCCGGCAAACTCTTCTCGACATCGAATCGAACTTTACTAAAACCACAGAGCACCTGGGAAACGAGCAAAGTGCTTTTTGCGGCGAAATCCACTCTAGACCAACAGGTAAGACACGCGGCGGCTGTACGGTGGATATGTTTCTAGTGTAAGAGAGCGCACATGATCGGCTCGGTGTTCGTGATGGACACTAAGAGTGTTGTGAGGACAATCACGGAGATAGAGGACGCTGAAGCGCAAGCAAGAGGGCCAAAAATGAAAGAGAACGGGCGCACGCCTCTTTGATAGAAATTGGCGAGTCATTATCTTGTTGCAGATGCGGAGAGAGAGGCGAGGTAAATAGATGAGAAGGAATAGGGAGCTATCAGCGGGGACGCAGTGGAAACCAGAGCCCTACAACAGCATCTGACAAACAAAATTGCAAGTGGTGGGAAAAAAAAGCGTTCAGTGCGCTTGATCAATGGCTCAGTCTATCATCAGTAGCCATTTGTGGCATGACAGGATCGACGGCGTCTCTTTTGTCTTAAATGGCAGACACCTGCGGCGCTGTGAGCTCGAGGGTGGTACTAAATGTCAAACCTGGAGGATTAAAAGTGGCCATTGTTTTTCAGTGGAACTCAGATCTGATATTTCAGCGTGTCCTCGTTACCTGCTTCCTGATTTAATTGTAGCTAATTAACTTGGTTATTGACAGATTACACATCAAGGTTTTTCAGGTGCATCAAAATAAAGAAAGAAGCGGTTTCTGCCTTTTAGTGGGTGAATCTCTCTCTCAAAAACAAATCCAGGTTATATTTCATCCCACAATCACAAAAAAAAATAAACATTAAAGCCATTTTAATGCAATTTTTGTCATAATAATTACGCAATTTCTCATTGTGATTTTTAGTTGGCATAAATTGACTTAAAACACTACTTACTTGTGCAACAGTGCTTCACAATATACTTAAACATTTTAATAAGATATTAGTATTTATGTCCACATTACAGTATTGAGAATGCTATTTTTTGACTTACAATAAGATTTATTAAAAAAATTTCATAATGCAAAAAAATCTATAGTTCCAAATGTATAGGCTTCATTTATTTGCCAAAATATAAATTCTTAATAATAAATTATATAATGCTATAATTTCAAAATTTTATTTAGGGCTGTGAAACGATTAATCACGATTAATCGCATCCAAAATAAAAGTTTGTGTTTATGTGGGTGCACCGTGTATAAATATTTTGTATATATATATATATATATATATAAATACACACACATTCATGTATATATATATATATATATATATGAAAAAAAATATATATAAAATATATAAATATATAAAAAATATATTTCTTAAATATATACAAGCATGTGTGTGTATTTATATATAAAAAATAATTATACACACCCACATATATTATATAAACACAAACTTTTATTTTGGATGCGAATTAATTGTGAATTTCGCGATTAATCGTTTGACGGCCCTAATTTTATTCTTTTGATTATAGGGTGGAATATGACCTGGATATTAAATAAATAATGAAAAACTAAATAATAATAATAAAAAAAAATAATAATAATAATATAATATATTAAAAATGAATCAATTACTTTCATAAATTGATCATAAAATAACATTTTAATTAAAAAAAGATTAAATAAAGAAAAATTAAAAAGCGTATCCTAAAAGCCTTATAGGATAGAGGTGTGACAAATGAATTTGTAAAACTACATATTCAATGCTCATTTTTTTTGTTTCTCAAATATGGTCAAAAAAATTGCACAAGGGTGGCATATGCTAATGACGGTAAAAGGGAAATGTTTAGTCTTACCCGGCCAAAAATGGGAACTAAATGGTGTTCACACATGGAAAACATGTCGATATCCTTCACGATCACCATCTCGTCATGGTCTTCATCAAAGATTGCGTCATTCAGGACATCTACAAGAAGATACAACAACAAATCAAGATATGACATCATGAAATCATTATATTTCACCCCATGCGCTCTTCCTGTTACAGCCCTGTGTCATTTCTCTTAGCTTCAATCATTGTTCAAACATATCCAATTTTATCTATTGAGAATGAACTGTCTTTTCTTGTGGGGCTTTTTAATTTCCTGGCTGCCTATCTCAGGGAAGGTTTCCGTGGAAACATGGCAAACTGATGGCGGAGCTTCGGGGTTTTGTTGAGATGTGACTCCAATGTTTTGTTGCCACTTTTGTGCAGTCACTGTGTGATTGAAAAAGGCAGAAAGCAATCATTTTCAGGCAGCATATGACCACCGAACAGGTGTGACAGCAATTAATAACAAATATTTTTACATTTTGAAAAAAAAAAGAAAAATAGCAGTGCTCGCTCATCAAAACTCGTCATCCTGTTGTGGCTGGTTGTAAGGGTGTTATGGGTCTCAAAAGAGTATCTGTGAAATTCTGGTCACTAAACGTAACTAATGCCTGGTCTCAGATTACACAACTTTTTTGTCTGTTACGATAGTCACTGTGTCAAATTACGCGATTTTGACTTCTAAAATCTTGTTGTAGCATGACAAGAAACGTGTCAGACTACACATTGCTCCTGACCAGTCATCGCATGCCGTCTTAAACGAGGCGCATGATGTCATCGAGAAGGTGAAACAACTAGTAGCGAATAACTTCCGGAAACGAACGTAAACAAGCGATAAATGAAGCGGTGAGTGTTCTATTGGCTGTCCTGTGTTCAGAAAAATGTAAAAAAGAGAGAAAAACCAACAATGGACACGTTCCTGGATTGCTCAAAGAGGACAATATGGGCTGTAAATCCTACAAAGAGAACTTGAGGTAAAATATTGTTTTTTATATATATTTTGACTTTTAGTTTTAACGTTAGCACCATCGTCTCTCTTCGTTTCATGAGGTTGACCTCATGAAAAGCTTCTGTGATCCTATTGGTCAACCTCATGCATGTGACAGAACCATCGTGGACAACCGTTAAAAAAATTAAACATGCTAGTCTTTTTGTCGTGAAGCATCGCAGACGCGACGTAAGTTGTCGCCCACTATGACACACTATATGAGATGATACGATAGAATTTTCAAAGCGTATCCTAAAAGCCTTATAGGATAGAGGTGTGACAAATGAATTTGTAAAACTACATATTCAATGCTCATTTTTTTGTTTCTCAAATACGGTCATAAAAATTGCACAAGGGTGGCATATGTAATGACGGTAAAAGGGAAATGTTTAGTCTTACCTGACCAAAAATGGGAACTAAATGGCTTCGCTATTTTTGAAAGTTGTGTACGGAAATGCTTCTGTGATCCTATTGGTCAACCTCATGCATGTGACGGAACCATCATGGACGACCGTTAAAAAAATTAAACATGCTAGTCTTTTTGTCGTGAAGCATCGCAGACGCGACGTAGGTTGTCGCCCACTATGACACACTATACAAGATGGTACGAACGAATCTTGCGTCCTGACGCCCGTTGTCGTTTACGAATCCCCACGACACCCTACGTCAAACGTACGCCAAAATCGGCCTAAAATCGTGTAATCTGAACCAGGCATAATTTCCTTAAAATTTAAGCTCCTGGATATTATTTTCCAGATTTCCTCAAACTCACAAGTCAGATCACATAAACAGCTGCATGATTTAATGTAACATTAATGACTGTACGGAAAAAAAAACATTTAAAAACTGATAATGAGCAATCGTAATTATAGTTATGCAACCACCACTGACAAACTGATAGTATCCCTCATAAAAGTGGTTGAACAAGTTATTTCCATGTCGTTTCATGGTTTCTAGAACTTTTGTTAATATTTAAACTGATCCTGGTCACCGTTTGTGTAAACGTTGTAGCTGATCTGAGCATCTCTGTTGAATTTAACCTGAGGGCAGCAGCTGTTACGAGAGAGAGCTGTCATCAGCCTCGTCCTAAACAAACAGCCGCTTTCAAATGCACAGGCACAACACACAAGAAGGTCTCACATATGACGGTGGCGGCACCAAAAAAGAACAGGAAATCAAATCAGCATCTCCTCGAAGTCATTTTTCAGCCTCGCTGCCACCGTCACACACACTCAATTAAACACAAACTTGCTTACACACTAAGCAAACATACACTTGAAATACAATAAGTAACCATAGAAACCCATTGAAATTGTGAAGAAGTCAACAAGCAGAGCTCTGGTTATAGGTAATGTTACTGCTATTGAAGTCTTGGCTTGATCTCAATCTCTTAAATAAGAGACAGGCATCCGTCCAGCCAGTGGGGGCAGGGGACAACGCAGCATAATGATGGGTAATGCAGGAAAGAAACCGAACTGAGCTGCGTAACCGCTGTAAATGGAGCAATATCACTCGTTTCAATGACCTTTAATGGTCTTATGGGACATGGCACCATGACAAAACCATAAACTGTAAAGGAAACATAATGCATAATAATGCCATAATAATTCCTTTATTTCACAATCCTTCCTTCCTTTTGTCTGTGACTTATGAGTAGCATTACGAGCATGACAGATAGGTCTATGTTTTATTGTAGGGCTGGAATGAAGCGTCAACTGTAACCGATTACTTTGATTAAGTAAATTAGTCAATTTGAGTGGAATGTGTCGATTCTTCACACACGTTCCCCAATGAATGGCGGATACCTGGCATGCTGAAAATCAGCCGTTGTAATAGAAATATTGAGCCAGATCTGAAGTGTGGGATTTATTTTTTTACAGAAATTAAATAAAATGGATCTTTGCACGCTCTGTTAAACTGAAATGGCAAAGCACAGCAACACAACTTCTGTGTAAGAGCATCTGTAAAGAAAACACCCCATGGCTCTCCTACCTCAAACGACAAGACGGCAGTGTAATTATTTGGACTAGTACAGTGAATTTTTTCACAACTCTAGAAAATGGTTGTCAGTCCTATACTTTGTGCTTAATGCGGCTGCAATTATACAGCATTCCGTTTTACACGAGCTACCATGGGTGCGACACGCGATTAATCAAAAAGAAAATCTTTTAGTTCCAGACATATTTTATTTGCATCTGATATAAAATTAAGTTGCAAAATGGTGCTAAAAACAGATTCAACTATTAATTTCCATCATCAAAATGTTTATTGATGGTTATCGTAATTAGGGATGCACGATATATCGGCAGCCATATCGGTATCGGCCGATATATGTTAATTTTTAGTGTTATCGTTATCGGCCTGATAAGAAAATTAGGTAGATATATTAAAGCTGATAATTCACGTAGATTGCAGATGCACTGTTTAACATAATGGTTTGGAATTGCTTGAAATATGATTGGACAAAAAATAAAAATACAGTTTTATGCCCGTCATATAATCATGAGAACATTATAAATGTGTGCTTGGGATATGGATTTTAATGGTGAGACTTGTTTTTGTAATCAGACTCTTAAATAAAAATTTGGATTTAGATTTATCGGCCAATATATCGGTTATCGAACTTTCAAGTATAAAGAATTATCGGTTATCGGAATCGGCCAAAATGTTTATATCGGTGCATCCCTACTCGTAATTGTTAAATTATTCAATTAACCGGAAAAATAAGCAATAGATTAACCGATAGGGAAAAAAATCGTTAGTTCCAGCTTATTTTATTGCAATCTGTTATACATTTCGTCAGAAGCAAAATGGTCTTCAAATGGTGTATTTAATTTTCATCATAAAAATGTTTATAGATGTTGCATTATATATATTATATCTTATATTCGTATGTTTAAGTAAAACATTTAAATGTAAACATTGCTGTTTGTTTTTTATATTTATATATATTTGTGTATAAATTATTATATTATTTTATAAATGATTTTTTCCTTGTGTTAATTTAAACGGACAAGGTGTACTTTTGTATGCATTTTATTATTTAAAATCAATATTTGTATTCATAAATATGTCCTCAATGGTGTACAAATACCTCTGCCAATTATCTGACTTATCCTCGTAAACAAAGAATTTCTTATCTTTATATACATGGGATGGGTAGGTCCACGGAGGCTTCCATGTAGTTCTACCATCTTGAAAAACTATAATAGCAGAGAGCTGCAACGCGCATTTGAAAAAGCGAGGCGCTGGAGAGCACAATTCGTTTGAATGCAAAATACATTTTCACCACTAGATGGGAGAAATCCCTTTAATTTAATGTAGAAAGTTATTTTATTTGTATTTTACTGTTTACATTTTGAATATATTTGTCTAAAATGGCTGTTTGGTCGAAATGATTGAAAAACATATAGAATGTGATACATACAAAAATCAAGTTTTTTAGGGATGCATTGATATATAAATGTTGGCCGATAAAGCCTTGTACATAGAGATACAACCACGATTGGATGATAAGAGAGCTGTTTCAGTACTATGGTACGGCCTAAATCCTGAAAATAATCAAATAAATAACGAGTTGACAACAACTCAGTCATCCAACGATTCTATCTTGTCCACAAACCACGTTTTGTCATGAAAAATCATGCAATAAAACGAACCAGAAATGACTCGAAACAGCACCGTGCACCAATACCCAGCAAGAGAACACAACACGCAAATATGGACGTCAGAAAGAACCTAGTGCTGTACACTGTTTGCGCGATGATTTGCTCTAAGAAAAAAATCAAAATAAGAAAAAATAAGATTTACCCGGTGACCTCAACCAATGACTTGCTATGATTGGCTGTAGCTCATAACATCACTGAGGTTGAGTTGCGCGACGGCTCTGGATATCTAGCAGGCTAGATATTTTTCTGGGCTCGGCGTCTGCGCCGCGTCTGCGAAGGCGTCTGCTAACGTATTTGATGCGTTGTTGGCTCTTTCATACTAACAGACTGGCAAGCATTCATCGCCCCCTAATCCCCCGCGATTTGCACACGATAACACCCTGACCTGTCGGCAAGCTCAACGATTTGCAAATCGGGCTTAAATCGGGCTTAAAATGCTATCGTGTGAACTTGGCTTAACAATAACCGATTTCTTTATATTTAAAAGCCGATAACCGATATATTGGCAGATAAATCTAAATATATATAAATTTTTAAAAGCCTGATTACAAAAACAAGTCTCACCATTAAAACCCTTTAAGGTATGCACCATGAAAAAAGCAAAGGAAAAATTATTTCTTTGCAGTTTTTATTCAATTATGATAACAATAACAACAATCAAAAAAAATTTAGATACAGTCCTCTACCAAACGGTTAAGACGTCTGTTCATAATAGAATAACAACATTCAGAACAAGTCATATTAAGTGCAATTTCTTGACTAATAAAAAAAAATCTGATGGCTGCTATTGATGGCTCCATCATGGTTTTGTACTGTAAAATGATTTGACGTCCATTTATCTTATTAAGTCTAAAAACATAAAGAATTTTTTTTAATTACAAACCATGTACTCTTACAATGCTTGTCATATAGTAATACACAAACATAGCCAATTTTAAATTATGAAATTAATAGTAACACCAGAATTGGTATTAATTCTTCAAATTTATGCATGATATTTACCATATACAGAACAGAAATGGTAAAAAAAAATTATATTGATCAAACATTTTTCATCAAATATGTAATTGAATGATATTAAATTAATAATTTTAACAACACTAACCCTTTTGTTCATTGTAAATATCTAATTTTACCAACATTAGGTAACTTTACCAACATTAGCTAATTTTACTAAGCTAGCTAGCTTCTCTACGATAAAGTGACATCTCAACCGTTTGGTAGAGCATGTTTTGAAAAAAATATTTGACCCATATAAGACTTATTTTTGTTTAACTAAGTTACATAATTCTGTTTAACAACTACTCTGAAACAATAATATGTCAACAAAATAGTCTAACTTTTAAAAGTACCGCGATATACGTCATCAAAGGAGGAGTACATTGTCGCTGTGTCATGTGCTGTTGAAAGCATAGACAGTAAAAGAAATGTACACAGCGACCCCGTTGATTTGAACGGAGATAGTTGAAGCTCAACATGGGCACTCACTTCCTGATAGCCAAGCGTTCTGCGCAGGCTCAAACTGAGCTTGACGACGTAGATGTCACGTGAGCAAACTGACTGACTTATAGTAGCTGCGCCAAGAGAAATTTTAATTGTGCGCAGAGACGGCGAAGCGCGACCTGGAGCAACTTTTGGTAAGTATTCTGATTAGTTATTTTGTCATTTTGCTTCTATTTATGCCATTGGCTAACTTTAGACAGTAAAAGATTGCCTGCGAGGCTGTGCGAGCTTCTCTTCCTGTCTATATGGTAATTCTCTACTGTGCGACGGACAGTCGAGTGGTTATGTCGCAATTTTTAGCCTATTTTTACAAAAACGGCTTCTACGTGGCCATAACGTAACATACAAAGTAATGGAGCCTTTTATACATTGTCGTGTTTCTTTAGAAATAAATAATGGATAAATGGAGTCTTTGGACGCCTCAGATGTAAAGTTATTCGCTGTCAAAGCTGACGCCAAAATGAATGGGAGTCAATGGGATGCTGACAGCAGGTGATAGTACGCTACAATGGCGGCCCCCAGAGGCAGCTTCAACTTCCGGCTGATGGATTACCCCCTTGGTTGAAAGGGACACTGAAAAGGCATGCCGCTCACAGACACAGTGTCATCTAGTGGATTTTTTTAGTATTGCACAACTACACCAAACGGTAGAGATGGCTCATTCAGGCTGAGTTAAGCTTGATGCATTTTTCAATGAAAAATAGGGACTTAAAGTGTGGTCTACCAAATGGTTGAGATGTACCTTAAAGGGTTAAAAGTCATGTCCCAAGCACATAATTATAATGATAACATTACAAACCGATACCGATACGGTGGCCGATATATCGCGCATCCCTAATTTCCCTTAAAAATATTCAAGCACCAACAGCTTCCTTTTCTCAGAGCATTATCTCACCCACCACCCATAAAAACACGAAAATGGAACACAGACTCGCACAAACCCACTGAGCTTGCTAGTTTTCTGCTTCAAAGCTGTCCCAACACTGCAAATGACTTTCTGTTGGAGACACAAAAAAACGATTCCAGAACAATTCAAGACGCTGTAGGGGTGGTGCAAACTTTAGCCAATCTCGGCGAAGACGAAGACCTTCCTCTAGAATTTTCTTATCAAATGCACGTTTCACCGTGACTTTGCATGTTCTACCATATATGAACTATGTACCATATTCAAGCAATGCAAGAGGTCATTGAGGGCAGTCTGCTTTAACAAGGAGATTTTGTTGGGGGTAAAAAGCAACAATAATATACTCCATATGTATGAGCCCTAAAAAATTCTACACAAATCAGCTCCAGATGTGCTGTTTTCTATGTGGGGATGTTATTGGTGACGTGACGGTGGGCAGCACCCTGGCTCAACCACTTAGACAACAGCCTGAGAGTGACCAGTGAAAAATTACGCAAGATAAACCTTTGCTTTGAACTGGAGTACCTGTTGAGCCAGTTAAATTGATGGCACATGAAGGTGTTTGAGGAAATTCTTTTAACCAGAAATGCTTGACACTGCTTGAGTCAGTAAAAGATTAATGATCTGTGGGTTATAAAACTCTCTGCATCATAATTAGCTCAAAGCATCTAACATATTTTAAGAGGTTATATGAATTTGTAGAAACATAAGCATGAAAGTCCATCTGAAACCTAACCGTCAGTGAAATGTATGAAATGAGTTTGTGCATAGCCACCAATTCCCAAATATGACAACAACAACAAAAACTGCCATGAAATTGTGTTGAAAATACATAGTTCATTGTGAAAATGCATGACATGATTTTGAAGAATGTACTGGCTGATGTTTACTCATATAAAACTAAGTTTTTACAGAAAATCTAGTTTTATTTAAGCTATTCACTAACATTCTTAAGCTTCAGTGTGATGTTAACCATGACCAGATCCACACTGAGTCAGTTCAGACCATAAAAAACCCAAATCAAATGATTCGCTAATAAAACTTGCTACTTGTAAGCATTTGTACAAACAACTTTTATACCCCTGTAGTCAAGATTGTCTCGCGCTGTCAAGTTGGTTTTGAATCCAATGACGCATCATGTGAACGTTGGTGTAGCTTAATAAAACAAATGTCAAGTAGCCTACTGGAAAACAGAATGTAACTTATATGTTAACGTTATGATGTTTATATCTCTTCGAGAGTAACATGAAACACCCTAACACTTCAGAATATCTCAACTTCAGGAAAAAAGGAAATTGAGCTTACAAATAAATGTAACGTTAAACTATAAAAACTGTACACACATAAAGTGAAGACAAACGAGGCTTTTCATCTGTCAGTGTTCATCATTTTCGCAACTCACCAATGATTTTTTCCTGGTAGCCCTTGGTGAAGAACTGCATGGCTGTGGCGGCTCTCCACGGAGTTTTGAGCAGCCCCTGTCGCTGCGGGTCTTCCCCGAGACCCCTGAGGATAGTGGTGTACGCCGCGGCGATGCTCGGCAGGCTCATTTCGTTGTCTTCCAGACTGCGAGTGCGCTCTTCCCGCCAGCTCTCCATCACGCTGGAGGACGGCACGGTGCTCGGGTCCCCGGCGGCACCACCGGCGCGCCATCCGGGCATCTTCACCCGGCTGTCAAAGTGTCCATTGATCGCGGCATCTGTTTCATTTTCACTTTGATTCGTTTGTTTCTGTTTGGGGCGATCCATGATTACCTGTAAGTGACAGATTGGGTTCCTCAAAGTCGGTTTTATTGCTACTATCTGATTTTAAAACACTGTTTAAGGTGTGACGAACAAAACTTGAGCGAAGTTCAACCGTTATTATACTCTTGTCAAACTCGTGCTCGTGCAGAGGCAGCCGTGGGTTTTATTTACATTAGCTAATCCGTACGCGTTCCTATTGGTCCACCGGAGAGACTGCGTCACGGAGCCTGATTCCCATTGGCCGAGAGGCGTGCTTGCGTCAGGCCACCTGTATCTAGTAAGAGGATGAGATCTCTTCTACACATTAAAGTGATGTCTTGGGGCAGATCAAACCACCTAAGGGGATTGACTAGACCTTTGGGTGAGGTTGTTCTTATGATTAAAAATAAAATCAGTGTTTTTAAAGTGAAATCCAAGGCAACCAAGAGGTTGTACTGCTGTAACATGTCAGTTCAGATCAATTTCATTTCAGTCTGGTTGCAAAAGCAAAGTTCAGTGACCTCGGAATGAACATCAGAAAACCATTCATTTCACATTTGAGGGATGCCCGTCATTACATCACTGCTGTGCAACAAGCAACATGTACTTTCAACATGCAGATTTGCCAAGATAACCTTTAGAATTTACAGCAGACAAGACTCAAAATACAACATTTTAGCTTTTATTATGATTGTTTTACATACAGAACAGTTTCACACACAAACATATGTACAAATGAGCCAAAAAATAAAGTAGGAGAGAGTATTCGGAGTATCGCCAGATTCAAAGAGACCTTATTATCAACCGTCTTACAAATTGTTTAACAAAGAGCCCTTGCTTCATTTCAAATGCAAATGAAGAGAGACATGAACTGCTTTCAAAAGAGCTCCAACTTGAGAAAATTTATGGAGAACAAGTGGATCAAAAATGAGCAGCTAATCTATTAGACAAAGTGAGAGGACAGAATCACAGTAAGCAATGAAAAGACTACTTATAAAAGTTTTCCCCCAATCAATATTAAAATATAAATGTAAAAATATAAACTAAATTATGTTAAGCGCTATTCTTTGTTAAATGCAAATGCAGAAAGTTTAGAAGTAGTATCCAGTGGCTTTTTCTTTTTGGCACTGCCCTCGTCTGAATCCATATGTTCATCTACTTGTCCTGCTTCATCTTCACGCTTTCTTTTCTTGGGGTCCGAGTCGCCCTTTGCTCTCTCTGTCCAGCTCTGAATGAAAAAGATGCATGTATAATTTTTATATACATGCGCACACAAGCCATAAACCGCATCGTTCAAATAAGCCTCAATGATTGTAATTAAAAACGACTGACAAACCACTGCCAACCCAGACACATTTGTTCACGGTTCGCGTGAACAAAGGCGGTGAACATTTACAGATGACCGTGATGAGTCACCGGACCCATTTCACATATGAGCACCGGGACTCTTTCTGCACGTTCCCTCCCCTTCCCCCTCCAAATGTACGCCATTCACCATTGTAACGCACGCTTTCACTGCCTAATGCCACCCTCATGTCATTAACATAAGATCAATGAGTGCGGCACACACCCCCAGTCTGAGTTTCCAGAGCAACGGGCGTACCAACCATTCGCCCTCCAGGCTGGAGTGTGTGAAGAGTCATTCTGTCCTGCACTGAGTGGCCCTGTGGGTGCGGGGTCACGGACAGATTGTTCATACAGGTGGAGAGCATGAGTGTTTGTAAAGCCCACACATATACACAGGTAAGTGGAGATCAGAAAATGACCAGTGTTGTCATGGATAAATTTAGTTAGAGCGTAACAAAAATGGAGGAAATTGAACTAGAAAAAAAAAATGCATAAATGAAATCCAAGAAAAATGAAACAGGGATATTCCCAAGTAACCTCCCTGGATTTAATAACTTTCCATGAGAAATTAGTAAACCGTTTTGGATAAAATACATGTCCCATTCATGAAATGTCTTACCAGTCTCTCCTCTGCCGTGAGAGTGCGGAAACGCCCCATGCCTTCCTTGATAACATCCATTTCTTCAAAATCAGGATTGTCTGCGAGAATGCTCTTCCTATTCTCCTCAAGCCACAGCTGAAAGCCGGTTTTTGGCCTAAAGATAATAAACTGGTTACAGACAAGTGTTAACAAGCCCTAAAAAGGATTGACAGTTCTTAATCAATCATCTGCTTTTTGATTAGGGAAGCACAACATACAGCTGAACAAACTGGTCAGACAAAACAAATAGCGAAAGACGGATTAATCTGGCAATATTTTCTGATTTTCAACATCATAACAATATCGATTGGTTTGTTATTTAAAAAAAGAAATTAATTAAAACTGAGTAATTGTGGGATGTAAATAAATTATATACACACACACACACTATTTCATAAAAGCAAATATAAAATGTATACAATTACTGAAATTAAATATCGATCAATCACAGTCACCAGTGTTAATTATCTGCATCAATCTGATCTTGGAACAATATTAAGTTTTTAGTTTTTTATTAATAGAAATTTAAATTTAATAGCAAATTCATCATCTATGCCAGATTCTGAAGGTTCTTATCTTATATGCAGGATTTACATTTCACTATGTAAATCCTTCACTATGTAAATATGAGAGCTTCAGGCACCTTTTATCTTTAAAAAACAGATTTACACCATTGGCCTTACATTTTTAACAGAACATAAATAATTGTAAAAAAAAAAAAAAAAAATCGTACAAACTTTTATATTGTGCATCTCTAAATTTGGGCATTTGGGCATAGGGTTGGGTATCGTTTGAATTTGAACGATTCTGATTCCGATTCCTTTGTTTCGATTCCGGTTCCTAACGATTCTCGATTCCGATTCTTTTAAGAGGCAGGGTCAAAAAAGTTTAGCTAACCTTGCTAACCAGCAGTCTTTCTGAAGGAAATACTCCTTTCTAAAGGAAATACTCCTTCTGTCACAAATACTCCTTTTGTCTCAAATTTTGCATTTTGCCGAGATTTCGTTATTTTTAGAAAAGTGAAGCCACACTTTGGACCGCCGACGTAAGCTACCCATGTTCGACTCGCGCGGTTATGCCAACACTTCCGGTAGACGCTTCTTCGTTGGTGTTGTTCAGCGGTTTCTTCTTCCAGTCGGCGGACTGTGAATATCGAAACTAGGAATCGAAATTTTAACTTTCTGAATCGATTCCGGGAAAAACTAAAAGTTAGTCCCGGTTCCAATCGATACTCGATACCCAACCCTATTTGGGCAACAATGACAATTGACATAGAATACTTTTTCTTTCAAAAATGTATAACAAAAAAAGATCCTCACATCCTTACAAATAAAAGTGCTGCGGTCTCTTACTTTCTGTTTTCGATATTCTCCGCTGATACTGGAGGTGTAGCCGCGGGAACTGGTTTCATTTTCTCTGCTTCTGATTGGCTGTCCTCCTGTTTCTTACGGTTTCCTTTAGAGGCACTCATCTGCAGCAGTGTGGCCTGGGTCTTAAAAAGAAGGAACAAAAAAAGCTACATTCAGACTACAGGTCTTCACAGGTCCAAAAAACATTTCGAACCGGAAGAGACCCTAACCCTTAGGACCCGACCCAGACCCAGCTGATCATTTAAAACATAGACCCAAACCCGTACCGGGTCCCAGGTCGACGGGTATCGGGTGCACTGTGAAGACCTCTAATTCAGACTGCAGAAAAAAAAAAAAAAGTGTTCCAAAACTGTGTGAACAGCCCAAACCACATGGATTCTGATCTTTCCCTTTCCTTTCGGATTTGGGCCACTTCCATATGTGGTCCTAAATCAGATACAGGTCTGATGTTTTGTAATGCTACCTCAGTCATTATCAGAATTCATGCTACTTTTTCGGGACTCTAGATCAACATTTGTCACAATTTTGTGCTGATGGGAGTTATTTTCAAATTCCCTCTATTGGCCTTTATCGATCATGTCCTCCTAATAATAATAATCCCCTATGCTTTTAATTCAGCTCTGTGTTTACTTCCATATGACAGTGTGCTGTGTGCCACTGCTCGCATCTCACATATTTTTCTCTATGGCTCATTTTGTTCAAGATGGTATTTTTGTTTCCAGTACATTGACTAAAAATCATAATGTTGCTTATATTCCAATAGAAACACCTCTGACATTTTACTCTAAGATTGTTTAGTTCTGATAGCAGAACATTTGTAAGAGGAAAGGATAACCAGGTCATCCCTTGCAGACAGAGCTTAGAGTGAGTTTTATGGGGTCAGACAGGATGCGTGAACCCACAGGAATGGAGAATATTTGTATTTGAGCAATACACTGTACCTTGGACTTTGGTTTGGGTGCCAGGGGCTTCAGGACTGGGGTTTTGCCCTGTTTTGATGGTCCGCTGAGAGTTGCAGGTTTTCTGCTGGACATGGTCATGCTGTCCAAAACATTAGTCGTTCTGGGCTGACCAGCTGGAGAACTTGAGGACTTTTCTGCACCAGACACCTGCAAGTATATATTGTAAAATGCACGTCAAGTATTCTTGAAGCACAATACTTATATGGAGCTTGCATACTTTCACTAACAATGTGCACGTCTTACCTTGAAAGGGTTCACACGTGCTTCTCTGCTCACTGTGACACACAAGCACAATTTTTAATGTCACCAGACATTCATCTCTCATGCCAGCCATTTATACCACTCAAAGTCATTTGAAAAATTGTTAAATCAATTAGAAAGATAAAGATTTCATGTAGAAAAAAGTAGCAATTTGAAAATATTTATTTTTTTATTTCGACACTGAAAATAAAATGTTGACAGTTGATGGTTAATCTGAGATAAATGCTCAGCTTTTAACTATTTTACATATTCATTTGAGTTATATAATTTTCTGTTAATAGAAATGGTTTAATATTCTACTCACCTGGTTTGGGAGAGGGCCTTTCAGGTGATTTTCCTCCTTTTTTAAATGGATTCAAACCTGGCAAGTCAAAATATAATCATATCAAAAACTAATTTATTCAGGTTTAAAAAAAAAGAACATTTCTTAATCATAAAGGGGTCATATAATGCCATTTCAGACAAGTTAATTTAATCATTAAGGGTCTAAATAAAAAGTTTGTAATACACTTTAATTAAAAATTCTCATTAGTATTGTAAGAACACACTCATTTTACCTGGTCAAAAACAGCTGTGTTTTCAGCACGCCGTTTAAGTGCATATTCCTTTAAATGATAATGAGCTTCACTCACTCCGCCCCTCTGTTCTGCGGCCGTTTTGACACAACGCACGTGGAGTGTTGCCTTGACAACAGTTGAGGGTATATTTTGGAGAGAGAATGGCAGCGGGAGTCTCTGAGGACACATCTGTGTATCCGTATCAATTTGAACGAGAGTCGCAAAGTAGTTCGACAATTAAGGCTCGAAAAGGACGTTTCTGAATGGTTGGTTAACTTAATGTCACTTTAATCTATCTTTGTATGTACTGGCAGGGTAGAGTAACTTAGTAGTGAGATGTACGATGTATGTGTTTATTGATGTATTCGTAATTTTGCGTTCCGTTTATAATAACACAATAACCATAACGCATTGTTCATTATAAACGTTACTAACGTCGTATAGAAAACATGCCGTAAATGTACTCTGAGAGTAAACCTTAGCCGCATTCATTGTGAAGCGTGCAAGCGATTTGCAATTTTTAAAAATAAAATATACAATTTTACACTCACTTCTTCTGAAGGTGCAGCAGGGACATGAATAGTTGGTACCGATTCTTTTTTTAGGAGCAGCTTCTTAGCAAAACCAGCTTTATACTGATCCTCGTTTAAAAACCAGTCTGGTAAGAAAAGATCCACAAATCGCGCAAACATGAAAGCATTTACGTTGCTCGTGGGGAACACTCCCTACAAAAACAAAACTCAGCTTCTGTGTCTTCAGCGGTTCGGGTTTAGGAACATCAAAATGACTGCTGTGTTATTACACCCAAGAACAGAACACTACAATCGCTTTCTGCACCAGTGTATCAAAAATGGCGGACAATGATGACAGCTCGCTCAGGGTGGGTCTGTGTTGAAACGCTGCGGTCAATCAACAATCGGGGGAGGGGCGTCCATTTTATTGATGTAAAAAAACAAACGGCTCAATTTGAGGCATGGGGTAAACATAAGGAGAATAAAACAAAAACACTGGAAGGATTTTTATCATTATATGATGGTTGTGTACAGGCACTGCCAACACACATTTCAGTACTATCAACTTGAAAAAGTGCATGTACCATTATATGACCCCTTTAAAGCCATCTACTGCAGTATTAGACTCATGCTAAAACAAGTAATGTGAATAACCAAGTAGGCCTCTATTTCAAACATCAAGAACACACAGCTGAAATGCATGGGGCATTTGGTTTAATATACTACTTTTCAGATGTGTATGGAGGAAGAATAAAAAAAACGCTTATTTACGTGGTTTCCTGGTCTCTGTTGATTCCTCTGCATCCATTTGGTCTTCCTGTGGATATTCTTTCTGCTCTTCCTCCTCCTCACAGCCATTCTCAACTTGTGCTTGTCTGCTGCTCATCTTATTGGATCCTCTATATTCTCTACTGGTGTGACTAAATACACAGAAACAAAACATTTGGCATGTCAGCATCACAATTTTCCACTATTTTTAAGTTATTTGATCGAGTTAACTCCTACTATGAATATTGAAAGGGACTACAGAAATTACTTTTAAAATAATTTTGAAGACATTACACTCACAAAGCGGATTACGTATTTTAAAGTCACCATGAAATCCAAATTGGCAATTCTAATCCCATTTCATCTCATAATTGGAATATGCAGTATTTATTATATATTATATTATATATATATTATAAATGATAAATTATAAACGACACCTTCTTTGATGAAGTGTTTATCTAGCGCAAAGGTGGAACAACCTGTCAAGTCATATGAGATCATGGCAACCACCCAATCAATTCCCCATGGACGAAAAACAAGCCACGCCCAACATTTTTTCTTGTTTCGAGAAGCCGTTTCACTCAGATATACGTGACAATGGGGAAGAAAAGACCCACAACTCATACAGTCGTGCTGAAAATTATTGGTTCCTCTGTTTTTCTCCAAAACACGTCGGCCACAATTATTGGTAACCTTTTATAAAATACTTTTTACAATCTCATTTTGACAAGATAACAGCTCTGAGTTTTCTCCAATAATGCCTGAAGAGTTTGGAGAACAACTGACGAGATCAGAGACCATTCCTCCATACACAATCTCTCCAGATCCATGTTGGCGCCATTTCTCTTCAGTTCACTCCACTCATCAGGTCAGGGAACTGGGACGGTCATGGCAGAAGCCTTATTTTGTGCTCCGTAACAAATTTCTGTGTTGTTTTTGATGTTTGTTTTGGATCACTGTCCTGATGGAAGATCCAACCACGGCCCATTATAAGATTTCAAGCAGAAGGCATCAGGTTTTCATTTATCTGTTGATATTTGACAGAATCCACAATGCCATGTATCTGAACAAGAACTAAATGACCTCCAGCAGAAAAATAGGCCCACAACATCAAAGATCCAACGGTTTATTAAATTGTACACATGGGGTACTTTTTATCCTTGTGTGCACCAAACCCATCTAAGTGTGTTTTCTGCCAAAACGCTTTTTTTTTTTTTTTTTGGTTCATCTGAACACAGATCCCTGAGCCCTTTGAAGTTCCAGTCACGTCTGACAACTGAATTTGCTGGAGTTTGTTCTTGGATGAGCGAGGAAGATTTTTTTTAAACCCACCTAAACAATATTATTTTCAATAGGCTTTCTGACCCCAAGAATCAACTAATCCCTGCAATTCTCCATCTGTGATCCTTGAAGAGTCTTTGGCCACTCAAACTCTCCTCCTCACCGTCCATTAAGGCAATATAGACACACATCCTCTTCCTGGCAGATTCGTAACATCTTTAGTTGATTGGAACTTCTTAATTTTTGCCCTGATGGTCAAAATGGGGATTTTAAATTATTTAGGTATTTTCTTACAGCCACTTTCTATTTTGTGATGCTCAATCTTTTGCTGCACATCAGAACCATATTCTTTGCTTTTACTCATTGTGATGGACGATTAAGGGAATTTGGCCTTTGTGTTTCCTCATATTTAAACTGCTGTGAAACAAGAAGTTATGGCTAAACAAATTCATGTTTCTAGTCCTTCTGGTCTGCAAAAAAAGAGATATTTTACTCGTAAACAAATCTAGGGGTGCCAATAATTGTGGCCAACATGTTTTGGAGAAAAACATTTATTTTCATAATGTGATTCCTCTTAGAAAAGTAGCTACTTTTCTGTAGAAATATGACTGTGGAAGTCATATTTCTTGAAATATGTAGAAATATGACATTCAAAAAAAAAAAATCTAGGCTTGGAAACAAACAAAAAGACAATGTTCCTAGGTTGTTTTTAGGTTAAGAACTTCAGGAGAGAATCAATAAGATAATAGGCATAATACTGATCCTGCTTAAAACAAGTAATTCAAGAAGCAACCACTCCAACAATTCTTAGACAATTTTACAGGAGTAGAAATGAAAGAACTTTAATGAATATAAACATAACAACCGGATTTCCGTGCTAACCTCTGATAGGCCGGCTCATCATCATCTTCCTGCTCCTCCTCCTCCTGCAGCTGATTGGCCTTTTCCAGGGCGAGTTCACTGAGTCTCTGTGCCAGGGCCATGCGTCTGGAACGAGATGCGTAACGGATGGCGAGCGTCACAACACTGTGAGTCATCATCTCAGCCAGCTCCACACACCGGAACTCACGCTCCAGTTTACACGACAGCTGCCGGGCACACACACAAACAGACAAACAGCATAAAACATGGTGAGATGTCTGGAAATGACTGGTAAAACAAATCTGAGCCAAGCCTGAAAATATATATACACATCTCAAAGCAGAGTTCTGATTTATGACATTCCACAATTGTTTTACAGAAATCAGAAAGAAATTCAATCCAGGCATAAGCAATTGAATTTAACCAGGCTTTAACTTCCTGTTCTGGCCACATGGACTTGAATGGACTTACAGCGAACATCTTCATTAGCAGTTCCTGTTGCTCTTTCTCAGCCTGAGACTGACCCTCGCTGTCAATTTCATAACCACTGGATGACAGAAAGCCAAAGTGGTTATGAAAGAGCATAGACCGCCAGTATTGCTCCTAGAAAACAAACATAAATACACATTTAAAAAAAAAACATTGTATATTTCAGGATCTACATTAAAGCTACACTATGTGATTTTTACCCCCATCTAGCGATGAAAAGGTATATGACCATCCAGTGAATATTAGTTTCTGTTTCTCTCAATTCCGATTTCGTTTTAACTCCTACGGTGGCCAATGTAGTCCAAGATTAACATGGCTTCCAGTTCGACCTCGTCCATGAGTGTTAACTCCAACGTAAACGCGAAAGGCGAAGCTTGAATTAACGGGTGTGTCCCTTTTTGGCTAATGCACTTTCAAGATGGAGGGGCAACATGGCGACCGACATTAGAACCCCTTACCCGTATGTATTTTCAATGACATATTATACACTCACGAGAAAACTTTATTACTTGAACAAAGTAAATATACATTAATGAGCTCATATATTTTTGAAAGAACTAAGTGTTTTTAGCTAAGAATAAACTAAAAGAGTTACACAGTGTAGCTTTAAGTGTCAGACAAATAATGCACTAGCAATTCAGGGACAGCTACAACTGACTTTCAGTTCAGGTCAGCAACAGCAACACTGGAAATACAATAAAATTAACATAAAATACAAAAGAACGAAAAAAATTTATGTTTTTAAAAGCAGACCTATTTTATAAAGACTGTGTTTTGATCCAGAATTGAGTGAAATTAAGGTTAAGACATCATTCTGAACACTTCTATATAGACCAACAATTTTAAATGTATAAATAAATAAAAAAGTAAGTAGAGAACTCTACATGATACTAAAATTTGAATTAATTTGACAAGACTCCAGGATGGATTTTAGGTCATACCTCCATTTGGCCTTTCTCTGTAGTGGTCTGGCAATAAGGCAGGTTAAAGGGCAGGACGGCCACAGCAGGACGGGGTAGGGTGGGTGGGAAACGTGAGCCTTTACATGGGATACACCTAAGACAAATGAGGAGGATTCCCAGTTTCAATCACTATGGACACAGTGGGTCACAGATCCAAGGAAGCTTGTTTATCTCACAATTCAGACTTTTTCCCCCCAATTGTGAGTTTCCATCTCGCAATTCTGACTTTTTATCTCAGGATTGTGTGATATAAAATCAGAATTACATTATATAAACTCGTAATTGCAATTCTTAAAGTCTTTATTTCTCACAGTTGCCATTTAATATCATGCAATTCTGATGTTATAAGACGCAATTGCAATTTTATAATCACACAATCCAGAGATAAAAAGTCACAATTATCTTATTAAATTAAATTATATTAAATTATCTTTTAATATGTTTTATTTTGTGGTGGAAACAAACTTTCATACAGATCTGACATTTGTGAATAAAGGAAAATGCTGTACCTGATCTGCTGTGGATTCTCATGAACCCCAACAACCCAACAATGGTCTGATTTGCTCTTGCAGGTGTCTCTGGTGTTGCAGACAGGAGCCCACGTGTTCCCCAGTGTCCGGTTCAGCATACGTACAACACCCTCCGAGTCAATACAGCACGGGGTTCCTGCAAAAAGAGTTATGATTATTTACTACTCAAATAGGTAAAGAAGATGGTAACACTTTACAATAAGGTTCATTAGTTTACTACATTAGTTAACATTAACTAAGAATAAACAATACTTCTTCAGTATGTTAATCATTGTTAATGTTAATTTCGACATTTACTAATACTTTATTAAAATCTTAACATTAGTTAATGCACTGTGAACTAACATGAACAAACAATGAACAGCTGGATTTGTATTAACTAACGTTAACAAAGATGAACAAAAACAGTAACAAATGTATAGCTCATGGTTAGTTAAGGTTAGTTGATACATTAACTAATGTTGAATAATTGAACCTAATAGGCTTTATGACGAGCATCACATGACCAAACCGGAAAACAGGTCTCATCGCTTCCGCTTGTCATGGAAAGTGTCAACGGCCGTAAGAACCGACTACGATATCTATGGATTTAAGGTGATCAGCTAACCTACCTAGTTCACTTTGTTATTGGCGTTTTATTCCATTTAAATATCTAAACGTTACTGTGAAGAAGAAAAAATATGAAACGTTTAAATATCAATCTGCAAATGTGAGGGACATTAGTTATGATAATCTTTGCTCGCTCCTTTTAAGTTATCTTGAGTAAAACCGCAAAAAAATTTCATGAAGCACATACAAAAGACCTGGACCGGAAGCGATGTGACCTGTTTAAAAGAATGCGGAAGTAAGTTGTGCATAGAGCCTATTGTAAAGTGTTAACCAAGACCTTTAATCAGTTTTGTGGCGTTTAGTCCATGTCTATTAGCTTTGATTCAAAAGTTTGGGGTTTGTAAGGTTTTTGAATGTTTTTGAAAAGTCTCTAGCTCACCAAGGCTGCATTTATTTGATCAAAAATAAAAGAAGTATTACACTTTTACTATACTTGTTTAAATATATTTGCACTGTACTTTTATACACCCCAATATTTTGAACAATCAGGAAATTGAAGCTAAAGTCAAGATTACATCACGCTCTAAGGCAGTTGTTTATTTTTCTCAATTTCCTTAAAGAAATAAAAGAATTAAAAGAATCAAATAGCAGGAAGTGAACGCATGAGAACTTGAGCAAGTATGTGTGTAACTCCTGCTCAACCGGAGAAGGTGACTCACCCTCTGCAGTGAAGCCCATCCACGCCAGGTAGGACTTCCGTGAGAGAGGCAACGGTTCTCCGTGGATGACTTGCCTTCTCTTCCGCCCGAGCTGAAGCAACTGAACGCCAAGGGCCTGGTCTCCATCAAACCCAGTACCTGACAGCACACGTGACAATCAAGCTCAAACAATATGTAAACACAAAGCAATGTCAGATCAGATTCGTTTTGGAGAATCTGTTCGAATTCTCCAAATTCATATTGTTAATTTTAATGGTTAAAGAAATGATTTATTCCATTTGAGTCATTTGCAGATGTGGCATTTCAAAAGTTTCTACTTTGTTTTTGAGCAACTTAAATATTCTCTCATTTACAGCTGCTTTGCCAATCATTTTAAATGAACCAATTAAAGGAACCAGTTGAAAAACAGTTTGTTTGCAATTCAAACATAAATAATAAACATTAGGGAACAGGGATACACCATTAGGATTTTTTTGTGCCAATGCAATACAGATTTTAATAAACATCCATTGGCCGATACTAGACATTTGTCACTTACTCACTTATTTGAATCAGGCGACATGCATAAGTACCTCTGTGATACACTATGAGGATCTGCTCTCCGTGTCCTGCCATGCAGACCACAGCTCCCGGCAGGCTGAAGATCTCCTTCTGCACACCACCAATGGAGAACAGCCTGACCATCAGAGCACTGGTGGCCACTGCCGCCCAGCCCTGACCCAAACACAAGGCACACGCATCCTCGCCTTTAGGAAGATCCACCATCCAGTCCTTATGGGTGTCCCAGCACGAGAAGTGCAAACACTGGATCTTACTGTTGAGAGAGAGAAATATTGTGAAAATGAGACATTTGAGAAAAGATTGGAATTTTTTATTTTCTATGATGTTACTTGTTCTTTAAACCAAAATATCTAGTGTCAGTTTTCTTATTCTTTTTACATGTAAATATCTTTTTCTTCATGTTTAAGGAGTTTCAGGGTATGATTATGTTACAGCACCGGTACCATTGTTACATTTTCCAGTAACACTATCTTATAGTGTCCTTGTTAGATATGTTAAAGGGGTCATGAACTGGGTTTTTAAATTTTATTATATTGTTGTCTGAGGCCAACTATGACGTTCGCTTGGTTTTTGCATTTAAAAACATCAAAATGAATAAGTAATAGGGTATTTTGTTCCTAAGTTGTGAGCCTACCTGAAAAACGCTCTGTTTTCATGGGCGTTTCGCACTGAAAACATGCAACTAACCCTAAACCAAACCCTAATGCTATTGTAAGTATATGTTCTTAATGTTACCTAGTAGTTAAATGTACAATTACACTAACAAGAACGTCTGGAAATAATGTGTAACTAGGGCTGCACGATTAATCGAAAAAAAATCACGATCTCGATTCAAACACAAATGCGATCTCATTTTGTAATGATGGCGATTCACTTCCGTGTGTTTCCCTGCATTCAGATTATGCTGCATTCACGCCAGTGTGGGAATTATACCGCGGCCACGCGGCCATTGCCGCCGTTGCCCTACACTTTTGCCTTCATGCCCCGTGAAAAAAAATCATCCTACGGCCACAGTGGCCTGTGTGCCCTGGCCCTGTCCAAGTTACATATATAAAGCGCCAGTGCGGCATAGAGGGGTTGCTTTGAATTACAGCGAGCCACCCAAGAAGTCTCTGAACTTCAAATAGTTCGTGGATTCGCGCAGGTGCAGTGTCATAATCATATCGATGATCTCACGCCTCAAAACAGCAGTGCAAGAAGCACGTAAGTTCACATCAGCACCAACAGAAGAACGACACTCAAGTAAATATTAGCATAGCAAACGAGCTAGCCGGTTCGATATGATACGTTATGATTTGACTCAACACTTAGAATTACCGGTTTATTAAACTTGTTAACCGTTGCCAGTGCGTCGCGCACGTTACTAAGTTAACGTTACTAGATTTAATGTTTTTACCTTGACAAACTATACATCATTAAAATGATATAAGACTCGCGTTTCAGTATTTGACCAGTATTATATTCTGAGAAATTTATATTGACAGTTATGTCTTAATGCGTCAGACGTTCCCATTCATAAAAAAACTCCTGTGCTGTCGTCATGACAGCGATTCACAAAACAACGTCCCTCACGGCTTTTAGCTCAAAAGTGTGCAGATTTTACGAAATATTGATCTCAGTTTACATCAGATTTATATTGACACTAATAATATTTTATTGAATTTATAGCCAAATGCGTCGATGTAATCATTATGAGCACTGTACTGATGTGCGGACGCTCTACTGAACATTATAGTCCATCTTTGAACACATGAAGAAGAGCGTTCGACAATGCAGGAAATCCCCGACCACAAACAAAGCTAACAGATCGCTGTAACATGCACATTATGTCGTTTTAAAGACAATAAACATTTTTGCAATTATATTTGACTTACCTGTATTCTTCGAGCCATGTCAGGCATTTTCATAATAGATTATATGTATAATGTTATGATAATCGATAGACTTTATCATCGTTTCATTATACATAAAATATTATATTTTCTGTCTGATTTTTTTTTACCTTCTAGAATGTAAGGGCACTCTCGCTCATTAAAAAATATGTTTTTTATTTTTATTAAAAAAGTCATAATTCATGTCTTATTCCAAATTAGGATGTTATGGTATTAATCTGAATGGTAAAACCATCAAATTGTACTCAATGGCCTTTGTGCCCTGTCATATGGCCTTGGTGCCCCTAAAAAAAAAGAAAAGGTGGAGGCCAAATGGCCTTGCCCCTAAAAATACATAATTCCCACCCTGATTCACGCGTTATATTGGTCACACTCACACAAAAACAAAACAATAATTCACAAATCAATCATGAGGACGTTTCATCAGGGAATGTCTAAATTAAAGGTGTTGCACGTGAGAAGCGCTTATTTTTGGGGGCTTGCATGTTAATCAAAGTTTTCACCGGGAGCAGGGGCAGCACGTGAGCAGCAGTTAAACGTGCGCTCAATTAAAGTGAAAGCACACTTTTGAGGGACAAAATAAATATGATTTCACTCAAAAAGTAGTTTCACACAAAATAAACATGTCTAGTCAGTTTTAACAAGAACTGAAGTACCTTAAAACTTATATAAAATAATTGCCGAGTCCCATAGACGCCTGCATCTTTTACACGCCTGTGTGGCCAGCCCGTTCTCATCCCAAAGCGCCATATTTTGACACTTTTGCAAAAGCGTAAATATCCAACGCACATGGCACCCTTTGGGTAAATAAAAGCTTGTCTCAAATAGGGCGGGTCTGTTTTTAGTTTCGGTTTGTTAATCTTCTAAAACCGTCAGATCGTCCGCTTTTTGGAGGCCGCTTAAGCACATATTAGTCCCGCCAAAGCCTAGTTTGATCGGTGAGTGATGATGTAGAATAGAAACTGCTGCGCTTGACAGGGCGGAGAGAGAGAGAGAGAGAGAGAGAGAGAGAGAGAGAGAGAGAGAGAGAGAGACGTCTTCAAATGAAAGTTTGGAAGACCGCAGTTTCACGTAGAGCATTTTGGAGATTTTTAGATATGAAGACTCAAAAATATTTATAGAAGATTTAGTCTACCCATTTAAACTTGTTTGTAATTATTCAGTTTGGGTGAAAGTGTGATGTTTGATTCTAAAAAAAGCTAAAGTAAACTAGCCAAAAAATATTAAATATAGCCTACACTTTATTTTTAGTTCATGTAATACACAGATAGCTACATAGGCTAGCCCCAAAGAACCAGCTTAAACAATTTAGATTTTTTTTTTTTTTTTTTGTTACTGCATTTAATTAGAATGTCTTGTGTTTTTATTTTTTTATTTTTTTTACTTGAGTGCAATACGTTTTGGATGAAAAAAAAAGAATCGTGTAAGAGAATCGTGATCTCAATTCCCATGGAGAAAAATCGTGCAGCCCTATGTGTAACCTGTTTTCCATAAAACATTGTTGCTTTTATTTGCTATTCCACAATAACTTGCAATTAATTATTCATTTAAAAACAGTGCATTTCACAGATATGCAGTAGTACTAGTCTGCAATTCACCAACAGGTAATTCACTTCCAGATTTCTGGAAGTAGTTCTGCAAATAAAAGGCAAAGTGCAAATTTGCTTCACAAACATGGGCAAGTATTTAAGGACAAAGGGGAAATGGGGCTGTAGAGCAAGGTTCACACCAGCTGCTGCTGACTAATCTAACTTACTGTAATATCAAAACTGTTGAATAAAAAAGAACTAAATTAAGTCAAATTTAACTCAGTCAACTATGATTACGAAGATATTGTACCTGGCAAGCTCATCAGTTCCCTCACAGGCCAGCAGCACAGCCTCCTGGGATAGATCTGCCATGGTGTGACCCAGGGAGTTGGTGAGATGCATGGCATGATGGATCGCTGTATCGTGGAACTCCACATCAATAGCGTTGTCCTGATCATCATTATAGCCACGGATGATGCCCACGGAGTTCCACATCTGAGAAGGAACATAGGGAGCTTTAAAAAAACTTCTCATATTAAATAAAAACATTTAAGTTAAACTTTTAGATATACACATTTAATCTGAGTCTTTTTGCAAAACATTCTGTTGCAAAAAAAATCAGTAGCTTAAAAAACACTTACACCAGGAACTTTTGCCTATGATTTTAACAAACATACCGTAGCAAAAACAACTAAATTATATAAATTTCATACATTATTAAAGACCAGTAAACAGTCAGTGATAAAATAAGAACAAATACTAAATTAGGTATAGTTTAGGTATATATTCAGGTATAGAATCAAATGTAAAATAACCCTGCATATTTTTTTTATAAATAAAATGTATATATTTTTATAGTTATACAGTCAAGGGCAGCGAGTGATTTTTTTGTTCTTTGATTAAAAAGAAATCTTTTTTTCATTCGCATTCATGTTATTATCTACCAATATATAGATGTCAGTCGGATATAATGGGCGGGATTTATGGTAATTGAGAATGAACGTGCACGCGCATCCCATTTACGACTGATTGGAATTCACTAACACACACACACTTCACTATCACAGTATTTGTGAAAATCAGGAGAAGAGTTTTCAGTAAGGTCTCTTTACGCACAAATCACGCTCATATTTACTTGCATATTTACTAATGTTTCATGAATGAGACCCATTGTGTTCAAAATCCAAAATAAAATAATTAAAAACTCTGCAAATCAGTGATCTGCTGAGTAATTGCATAAATAATTTACATGGTCACAAAACAGTATCAATCTCTATTTGAGTTGAAAACAGGTATGATTTCTCCTCACCATAAAGCGATGCATGAGGTGCACTGGGGTAGATCCCGGCTGGAAGGCCCTTTGGGGTTGTGATGGCATGGGACCCTCGTATATGGGACGGGACAGTGCAGGACCCACCGCAGGAAGAACAGCACTGCTGCCATCCTCCTCTGGTAGCCCATCCAGTTTTAAAGAGCCTGGATCTTCACATACCAAAACATCTGACCTTTAATTAAAGCACTTTACTTGAAGTATCTTCCTACACTATTTGCTTTGTGGTGATGTCTCATACCTTGAGAATTGTCATCGTCATCCAAAAAGGACCCTCTGTTCCGCAGTCTGCCCGTGGCAGGCATGAGGTCGTCGTCATCGTCGTCGTCACCCATGATGGGTTTCTCTCACCGGAGACCGCGTGTCACTAGCGCCCTCGTCCAGCATCCGGTCATCATCCTCATCAAACAGGTCATCATAGTCATTTGTTTCTTTAGCTGCAGTGGCCTAAACATCAGCATAGAAAAAAACAAAAGAAATATTCATTACAGTGGGAAAAAAAGGAGCACATTTAAATTAATATTTATGTACAGATATTATATAATCAGTACTTTAAGCACATTTCACTATGAATGTTAATATAATAATATTTTTGGTAACACTTTCCTACATTAGTTAACAATGAATTATCAATGAATAAACTATTATACAGCATTTATTAATCTCAGCATTTACTGATCAATTTGTTGATCTCTTAAAGACCCCTTTATGTGAAAATCAAGTTTTTAATGTTTATATATCCGTATTGTGTTTTTTATATACTTTAAGACAAACCAAGTGCAAATTCATCAGTCAACACCATTGCTGCACACCAATGACACACTCAGCTTACCACGATACACAATAAAAAATAATCAAATAACAGTTTTTTTTTTTAAAACAATAATTTTCGTTAACATTGTTGTACATACAACTTCAAAAAGAGTCAAATTTTAATTGAACCTTCTGTATATAAATTAACAATTGACTAGGTGTGTCACAACACGAAATTAGAATTAGGAGAATTCTCTTAACAGAGAACAGGTAAAGCAGTTAAACAATGGGGACACCAGAATAAAAATATTCATGATTCTGAACCTGAAAATTCATAATTACTATGCATAGCCTATAAATAATGTAAGCTCTTTTTACTGGTAAAATCAGACATTTGGCATTACCATTGCAAAACTATACAACATTAAATATAGTAGTTTAATATAGTCCTATTATTTTAACTCTGTAAACATGCATTGAATCTCTTTTACACAGAAAAGCCACCCGCACAGATTAATGCACTTAATGCAACATAAGAATAAACAATCTAAAATGCTTTAACCCTCTGGGGTTCGGCGCTGACAAGCTCACTTTTTTCCTTATCAGTGCAAAAGAGACTTTGATCTTACATTTAGGTGTTGTACATCATTTGATCCAGTTAAGTGTCTATTTTTTGTGTATACTCACAATAAAAATAAAGTGTTATGCTTTGTCAATAATGTCAAACAAAGAAAAACATGATGCGAATCTTGCCTTCTCTCTGTCAGTGAAGTTCATTCTGAAACTCGTCCGAAAATGAACTAACTCAGTAAATACTTGTCAAACAGGCACAAAAGATTTTTCATTATGAAGCTGAAATTCTCTTTTTTAAATAAAGAAATTTATATGAAAAGCAACTATTCTCAGTTTATGTAATCTGTATGAAAAGAGAGAGATGTCAGTCTTTTTCCTTTGAGCTAATTATAGCTGCACTGTGAGGAATAACACTATCATAATAATCCTGGAAAAGTTTCCTCAGAAGTGCTAATAATTTCATTTTGAGGAACACGGATTCAGCTGATGAAAGTAAGTTAATTCGAAGTGCTTTGTTCCAAATGCGTTATTGAATGGTGTCTGTAAACTGGCACAAAGACTATTTAAATATTAATGAGTCTGTGTGTGAATGAATGAATGGCATTTCACCTGTGCCATTAATATCTGTATGAGCAACTGAAAAGAGAACAAATGTCAGGGGATGTCAAAATATCTCAAGGACCCCAAAAACACCTTAGACCCCAGAGGGTTAAATCATCATACTACCAAAACTAAAAACGGATATACTAAGTTAAGTTATGCTTTGGCTTTAAATGATGTTAACTCTGAAAAGTGCTGCTCCAGCACTTTTGCTCTTCACATGATCAATGACAGATCTTGTCACAAGAAAGTGTGACAAAATGACTTTTCCCAAACTGTAAATGGTTAAGTTCATCCAAAAATATCTTAAATTATGTTTGGAAGATAAACAAAAATCCTGTTTGAAAACGACATGAGGGGTAAGAACATGATGACAATTAAAATTTTGGGGGGAATTATACTTTATAAATACAGTAGGCTTGAGTCTTGGATAAAACGAACTTGTTTCGCTTACATCAACGATACAAATCGTCGTATTTTTCAATTGCGATATCTCGCTGATAACAATGCATCGTTACACCCCTATTAGACACTCATGACTTTACGTTGGTGATGCTATTGCAGGTGCAGTATGTTCTGGGATAAAGAGAGAGCCTGAGGATACAACTGACCTTGGTGTTCTGGATAGTAGAGGAAGAGGACGGCACATCTTCCAGGAGCCCGAGGCAGCCCTCAGTGTCCGTGTAAGCGATCCGGCCCCCTGAGGGATGCCACGCCATCCCACACACAGTGAAGCCTTTCTCATGTTTCTGTCTGCAATGGTACAAGATAACAAACACCATCACCACTAGAAACATCCTCAAATACAACCAATATTTTGTACCGTTTTATTCAATTCAAGGTCAATACAATGTTTACAGTCAGATTTCATTTCATTGTTGGGGAGAGTTACTTTTAAAAGTAATGTGTTACAACATGGTGTTACTCCCATGAAAAGTAACGCAACTTAGGTACTTTTTATGAGCTTTTTTAATTTAAAAGTAATACGTTGATTCACTAATTACTTTAATCTGATTGCATAACTCACATTACTTGTAAAGCGTTACCTCTAACACTGGGTTTCATCATTCAAAATTATCAATAATATTAAGATCAATATGACAATAACCTCTCGATACACAGTTTGGCCTCTACATCCCAAATCAACAGGTTTCCGCCAACTGTTCCTGCAGCCAGAAACTTCCCACACGGTGACCAGACCACAACATTAAAAACCTGGGAAGGAGAACGAATCGGAAAGAATTGTTCATGACAACATTAATATGCGTCGCAATATAACACACAACTTTAACCTGTTAAAAGGAAAGGTTAATACGCGATTTTAACGCTAATAAAGGTTTCCACCACCCACAAATGACCTTTTTTAATTATATTCCTCTTATAAGTAACTGTTCCACTGTAAACTAGTGGGTGGTTTTCTACTGACCTGAGTAATGAGTTCATCAGAGAGTGTGCTAACAAGTGTCCATGTGTTTTTGTCATACAGCTGAATGGTTAAGTCCACTGGTACGGCAAGCAGCTACAAGTACATACAACAATGAAAATAAGACACACGTGATAGGAGTGGTGTGCAAGACTGAAAGATTGATTGATGTGCTCATCGAGCAGGTATATATGAAGCCACTGAAGAGAGAAACCTGAAAATGTTAAGTGAATTTTAAAAAGGCTTATATAAACATGACATTTTCAATACCTTTCCAGAACGAGGCTGCCAAGCAAGTCTACAGAGAGACTTGGCATTGCTAACATCACTTGATTTCTGGAGAACTTTCCATTGAGCAGCTTGAGTCTAAAACACACAACAGGAATTAGCTTTACAAGGGACCAGAAGACACAGATCAAACTGATTTATCTATTTATGAACAAACGCCGACATAAAAATGCAAAACCATTGAAGAGTCTGCTTTATTCTGCACCATGTTAATTAGTTCTAAATTAATTTACAAAACTAAAATTGTTGTTATTCAAGTTGAATTTGATTTGTTAAAAAAAATCTATTTAAATTGTTATGGTAAAAGAATAGTTAGTAATAAAAGGTACAAATACAAAATGCAATACAGAAGCATTTTCATTAGTGCTCTGACTTTTGGACACCATTGTGAACATATTTCGCAGTATGAAGAGCTGGTGAGGCCTCACCTGTGACTCAATGGACCACACAGTGACTGATCCATCACAGCTGGAGGAAGCCTGTCAGTAAGTGACAACAGAATTACCAATAATAGCCCAACAGTCATTTTAAAATGCACTAATACTCATCAGAACATGTTAAATTTCACAAACAACACATACAGGACAGTTCACAAGCCTGCGATTGTTAATGCTTCACCAAAGCAATATAAATTTCATAAAAAAATACAGTAAAAACAGAATTACTATGTATTATAATTACAATTTACAATAACTGTTTCTATTTTTAGATATTTGAAAATGTAATTTATTCTTGTGATGGCAAAGCGGGATTTTAGGCATCATTACTCCAGTCTAAGGAGTCACATGATTGTTCACAATTTTTTTATCACAAATTATTTTAATATGCTGATTTGCTGCTCAAGAAACATTTATTATCAATGTTGAAAACAGTTTTGCTGCTTAATATTTTGTGGAAACCATGACTTTTTTCAAAAACATGCCACTTCCTACATCCTCAATACAACTATATAGGGAAAATCCGTAACGCCAAAGATGGCGGTTGTATGCACATGCCCCGCCCCTTCTGCTGGAAAGCCAATCGTCTGCTTTTAACAGTAAAGCCGGGAAACATTAGCCTATTGTCTGGTTCCACCGACACATGCGCACATTTGATGTTTGCAACAGCGGAGGCGAGAACCCTTGCCCATGCGTAGTAAAAGTATAACCAGTGTGGAAAACCGCGTTTTATGCCTGGTTCAGATTACACAATATTTTTTTGTCTGTTACGATAGTCACTGTGTCAGATTACGTGATTTTGACTCCTAAAATCTTGTCGTGTCGTGGACAAGACACATGTCAGACTACACGTTGCTTCCTCACCAGTCATCGCATTAACGGCGCGTGATGTCATCGAGAAGGCGAAACTAGTAGCGAGTGACTTCCGGAAATGAACGTAAACAAACAATGGATGGAAGCGGTGAGTGTTGTATTGTCTGTCTTGTGTTCAGAAAAAAGTTAAAAAGAAAACCCGACAATGGACACGTTCCTGGATTGCTCGAAAGAGAACATAATAGGCTGTCAATCCTCCAAAGAGAACTTGAGGTAAAATATTGTTTTCTTGTCTATTTTTACTTTTAGTTTTAAGTTAGCATCATCCATCGTCTCTCTTTCGCTTCCGCCATTTTTGAAAGTTGGGTACGGAAAAGCTTCTGTGATCCTATTGGTCAACCTCATACATGTGACGGAAACGTCGTGGACGACCGTTAAAAAAATTAAACATGCTAGTCTTTTTGTCGTGAAGCATCGCAGACGTGACGTAGGTTGTCGCCCACTATGACACACTAAACGAGATGATACGATCGAATCTTGCGTCCCGACAGCCGTTGTCGTTTACGAATCCCCACGACACCCTACGTCAAATGGATCGTGCCAAAATCGGGCTAGAATCGTGTAATCTGAACCAGGCATTAAACCTTATTTTGGGGCAAAGTCAAACTTTTTCAGCAATTTTTATCATATTTTACTGCTGTTTCTATACATGCAGTTTTTATGTCCCGGTGACCCATGAAAGTGCAGTTCTGACTCTCTGTCCATTCATTTAAGATAGGGGCCTGGTCTTGTTAGTCCAAAGATAGCTGCCCGGAGGCGTTGCCAAGATGGCGGCCGAGTGGCAGTACTTGCCTAAAAGGAACTTGCTTTTTGCCAGGATTCTTTAAATAGAAAGATCAAAAGAACACATTTATTTGAAATAAAATTCAATATTATTAAATAGGGGTGGGGAAAAATCGATACAGCATAGTATCGCGATATTTTCTGTGGCAATGCTGTATCGATACACGGGCGCCAAGTATCGATCTTTTTTTGCATATTTAATTATAGAATTTTCTGTTTTACTTTCCGGTTTTCTTCATTGGTTTCACTGCTTTTTTCACTGCTTGAGAACAAAGGTTGAATCCGAAATCGCACCCTAAACAATCATTCAGTAAGTTAGGCTTATTCCCTAAGTCCACTAATACTGTTCACTTGAACGAGTGAATGAAAACGAGTGTCGTGAATTCGGACAGCCGTTGAGCGCGAGCTGTAGGCTACACGTTAATGCAGTGCAATGCGGGAGAGAGACGCGATCTGAACCCACGTCCCATTTTCTCACAAATGTTCATTTAAGACTTTATTTGAATCATTTTAGACAGCTCTTATGAGGACATTTGACAAAACGGACATTTTGCCATAATTTGTGTGTAATGATATGTTCAAGCCCGAAAGAGAATCGATACTGACGCGCGTCTGTTCTGTATGTGTGTGTGTAAATGCAGGCAGGATTGAACGGATACTGTGTAATTGCGTAAAAAAATAGGTCTTGTGCTTGCCGTGGTGGGCAAGCTGATAAACCGGTGTTGCGACTGAACATCGACACCGGTAACACCGACTCGTAGCATACCTGGAACTCAACATTCATGCGAGAGTCTCCTATTCAGAGAATAATGACGTCCTGTCCTGTGTTCTGAATGTTCAGGAACAAGTTTTTGCACTTCAGTTAATGTGTAGAAGATAATGTTTACAGAATTAAATGTGTCATTTAATTAAAGTGAGTTGAGGAGTCTTATTTT